>JAJAQA010000017.1:35319002-35919002 GCA_021464565.1 Rutilus rutilus
TAGTAATGCATTACAGTAATCCAGTCATGAACGCTTTATGAGCTTTTCTGCATCAGAAACATGTTCTGTATTTTGGTGTTTCTGAGGTGAATAACGCTGAAGGATCAGCCAGATCTTTAACTGTACATGATGAAGAAACACACACTGATGCAGATTGTTTACAAGAGATTCTGTGGACAGGATTATGGCCAATCAATAATATCATCTTATTTATGATGATCATCATTTATTATAAGAACATTACTGGTCATCCATATCTTTAACACACTCTGGTAACTTGGATAATATACAAATGTCATTTCGTCTGTATAACAATATGTCCTGATTATTAATAAGCATAACAGTGGAAACTAATCTCATGTTTTCTAATAATTTTACAGACCCACATTTGACACACAATAACACTTTACACTCAAACACAAGCTCTTCTTTCTGCTCAATCTTTATCATGCAGTAAATATTTACACATCATAGTACAGTTGTAAGTTGTTACTATTATTCACAGATAACATGTAATAGATTCATGTATCTTGTGACAAACAACATCTCTCGGGTTTACAGAGTAAAGGAGGCGTCCTGATGTGTTCTGACAGTCATGGTACAGCAGTGAGAGCTTGTCACATGGTTGCACAATAATGTCACAATGTGGTTTCCCACAGAGCAGAGACATGACACCACAGGAACCTCTTATGACCTCTAATAGAAACATGAAAATAAGTCTTTGCTGCACAACAATTTTACATTTCATTGGAGTAATTGAACAAACTTAAGGATTAAAGTAAGTGAACTTTGAACACCAACTTTACAGGTGCTGGTCATAAAATTAGAATATCATCAAAAAGTTTATTTATTTCAGTAATTCTGTTAAAAAAGTGAAACTTGTATATTATATAGACTCATTACATGCAAAGTGAGATATCTCAAGCCTTTATTTGTTATAATTTTAATGATTATGGCTTACAGCGTGAAAACCACAAAATCAAAATCTCAGAAAATTAGAATATTACATGAAATCACACAGTAATTACACAGTAATACCATGGTCATTGAACCAGGTTTAGGTTCTTTTGGCAGTGTGGGCCGGTGCAAATCCTGCTGTTCTTTTCAAGAACGAATTGCTCATGTGAACCTGTTGAAATGCAAACAAAACAAATATGGACATGTTTTCTACAGTTTACTTCAAACACAGTGCGCACATAATGGATTGTTCAGGGCATGACTGGTTCTATTGATTGGGCTGATTGGATCTAGCTTACAGTTTTTCTAAATCCATTTGACATTTCTCCAAACTTATGTCACTGCTCTCAAAACAGTTAACACAGTGATCTAAACACTTTGTAATTGTCCTAAACAGATGTGTTTCATTCATTTTATACAATCACATCCATCATTTTCTCAAAACACTGCACAAAATTCTCAAATGTTTTCACAATAGTTCATACAGCCAACCAGAACGTTACTGTATAGGAAAAGATAACTGCAACTATGCATTGGGTTTACACAAATAACACAATGTATGCACCATTATTCCCAACACAGACTTTCATATCTTAAATTATCAGTTGCATTTGTAAGTTTCTCCATTAGCCCCAAATTGATAACTGCTGAGTTATCTGCTGAGATAAGACAAACAACACAGGAAATGCAGAAGTTTGAATTGTTTACACATTTTTCTCAATTACAACAATTATAAAAGGTGAAAAGAAAGCTGCGTAGGGCCCCGCAAATTACTCAAGGCCCCGCCTCCCCCTCATGTCATAGCACGTCAATTAATGACTTGACTTGACTTAGTCCATCTAGCACTTTAAAAGGAGATTGTTGTAATTAAAACCATTTATAATTCATATTCAGGTTTACTGCAGTACAATAAGGCAAGGCTATTACATTAGCCTGTTCACTAAAAACTTGAGTTCACACTATTTACTAAAACCAATTAGGTTGTAAATGTGTATTCTCATGTGTTTATGGACATGTATAGCCTAATTTGCAGTGAGATATGTTTGTTGTTTCTAATGTTTGTTTGTATGTTTACTTTCATTTAGCTCTTACAGTGTTTTTGGGAATTCTTTATAGACATCAGTCCCTGAGAGTAA
The DNA here is from genome assembly GCA_021464565.1 of Rutilus rutilus. Lineage (NCBI taxonomy): Eukaryota > Metazoa > Chordata > Actinopteri > Cypriniformes > Leuciscidae > Rutilus > Rutilus rutilus. The sequence continues at coordinate 35,321,096 of JAJAQA010000017.1, forward strand.
ACTGCATCTGTGCAGCCGGGAATGCTACACCTACCGCATATATTGATATTCAACTCATTAGAGCCCTTGCCAAACAGTTCTGTGTGAAGTTCCCAGTTCCCAGTGCCCGTGTGCCAGCTGATACACGCCTTTAAACATTCCATTGATTCTAGTATGATTGGACAATAGACTGTAAAAATACACGAGCTGCTTTGAGGTTTAGGTGAAATTTACACCGTCGCTGTCTCTGTAACTCTGCCAAGGTAAACTAGCCTTGTCTACACACTCTAACTCCACCCACCCAGAGTTAGATGTGCTGTGGTGTGTGTGTGTGTGTGTGTGTGTGTGTGTGTGTGTGTGTGTGTGTGTGTGTGTGTGTGTGTGTGTGTGTGTGTGTGTGTGTGTGTGTGTGTGTGTGTGTGTAGTGAGTGTTTAATCTGTTGTTTTCAATGGACTGTTAAAAAAAAAGGTAAATATGATTATCAGAGACAGAGATGCTCGCGATTACATTTGGGAATGGGCAAGCTTCGTTTCCTAAAACAGAGATATCCTGTCAGTTTGTAACTCCAGCCAGTATACTGTAGGCTAATCCAGTGTTCGAATTATCAAAGCTTGAGAAACCAAATCTTGGGGCGTTTTATATGCTGGTCTATTCTTTCCATCCTTTCTGACACTGTAATGAAATATAGGCCTATTAACAGAACAAAATTGAATGATCACAGCATTTCTTTAAAAGAGAGTGGCTGCATTGCTTCATTCTCTGCAGTTTACAATAACCCACAGTGGCCCCTAAACAATAGAGAGAATTTGATACGATTATGATGACCATTAAACACGTCATCACAGTCTGAAAATTCACCATCTGAACAGCCTAAGCTAGATCTTACGCGGGACAATCTCTCTTTTTTTTGTGGTCATATTTTTATCAGTTTGTTTTGGTAAATACTGTGTAATTATTGTCATCTTTGTTATCATTGATAAAAAAAAGCCTTCGCCTAATGAACATTTTCATCAGTAATAATGTCCTTAATGAAATGAACACTGTTACTGAGTGGTTAAAGTCAGAGCCGACCAGCTCTATACTGGTCGATACAGCTCTATACGCTCACTGCATAGGGCCCCGCAAATTACTCAAGGCCCCGCCTCCCCCTCATGTCATAGCGCGTCAATTAATGTTTACAACATCCATGACAAAATGAAGCGAAACTATCCTTAGTGCAGGGTTCACCAATCTCGGTCCTTGAGGACCGCTGTCCTGCAGAGTTTAGCTCCAACCAGCTCCAGCACACCTGTTTGAAAGTTTCTAGTATGCCTAGAGACACCTTGATTAGCTGGTTCAGGTGTGTTTAATTGGTGTTGGAGCTAAACTCTGCAGGACAGCGGCCCTCCAGGACCGAGATTGGTGAACCCTGATTTAGTGCTTTGTAAGTGATCAGCAATATTTTAAAAATTTATACAATGTTTAATAGGCAGCCAGTGCAGTGTTGACAGAACCGGGCTAATATGGTCATACTTCCTGGTTCTGGTAAGAACTCGAGCTGCTTTAATGTATACTATGATGTGTTTGTGAACAGTAGATATTGAGTATTGAGTAAGTGTTGATCTGTTGTTGTTCTGAACAGCTTCAGTTCGTCTGTTAAAGTCACTAATGTTCTGCTGATGGAAATCAGTGTTAATAAATCAGAGATGATTAAATGAGCAGCTGATGGAGTTTATCAGATCTGAGTTTTACATTTAACATTCAGACTCTTGAAACTCTTCAGGAAACAATACGGCTGCGTCTCACATCAGATATTCAGAGGAGATATTGATCTGAAGAAGTACTAAGGTATGTTCTGTGTGAATGAATGTGTGGATTTATTTTCATCTTCTACAGAAATGACATCTTTCAGTCGCTTTTAAATGAGGAAAACACATTATACTGAGACTCATGATTGTAATGCATGTGTGAGTGATCTGAGTTTGTCATATTGTTGAATCAGGAGCTGATGGAGATTTGCCTGATATGAAACATCATCATCAGCTTCTGCTAACAGAAGAATCCAGAAACACAGTCTCTGGGAAGAACATCAATTATTCCCTGTTTCTAACTCTATCAGAAAGAGAAACAGAGAGATCTTCTGTGTGAAACGACAGATGAAGCACATGATGGAGAAAGCGGAGAATAAAAGTGATTCTGTCATAAACTCATCATCATAATCACAGGCTGCTTTATGATATTAAAGCTGGAAGCGTCACAGAATTCACTGGAACTAAAGAGATCTTGATTCTGATCAAACCATTCAAACCTTCAGAATAATATCAAAACAGCAGAAGTCATATTTTATAGTGACGCACATTTGACATCTTTGTGTTTGACTTCAATAATGATTCCCTTCAAATTACAACTTGTTGATTTTCATATTCCCTGATGAACTGAAATCTGGAAGTGTTTTCATTTGTTGCTGTAAAACAAATTTTCATCTGTAGCTTCTTTAACTCTGCTGTGATTCTGATGATCTCCTGTAGAGGGAGACACGAGACTGCAGGACAGGGTCAAAGGGCAATCTGGAGCCGCTTTATTTTAGAGCTATTTTATCACAAATGTTTTAAATTCTATATTTTAAGTGCATGTTCTCTGTTAGATGATCTGAGTCTATATCATCAGTTCAGTCTCTGTATTATAATTATGATGATAACGGGTTGTTTTCTTCATTTCCAGTCTCTGTTGATCCAGTCGGAGCTGTAAAGTGTCGTTCTGATGAATCAAATATGATCAAACATGAGGTGAGAAGAGAAAGATGTTTATGATCAGGACTCACACATAAACTCACATTTCTATATTTGTCATTTGTCATCATCATTGATTATTGTGAATATTGTAGAGTTAATCTGAGATGCTGTAATAACACTGAGCTCATGCAGATGTTGATCAGGAGTTGATCTGATGTCTCGTGATATGATTTTATGTCTTTGTAAAGTTAAATTAAACTGTTGTCTTCCCCTGTATAAGTAAGCATCAGTAGCCACGAGTCTGATTGGTGTGACGTCAACTCCCCTCTTCGATTGACTGGCTAGAGGAGGAGCTGTCAATCTAGAACTAGTGGACCAATGGTGACACTTAAGCCCGCCCTAATTTACATGAAACTGGAACTGCAACATTTGGGAAAGCAAGCGCAGAACATAGAAAGAAGAGCGAAGAGAAAAACAGCACAAGCGTACAAAAGAGTAAAATATGACCAGAAAATGCAAGAGAGCACAAAGTACAGAGAAAACCAAGGAAAGCAGGGCCGTGCACAGACATTTTGAGGAGCAGTGGCCTAAACCAAAAAAAGGGGCACTAAGGTGGTGGTTGCTTGTTAAAACACATTGTTTGCTATTCTGATCATTTTGCATTATTTTTTTCAGTTTGTGCTATATATTTTTACATGTGTTTTTAAATTTTTGATTCACGCTTATTATTTTTTGATCCGTGGCTGCAATACTTTAGGCGGGAAATTGATCCCATAGATGTGTTGAGATATGATGATAAGCGTGTGTGAGTCTCTCCAGCTCTACAGCGCCACACTGTATTCCAGTGAGAGTCTGTGGTGGAAACTGGAACTGCAGCTCTAACTGAGAGATTTAAAACCTTCCCGCTTATTTTCACATTCATTAGTCACGTTCATTTTCACATTTCATATTAGTCTGCATCAGGTCAGTCACTAGTCCGTTCTTTAGGGTGACCACCTGCTAATAAGCCCAAGGGGGGACAAGGGGTATGTTTCTGAGGGACAATGTTGGACAATGCCTGGCGCGGCGGTGCCCCACTGGCAGACTCACTGATAGTGGTTTACCCATTTCTAGCACATACGAACATGGTATATTAATAATGCCCTATTCTCCTAAACGTGTAATTGCTGATGTATGCTCATGAATAGGCCAACCAATGTGTATTTGTTTTCTAAATAAAGACTCATAATATTTTGAACATTCAATGAATTGACAGATGTACTTCCACTTAAGATTTACTATGTTATTTTATTTATTTTTCATTACAATTTATTTACTTGAAATAAATTATAATATAAAATTATAGGATTAACAGGAATTGTTGTTGCTCAACACCACAGGAACAGTAAAAAAAAAAAAAAGTATTTAAAAAAAATACAATTGACATCGTATTCCTCTCCACGTCCGATTGAGAAGGACGTTTTGCAAAGGTCACAAAAAGCCCTCTCGGTATCCCCCTCAACACTTTTCAGCCACAAATATTCATTTCCCCATTCTTGTTTCTTGTACTCACACCTTCTCTTTTTAATTGATGATGGCGTTGCCTCTCAGACAGTCTCTTTCTCGAATTTTTCGAATTGGAAAGCGCGCATCTAAAAGTTCCTTCCTTCCCAGTGTGTCTGGTATGCGCGTGCGTGCGCTGTCATGACAACAACGAAAAAGTTGACAACCTAGTCAGCAGTTCAACTGAGGGGTTTGTGTGGCAACAATAGCGTGCTGAAATGTCAAGTAATGTTCGTTTGTCTGCTTGGGGCTCGGGGCAGAGTCGGCGCCAGGGCAGATCTACTGGAGGGGCATTGGGTCATCGGCGGGGGGGCACTGACGTTTGACAAATATTTTGACGCAGTGGCGACATCATAGTCCAACACAGCACAAATGCTATATAAAACTAAACACGTTTATTATTATTATTATTATTACAATTACATGGCTTGGTTGAATTCTAATATATAATGCGGTCTGTTATTTCTTGATAACAGCCGCTGCTAAGTATAACGTTAACACACCATTGCCATGAAAAACAGAGCGTTGCTATGGACGCAGGACTCTAACCGTAGAGACGGAACGGATTATTTTCTTTAGCGGAAGCAATACAATAGTTTTTAAATAAATAAACTCCTTTTTAAATCAATATTTTGTGTCAAATTATTGATTTATTTTGTTGGTAGCCATGTAATACAACCGCCTCGCTCTACATGATCCCTATCTTCTTACAGGCAGCCAAGTATACACAAATGCAGATATTACTACACATTAATTGCGCAGATATTAACATAAATAAATACATAATCTCTGTATTACATACATACTACATTACATACATAGTCTCCAATACCATCTCTGCTGTTCTTCTTCGTGCAAATTTTTTTATTCCCCAAACTACTTCAGAGGACACGTTAACAACTCGCTGGCAGACAGGACAGACCAGCTTTTGATATGAAGCAAAGTCTCATTTGGTAATTTCAAACACTTCAACTTTCAAATTTGGTCATTTTTTAAAGAAATGTAAACAATACCGTTTTGTGGCTCTTGAATGTGTCGGACAGATCGCTGTAGAACCTCAGTTAAAGCTGCTCGTGAACCAATCATCTCTACCTTCTAGTTAATTTATATTTATAGCATCAAATAAACATGAATGAATATAAAAAGGAATGTTGTTTTGACCATGGAAAGACGTTTGTTGCCTACCCTCCGTTTTTCAAGTTCAAATCCTCATGTTAATCTACTATGATTGGTCAGATCGCCTGTCAAACAAACTGCTGTTTGAATACACCAAACACTGATCCCTATAAAACTACCCGTCATTGTAACCTTAACCAATGAAATAAGCTGCAGGGCGGGATTTCTGCTTAACTGGTTTGCGCCCAGTGGAATTTAAAAAAAATATTTTTATATAAAGATTAAAAATACGGGAGAAATTCGGGGAAATATTTAAACGGGATGATAGCGGGATAGTAATGTAAAATACGGGAGAATCCCGGGAAAAACGGGAGGGTTGACAGGTATGGGTAGGAGGGGCATCAATAACCGCTAGGGGGGGCACGGCCCTCGAATGCCCCACCACAGCGCCGACGCTGGCTCGGGGATATAGAGCGACCAACTTTTTTTTGAGCAAGCATAGATTATGCGTGACACGGTCTCAATTTGCGGGACGTGTGAATTGGGCTTCAAACGCTGTGCGCGCACGCGCTACGCGGGACGGGTGGTCACCGTACCGTTCTTCCTTAATGTGGATACAACTATAAATCCAACAGTTTAAAGAGCTCATTTTGTTCAGAGAATAGACTTGACTTTCTTTTCCTCACCCGAATTCATCAACAACTTATAATAATCTAAAGCAACATAACATTCGGAGAAAGTAAATATTAGATTAAAGCAGTTTTTGTCATGTGTATTAGAGTCTGTAAAACATGACTATAGTGCCACCTTCAGGCGGAATAACTCAAGAACACTAGATCTCTGACAGAAGTGTGTGTGTGTGTGTTCAGTCTCAGTAACTAGAGATCACACTAGTTTGAGTTATGAAGACTTCAGATGATCATAACTCTGAGTCAACACATTATCACCCAGCCAGCAATGACATGTGGGGCCCAGATGAGGGCTTCATGGGCGGCAAATGTGGGCCCCATTATGGGCTTGCACCCGGGATCCACATTGGGGCAAGCCGTGGAAGCCCAGACATACTAAAAGTGGGACCTGTAAGGGTACTGCATGGGTCTTAATTGGGCAATTCATGTCAGACCCATTTGGGCCCCACCTGCCCAAATGGGTCTAAAATGGGCTTGCACCCAGGATCCAGCCGTGGCTACCCAGATGGGCTTTAAATGGGCTCTGTAAGAGTCTTATATGGGTCCTAACTGGGCAATTCATACCAGACCCATTGGGGCCCAACCTACCCAAAGGGGTTTAAAGTGGGTTTGCACCCAGGATCCAGCCATGGATGCCCAGATGGGCTTTAAAAGGGATCTATAAGGGTGTTATGTGGGATCTTAACCGGGCAATTCATGACAGACCCATTTGGGCCCCACCTGCTTAAAGGGCGTATAAAATGGGCTTGCACCCGGGATCCACACGGGGGCCAGCCGTGGATGCCCAGATGGGTTTTAAGTGGGACCTGTAAGGGTCTTATGTGGGTCTTAACTGGGTAATTCATGTCAGACCCATTGGGGCCCCACCTGCCTAAAGGGGTTTAAAGTGGGCTTGCACCAGGATTCAACCGTGAATGCCCCTATGGGCTTAAAGTGGACTCTGTAAGGATCTTATGTGGGTCCTAACTGGGCAATTCATGCAAGGCCTATCTAAGCCCAACCATGCCAAGTGGTTTAAGGAAACAATCTAAGAAAAACTAAAAATGAGGAATGAATATAAGTCCAAGATAAATACAAGACACTTGATGCTTTGAACTGCAAGAAATATATTGTTAAATTGAACAACAAAAATGATCTTTAAAAAACAATTTAAATGTCACAATGTAACAGGTACCGTAGCAACGGCACCGTGGATAACAGATTAATTCCTGTAAAACAGGAGAGAAACGAGGAGACAGTGTTATCAGTTTCGAGCTCTCTGCAGTAATTTATTTTCAGAATTTTCTTCAGCAATCACATCTCTATTGTTAAGTATCATTGTATGTTTCACATATTACATGTTCAGTGTCTTTTTAACATTACAATGAATTTTCAGTGTCCATGTCAATGCAAAATCCATATTAAAATAAACCTCTTTCCACCAAATGCATGTTCACTTACTCTTCATGCTTGTATTTTATACTATTTATCAAAATGAAATGTAAAGACAATGGTAATATTCACCAGCTTTTTTTTAGATACTTAGAATCTTCCATTCACAGTATTTTATCAGTATCATGTTAATACAGTACTGCAAAATCATGCTCAGAACTCATAAAGTGATTAAAGTGTAACTTTTAACCTCGTTTTAAACTGTAAACATTTTTGTATAAACTCATTGAGCAAAAAAACATTTCCAACAGATGGTGGGAAACTGACATACAGTGAGCTAAACATATCTGTTAACATTACAAGCTCAAAAAAATATCTTCATGTACATATATATACACGGGGAAAGTGTGTGTTGAGCTGACTTGATCTCTAGTAATGTCTCTCGACCGTTACTCTGTAGGACTTTGCCCTCTCGTTTCAACTCATTTCAAACTAAATCAAAAACAGACCCTAACGAAGCTCATTTCACTAAAAACAGTTCACTCATATCTCACATACATTTCAGCATAGATAAATGCTACTTCTGAGGTGTTTTTATACAATTACCCACCTGTAAAACAGGAGAGAAACGAGGAGACAGTGTTAACAGTTTCGAGGTCTCTGAGTCTGCAGTAATGAGAAACCCGCGCAACTCACGCAAGCTACAGTAACTCGTCACTCTACACTGCCCCTACTGGCCTGGAGCAAACACTACACAATTCACTTTAAGTCAGGAAAATTCACATTAAAAATAAAACAATTGGGATACTTGTTTAAAACACAAATACAACACTTTTGTGGTCGTCACAACAACATACCAGTAAACAAATCGAAAATATATTTTATTTTAAAAAAATCACTGAAAAAAAACGTCTCTCCAAAAAATACATTAATACAAAATTATTACACCGAACAACAAACATAATCTTTAAAAAACTATTTAAATGTCACAACATACTGGTAAATAAATCAAAAATATATTTTTATATATATTATCCCAGTTCAAACCCATGCCCACTTTGCCCATAAATGTACCATGCAGGACCCATATATGTGTTCCCAGTTCAAACTCATGCCCACTTGGCCCATAACAATTCTATGCAGGACCCATATGTGCATTCCCAGTTCAAACCCATGCCCACTTGGCCCATAAATATGCCATTCAAGACCCATATATGTGTTCCCAGATCAAACCCATGCCCACTTGGCCCATAAATATGTCATGCAAGACCCATATATGTGTTCCCAGTTCAAACCCATGCCCACTTGGCCCATGCCTGTCCCTTATGGCGCCCATGTAATCAGCTCATATGGGCTTCCAATGTGGGACTCGTACTACAAAACCTACATGGGACCCGCTGATTTCACCCAGCCAAAGCCCATGCCCACACAGTACCCATGGAACCCGTAGTTAACCCATCTGGGCCCCACGTGTCATTGCTGGCTGGGTGGGCTATACCAGTGGTTCCCAACTCCAGTCCTCATGACCCACTGCTCTGCACATTTTGTATGTCTCTCTTATCTGACACACTCAGTTCAGTTCATGGAGTCTCTCCTAATGAGCTGATGATCTGGTTCAGGTGTGTTAAATAAGGGAGACATACAAAATGTGCAAAGCATTGGGTCACGAGGACTGGAATTGGGAACCACTGGGCTATACAATGTGACGAGTGGAAATAAGGTGTGGCCCCTTTAAGAGCTGTGCGCTCCGTGTTAAACTGTGTGCGCGCCTCGAGCACACAATGTATGTGGGTTATTTCTGTTTGATGCTCATTTTTATTTTATTTTGTTGATTCAGTAACGCTGTGAACGGTAGAGTGTGTGACAGACAGTTCCAGGAGTTCCACTGGAGAATAAAGTGTGTGTTGTGAAAAGTCAATCGCCTCTGAGAGTCTGTCTGGCCTCTGATAACTCACTGAGGTTTCCATATTTCCTCTGGACACAACGCGTTACAACAAGTTAACAGATCATTCCTTTACAGTAACTTGCACCTCAAAGTGTGTGTGTGTGTGTGTGTGTGTGTGTGTGTGTCCGCTTCAGCTGTTGCTCTACTGAAGTTACTTGTTTAACCTGTGATTCTTTTCTTCCCTGGCTCTTTATCTTTTCTTCTTTTACTTTATCAATGATCATGTATTATGTGTAAACTATTCTAGATTAATTATGTTGGATATATGAGTGTGTGTGTGTGTGTGTCATATCAAAATTGCAGGCTTTCTAATAAAAAATTAGTGTTTGTTGTTATTGTTGCTGATCATTGACTGTTGGAGATCTATTTCAGTTATGAATTGTAAGTGAAAAGGATTAGATGGATAAAGATTCAGACGAACACTGATCACAGATCAGTCCTCACACCATTGATCTGCTATAAGAGAGTCTGCATTCAGCTCTAGGATCAGAGATATGAACATTCATAATAACATGTATGAGGATCTGTATCAGATTCCTGCAGTTCTGATCAACATCAGTGTATCGACCTTTCAACTCAAACTCATTTTCATTTCCACTATAAATCCTCTGCTGTGTTGAGTGTGAGAGTGTGTGACATGTGTTGAGTGTGAGAGTGTGTTTAGTTGCACATCAACACAGACACACATCTGAGAATTGTTTCACAGCTTTTATTTGAATAACAGTGTTTCTGCATCTCCAGGATACAGTTTTAATGGAAACTGTGAGGAAACAGAACATTTACACAGTTTAACGGTCATCAGAATCATAAATCCTTTTCATTTTCAAAACATGTACGTACATTTATAACACTATACTTTATTAAATTTGTATCAAATTACAAGAAACTAGTTAACGTTGGGAGGGTATTTCTTTCTATTGACTGGCTTTATCAATCTCTCTCTATTATTATACATTTTTTTTCTTCTATTTCTGAAAGTTGTGAATATTGTGGAGTTTCTTTTGCTATTTGAGCAAATCGGAACACAAAAATATATATTAAATGTAATCTTTACAGAAGTTTACCCAACTATGACAACTTACTGTATGCTTCTGAGAAACCTGGAAGTGTAACAGAAAGGGTCTATGGTGTGTGTAATTCTGAACGGTCACACTAAATACATCTCTTTAACACGCATTGTGTTTATCGTGCAATTTATACGCGAAAATGAGTTTTTAAGTGCATATGATACGCATGTGTGGGTTTAGTCGTGGTGTGTGGGGTGAGTGTGTACGTTTGGTTAGGATTAGTGGTGTGTGGGGTGAGTGTGTATTTCACGCAATAAATTGTGTATCATATGCACGTGAAAAACATAAATCATTATAAAAATCATTATAGAAAACTTTTTTTTTTTTAAATACAGAAAACAGCAGCAACAACATGCTTCTCAGTTCACCATGAAAAATACTTGTTTTAACATGTAAAATGCAGATTGCTTTTTGTAAGAATGTTAAATGAATGGAAGCAATGTAATGCAAAATATGAATTTAAATAACACTTTAGATCTAGAAGAAAATTATAATACAACAGCAATATGCAAACAGCAATATGGGCAACGAAGGCTCAGTAAACGTGGAAAGAATGGAAAAGCAAAGGATGAGTCCCTGTTTTTATCCTTTGACATCACGAGTGAAGATGCCGTCAGGAGCCTGAGAGTCCAGACCAGACTTTAGTGGCTGTTTCTGAAAATAATAACAAGATACATTAATAATAAAGTCATAACTGAAAAACTGTAGCAACTGAAGCATCATAGATGCCCGTGTGAAATTATGCTTAATACTCAAATCACATTCATCATCTTAAATATTATTGAATCATTTTTAAATATTAGCCTACTACATGTTAAAATTATGGGTAACACTTCACAAGGTTCATTAGTTAACATAAACTAAAGATGAACAATACTTCTACAGCATTTATTAGTCAAGTCTCCTTTATTTATATAGCACTTGTTTCATAATCTTAATCTTAAGATTGAATCTTAGTTAATATTAATTTCAACGTTTACTAATACATTATTAAAATCAAAGGTTGAATTTGTTATCATTAGTTAATGCACTGTGAACTAACATGAACAAACAATGAAAAGCTGTAACTAACATTAACAAAGATTAATAAATACTGTAACAAATGTATTACTCATTGTTAGTTCATGTTAGTTAATACATAAACTAATGTTAACTAATGAACCTTATTGTAAAGTGTTACCAAAAGATATGTCATTTTTCTTTGTCCAGGAAAATGTTCATACATGATCAAGTAAATATTACTATTGAAATATTGATGATTTCCACTACAAAAATGATGTTCTTGCTCAGTACTTTAGTTACAAATATCTAAACATTCATTCAAATGAAGTGAGTTTATGATTAAAACAAGAACACATATCTACCAAAGTGGTAAAAAAAAAGGAAAGAAAAAAAAGAAGGGAAAACAAGATTATATTTCTGACCCTATATTTGCATATATTTGTTCTTGTTTTCTAATATCTTCAGTAATTTTGCTTCTCCAGTAAATGTATCTTGATTTAAAAATAATCTTGGTTTATAAAACAAGACAACAATAGTAAAGAAAGAATATAATTTTGTTTCCTCTCTGCTTGATGTATCAATATCTCACCTGATATTTGGTCTTCTCTGACACATCCGAAGGACTCTTTACTGTGGAGACCGAGGATACACACACACATCTGGTTATCTTCATAGTTAAATATTAATTCATATGAATTCATTCTACAAATCAAGCACATCCACAGACAACATCAGAACAAGGTAACAACTGTGTAATGTACAGTAAGAACAAGTCTGATGTCTTTCCAGGAGATATGCTAATGTTTTCACTGTGCAGTTGATAAAGCCTTTCATACATACACTAATAATAAAAGATCAATATAAGATATATTATTATATTTAGATGGGTTTAACAATATTTAGATGGGTTTAATTATTCAGAATACCATGAAATGAATGATGCTGAACGAGTGTAATGGATCTGTGTCCTCACAGAAGGACAACAGGAATGAAAGGGTTAATCACAACCTTAAGCAATTTACGGTTTTGACAGTGAACTTTAGACATTCTACTATAAGTTACTGTGCAACTACATGTCCACTGACTCTCATTAGATTATTAGTATTGATTAGTGTTGATGATCAGAAGATCTGCTGTTTGGATTGTGACCGGCTGATATTGTTTTACTCACAGTTCGGTCTTATATCATTCAAACTCCACCATCTGACGAGGTTTACATTATCACTGGTGTGTGTTTTCATCTCTCTCTCTCCTGTCTTCATGCGTTTACTCATTTAATCTCTTCTCTGGAGTGACACTGTAGCAAATAATCCAGTGATCAAATCCATAATCCATATAAAAATGTTTGATTACAAAGTTCCTTAAAATAGTAAAGTACTTAAAATTAAAGAAATGACTTCCCTAAAAATACATATTAATATTTTAAAATCAGATATATCACCTGTGATGAGAGGAAATGTAGGATTATCCAGTGCAGCGTTCATGTTCATAATCACTGAATATGATAAAGTCACACATGAGGATCCGCAGTGAACATGTAAGGGAGAAGTTTTCTTCAGACTGATGGACTTGTGTGTTCAGTGAGACTTTGGGATTGCTTGGTTTGATGGGCGGGACATGATGAGCGTTACTAAGGGAGACCAGAACTGGTCAGACTGGTGTTTCATGATCACATGATCACATGGCCACACCCACAACCAGTGCGTTCATCTGTTTTCAGCGGATTCTGTGTCTGTGTGGATTCTGACATGTACAGTTTCATCAAGAGGGACACAATCCTCAAAGGATGAGGTGAACACATGAACAAAACTGCTCGTGAAATAAAAAAATAAATAAATAAAACACACCAGCATTTCACTCTGTACTGGCAACAGGAAACTTTGTGCAAGATTTACACAAACGTTATTTAAAAATACTGGAAAATAAGTTTTACTGAAAATAAAAATTTACTGTACTGGAAATATATATAGCCATAAATCTTGTGGGCCAAAATCACATAACCGATCCGACAAGGAAGCAGATCCTCTTTTTCTTTATATTTCCTCTTCGTGTTGTTCGTGTCTAGAGAGAAGAAACACACATAGTTGTCAGATATGAACATCTTTTATCTCATTTACACAATTCAGTTCTTAGACTTTTTATGCAGCAGAACAATCCTGAAAACATTCACTGTTTGGATCTTTGGTGATATTTATTACTTACAGTCTGAACGGCAGCTGCTCCATCTCAACAGATTCACGAGCTTCATGTTTTCACTGCTTTTCCTGCTTCTTTTCGTCCTTCGTTCTTCTCTCTTTACTTTAAATAGAAATGTAAGAAACACTGCTGCGTGTCCTTTCACAGCAAATACAGTTTCTGGAGAGTATCCTTAAATCCAGTGTGCGGTGGAAACTTGAAGCTGCTTCTTATACTGACAAGGAAAGGATTCTCTCAGCAACCTCCCATCCTATAGTATAAGAGGGAGGAGCGTATTATCTGACCAATGTGGAGTGAACCGATGAAGAAATAGCAATGAGATACAGCCCATCTACAGAAATGGGGCGTGCACATTTGGTTTTCGCCCTGCCCCACACTTACTCGTACTGGACTCAGAGTGAACCTTCCCCCAGCATGTGTCTTACTGGAAATCCCCAGGAACTGGTGTTCAGGGGTGGAAAACACCATGATCATGCGGAGAAGTGGAGAAGTTTCCCAGAAACACAAACATGACAGAAACTACTCTGTTCCTATTTTCTTTTTATACTCCAGGACATTTCATGTGCACATGATACTCAATCACATGATTTATATTGTGCTTATTGGATGGTTTTGCCATGCAAATGTGTTTAAATGCTTTTATACAACACTGTCCAAAACTTGATTAATCTAAAAAAAAAAGAAAGAAATTGTTGTGTAAAAAATGTTTTATAATGCTCATTTGAAATAATATTCATTTTCTAGTGTTACATAACGTGGTATGATAGAGACTTTAATGACGAGGAATAAATCCAGCAAACAGACTTTAATCTCAAACACCCGGAAACACGAACATTTAAGAGAACGGACAGCGACTAAAGGAGAACGGAGGGTTTAAATGTACAGAGCAAAAAAAAAAACAAAAAAAAAAAACAAGGAACATGTTTAGTAAATGAACAGGATAACGGTGAATGACAAAGCTTATTACTGTAAACAGACTGGGGGAAACTAGGTAACATGTCTAAACCAAAAACAAAATGACACAAAAACATAGTCATATTAATTTAATGTTTTACCCAAATCATTATGATTGTTAATGCAACAAAGTTTAGTAATACTTTCTATAAGGTCTCATTTGTTAACATTGGTTAAAGTGTTTAGTTGAACTATCTATTTTTTTTTTTGTACAACATTTAAAAACCTTTGTCAATGTTAGTTAATGAAAAATGCAATTATTTATTGTTTGTACATCAACTAATGTTAACAGATACAACTTTTGATCTTAGGCTAATAATGTATATGCTGAAATTAACATTAACTAAAGCCCCTTTCACACAGAGATTCCGGAAAATACACGGATAAAGTGAGCCGGGATTTGACCCGGGTTCATTTGATTTTGGTTCATTCACACTGCCAGTGATTTTCCGGAATCAGAGAGCGCGTTCACACACAACCCGTGTATGTCCCGGAAAGACACGTGACATCGATGTGACTTGTAATGTCTCAGCAGCGTCTTCAGTTTGCTTATGAGCTGCGATTTCTCTCTCGAGAAACCACGCTTGTGCATTTATTTCTTTGATTCGATCATAAAATTGCGCATTTCATACCGTTTCACAGCTGGCGAACGATCCCGGCTTCAGCGTCATCACTACGACACGGCATTATTACGGCTTTTGTTCACACAGCGCGCGTCCCGGGACTGAACACGGCAATGTTACTAGGTCCCCAACCCGGCATCGATCCCGGCATTAAACCCGGGTCGTGTTTGCGTTCACACAGAAGGCGTTCCGGCAATTTGCCGGCAATTTCCCGGGTTCAATGCGCTGTGTGAAAGGGGCTTATGATTGATATGCTGAAAAAATATTGTTCATTCTTAGCTCATGTAAATTAGTTAACTCATATTAACAAATGATAACTTATAATGTTACCCAAAGTTTAAATAAGGTGTAACTGAGAATGTCCAGAAAGGAGGAATATCTGATGCGTGAGGAAACCATCGTATGAACAGTGTGAGTCTTTTATTGTGTTGTGATCTAATACTGTAGAAAAAGATGTAAGTGCTTCTACAGATGTTACTGTTAGTTTATATTTCTTTATCCTATTTCACATATTTCTCTATTTCTGATTATATGTCGTTGTATCAGAGCTGTCACCGGGACGTTTACATTACAGAGTCGATAGTTTTATCCTCATGACGGGGATTATAGACATATTAACACTGATCATATAGAAATCAAATGTGTTTCTGCTTCATATGAGACACATGATGATCCTGTAATATAATCTGATCAGATGAGAGTCTCTTTCTGCGTCATATGAGACACATGATGATCCTCATTGAGCTTCAGATCAGATTCTCTGATTTCTCTTCACTGTCTCTGATCCTGAAACTAAAGGCCTTTGAGTTTGTGAATCTAGTGGCGCCATCTAGAGGACAGATGTGGTTTTAACATCAATCTTCTGTGGAATACAATACAGATACAATTTACAGACATTCACTGACACTTAGACCTAATGTCTTTTTTTAATTTATTTTTTTATTTAATGCCTTAATTCTGTTTAATGCAATTGGTATTTTGTAGTATCAAATGAAACCAGTCTTCAGAAGAAACCAACGTTTAGTAACTATAGCTTTAATAACTCTCTCTCTCTCTCTCTCTCTCTCTCTCTCTTGCTCTCTCTCTCTCTCTTATCTGTCTCTCAATTAAAAGGGTTTTGACGACAGTGTTGTCAAATATCTATTGCGAAGCTGTGGGGGAGCTCTAGAGAGAAACCTGCGAGCAAAAAGCGAGAAAACGGCGAAGAAATCGGCAGAGCTGCATAGTGCTGCATTAATAGGATATAAAATACTGTAAAAATCAGTAGGGGGCGGTAATGCACTAATGATGATGAGTGGGCGGAGCTTCTGTTCATGTGGGCGGGGTTTGTGTATCTAACTGCAGCCCTGCACAGAAACCAGGGGGGAAGGGTTTCATAATTTATTGAAGTTTCCCCGGGCGCCGCCACTGATTAGCAGACCATCACCTGCTGTTAGCACTCCATTGACTCCCATTCATTTTGGCCTCGCAATGGTCAAAATGATCATCTAGCGCATATTTAAACAGATAAACTAGCTTACTGTAAACAGCACAGAGTAATCTCATCATCTCCATAAGAACTTTATGATTACATCAGCGAGATCTGACTTCATACATGATCATACCGGTAATCTTCATTCTGCGTTCACACAGAACACATTACTGGTAATTAACCGGTTACATGATCTCCAACCAGTAATTTACCATAAAAACTGTATGTGTGAAGGGGCTAAAGTGACGTGTTTTCACACTTGTGTAGATTCAACAGCTCTGTGTGTTTGTGGCTGTGAATGTTCTGCTGGTGCCATCTGTGTTTGATGTCAGTCTTCATTAAATATAGCTCACATCCTCAGACCACACAGATCTGATCAAATGAGCTTTTGATTTTCATAACCACCCTGGTGAAAAAAAGTATACTTTATTATATTTGAAATATATTCCCTTTTTCAATAGTACATTGCAAATATATTTTAAACAAATATACTATCTTTAAATATATTAAAAGTATATTAGCATCATGCTTTTTATCTATTTTTATAATACAACTTTTAACACACTTTAAAATAATAGTACTTTAGTATATTTTCTAAAAATATATTTAAAAGCAAGCATACTTTTAACATATTTCTAACAAGTGCACTATAAGTACATTGGTAATAAATATATGCTTAACCCTCTGGAGTCTGAGGGGTTTTCTGGGCCCTGGAGGTGTTCTGACATGCTCTGACATTTGTTGTTTTTTCAGTTATTTATAAACATGTTAATGGCAAAGGTGTAAATTCACTCTATAAAGCACAAACAGGGCTACCATCATATCCGATCAACATGCTTGTAAATCTTTGTGTTTTTTAGAGAATAATGTTTATGCGTGGTTATTTGAAAAAATAAAAATGAAAGTTGCTGAAATAAAACCACATAACATATAGTAAATATGTGTCCACAAGACTTTTGACAAATGGATGTTGTTGCCTAGGATTTTTTCTTCAAAATGATGTGAAAATCATCCTGCCTAATCGTTCTCATAAAACAATACATTGATTTAAACGTTGTAAAACAGTTTTTTTTTGTCAGAAGAGGTTTATGCATGGGAGTGGTAATGGCTATAAATATTAATGAGATTCAGACCAGGGGTGTGACATAGACACCCCCCCCCAATGACTAATGGCCCATCGCAGCCTGAACAAAAGAAGTAGAGGAGGTTTTGTTTTTCAATCTGTTTTATTGTAATTCCTCTATGTGGAGGAACATAATGTTCTAAATTTGCTCTAAGCAAATCAAATGTGACCAAAAAAAAAAAAAAAAAATCAGTCTGTTATAAACAACGCAATTGTGAGCGATAAACAAAAGTAACTTGTACAATCCGACCCCCCAAACATGAAAAGAGCTGAAAGAAGTTAAAGAGAAAACAAATAACGCACACTATAACCTTATAAACAATAATATGTTATAAATTATATGCGACTTTTAATACTGTAGGGCAGTAGCCTACTATTCCCGGAAGCAACCTCCGAGTGGCCCAGCCCATGGTCCCGTGTCGTCAAAAACGTTACGTAAATTCGAAATAGTGCGCGCAGAAGCACATGCGCAAAACCGTTTTGTAAAATGATAAATGAATTATTTTTATTTTATCATATGTCATTTTGAAAAAAAAGACATTTTACAAACCTACGTTTTGCGCATGTGCTCCTGCACGCACTTTTTCAGTCAGAACACAGCAATCAGAGGAGGACGCGCTGAGGAATTTGTGACTGTTTCACCTGTTCAACCACATCAAAGTTTCGTAATAGTAAGTCCGTGCTTTTTCTCTCTTTTTCTTTCTCTTATGTGCTGAAGGGCCGCTGTGCCTTAGTGAAACGGTGTTTGTACGTGAAGAGCTCTTTTCCAAACGCCATAAACCTAAAAAGCTGTCTCAAAGATCCAGCAAAAATAATGATTATGAATATGTAAAATATTGCAATAAGACATTTTAATTGTTTATTAACTTCTGGCAAAGATGAAGTTGACAATAGGCTATTGACTCGCGATCTTCGCAGTAGGCTAGTGAACGCACCAGAGAAATGCACATTTATTAGGCTACATAGTTTTTTGTTTTGGATGGTTTTGTTTAGAACCAGCTTTCTGTAAATATATTTCACATTTTTTAGACCTGCGAGGCGAGTAGGCTACGGTCTGGTTCATGATGATCTCCAGTTCAAGCACCTTATGTTGTGATTGCTAGCCTTTTTACTTTTTATGTATTAAATCCAGGAAATTTGTTAATGAAAATAATATTAAAATTAAGATACAATTAAAACAAAACGAAATTCGTTTTAAAGAATGGATTTGTGCTTTCTGTTTTGAAGTCTCTGTGAAAGTTTGAAAGTCTTTTAGTGCTGCTTCAGAGTGCTCGCGTCCATAATGGAGAACTGTCACGTAATATTGTTTTTTCCTCATTAATGCGAACATGTGTCAACTAATGCAAGTAAATTTAAAAAGACATACCCGAAATATTATCCACGGCTGGATCAAGTCGCTCAACGTTCGTCGCTCAAAATACAAACGTTCGTCGTCAGAGTCCTGCTCTTCTTCTGAGCAAAATTTGAACTCGTGTCATCTTCCAACAGCGCAGGAAAGTGAATAAATGAAACTTGCTGGTTTTAAGGCATTTCAGGGGGCGTTTACCTTATTTTGCATAGATCACATCAGCTCATTATCTTATGAATAGCGCGCTCTGCCAGTGGGTGTGAACTCATTACCGATAATTAGGTGAGACGGGAGAAACTGTACTTCTCTTTAGTTTCTTACAGATTACATTGCAGGAGAATATTTGTTTTGAATGTGAATTGTTTTATTTAAAAGTAGAAATTTAAAGCTTTCTTTAGACGCATGTTTCATGGTTGTGTGATAAGTATTAGCTGAGTTTCAGTTCAGATTATCTACCCTAGTGAGTGAACTTCCATTTTTGGCCATGCAATATAGCCAATATTTTTTTTAAAGTGTATTTAAGCATACATTTATTATCAATGTACTTATAGTGCACTTGTTAGAAATATATTGAAAGTATGCTTTATTTTAGCATATTTCTTAAAAGTGTAATTAAGCATATATTTATTACCAATGTACTTATAGTGCACTTGTTAGAAATATATTGAAAGTATGCTTGTTTTTAGCATATTTCTTAAAAGTGTAATTAAGCATATATTTATTACCAATGTACTTATAGTGCACTTGTTAGAAATATATTAAAAGTATGCTTGTTTTTAGCATATTTCTTAAAAGTGTAATTAAGCATATATTTATTACCAATGAACTTATAGTGCACTTGTTAGAAATATGTTAAAAGTATGCTTGCTTTTAAATATATTTTTAGAAAATATACTAAAGTACTATTATTTTCCCAGAATCCCAGAATCGGTCTGTCTTCGCCGGCCAAAAGTGGTCAGCGCAGACCACAACGATCTGCCCAGGTCTGTCGGTCCTGGGCGAGCCTCATCCAATTGTGTCCCAGATCTTGTCGTAGCGAGTCACGCCATCGTGTTGCAGGGCGTCCACGTGGCCGCTTGATGTCGATCGGCAACCAGACGGTGACTTCGCGCGTCCGTCTTTCGTCCGTCCTCCGCATCAGGTGCCCTGCCCAGCGCTTCTTGGCCTTGTTGGCCAGGTCCACCGCGTCGTCCACCCTGGTCATGGCCCGCAACTGCTCGTTGCGGACGTGGTCGGTCTGTTGGACCCCGATCATGCGGCGCTCGATTACGCGTTCAGTCACGGCCAACTTTAGCATGGCCGGCAGGACGGTGCTGTTGAATAGGGCAGCCCTGATGTCCGGGTCAATGGCTCTGTTGTTGGCCGTCTCGGCAATTGAGCCGAAGCTGACCCAGGCTGCTCGGCGTCGTCGTGCCAGTTCTCGGCCAATCTTGTGGTCGCTGGTCAGCTCCTGGCCCAAGTAGATATAGCTATCTACTTGCTGGAGCTGATGCTGGTCGACATGGAGGGTGGTGTCGGCCACCTGGTTGTTGCGCATCCACTTAGTTTTAGCCAGATTGATTTTGAGGCCGAATCGGGCACCAGCCTGGTTGAGCTGGTCAAGCCGCTGCTGTACATCGACCGCCGAACAGCCTATCAGCACGATGTCATCGGCAAAGCGCAGATGATTGAGCCAGCGGCCGTTGATCTTGATACCGACCTCGTCCCAGTTGAGCTGCCGGAAAATTTGCTCGAGACAGGCGGTGAAAAGCTTGGGCGAGATGGTGTCTCCCTGCTTGACCCCGCGGCCGACCTTGATATTAAGCGGCCGGTCGAACAGGGTGATGGTAGTGGCGCAGTTGCTGTTCAGCTCCTGCAGCAGGGCCACGTGCTCGTCACCGATGCCTTGTTGTTGGAGGGCGAGCAACACGGCGTTAATCTCGACCGAGTCGAAGGCCTTCTCATAGTCGACAAAAGCCAGGACTAGCGGCATCTTGTACTCCCTGGTCCGCTCGAGCAGCTGGTTCAGCACCTGCACATGGTCCATGGTGCTAAAGCCAGATCTAAATCCGGCCTGCTCGACGGGTTGTTGTTCGTCTAGCTGCTTGGCCAACCGATTGAGCAGCACCTTAGTGAAGATCTTGTACACGGCCGACAACAATGTGATCGGCCGGTAGTTGCTGAGCAGCTCGCGGTCGTCCTTCTTGAACAGCAGTACTATCTTGGCCGTCTTCCACTGTTTGGGGATTTGACATTGTGCCATGTAGCGGCTGAATCGGGCCGCCATGGCCATCCAAAGTGAGTGCCCGCCGGCTTTGAGTAGTTCGATCTCAACGCCGTCCAGGCCAGGCGCCCGGTCTGCCTGTGCCTGTTCAACTGCATGTCGGACCTCACTTTCCAGTACTGGCAAAAAGGACGGCAGCTGGTCGAGCTGAAGGTTAGGTGGAGGGATGGAGACCTTGCTGGCGAATAAGTCACTATAGAAGCGCCTGCACTCGGCCTCAATACCGGACCGAGTCCTGATCGTCTGCCCGTCTACAGTCTTCAGTGCTGGTATTTGGCCGCGCTGCTGTTGCATTGCCCGCCTACACTTTTTCAGGCTCTTGCGGTCCTCGGCTGCTATCAGCAGGCGCCTCTGTCTATATTGATCGAGGTCGGTCTTGAGCTGCTGCCGGATCTGCTTGCACAGCAGGCCGTACTCGACGTGTGTGGGTCCGTCAGCGCGCATCTGCCGCCGCCTCTGCATCAGGGCCTTGGTGGCGTCCGAAATTCGGCTGGTCCGGCTGTTAGTCGGCACTGCGGCTGCATCGCGGCTTGACCTGAGCAGGCCAATGAAATGGTCGTAGTCCTGGTCGATGTCCGTTTCAAGCTGGGCCCAGTTAGTGTGGTCAATCAGAGTGTGGAAAACGGCCGGATCAGTGGTGACCGGCTGCTTTGCCCGGTTGCTGGCTGCCAATGCACGCTTTTCGGTCCTGCCGTTGATGACCAACTTGGCCCTTACCGGACGATGGTCGCTGCCCGTGTCAAAGAACTTGCGGCCGATGACAGTGACGTCCTGCAGGATGCGGCGGTGGCTGCAGAGGACATAGTCGATCTCGTTGGTTGTCTCTCCATTGGGGGACATCCATGTCCATCGACGACCAGGGCGCTTTTTAAACAGACTGTTGCCGATGAACAGCCGGTTGGTCTCGGCCATTGCAACCAGTCGCTCACCTGGTCCGTTCCTGTTGCCGGAGCCGAACGGGCCGACAAAGCGTTCGCCATCCAACCCCTTGCCCACCTTGGCGTTGAAGTCGCCCATCAGGACGAGGTACGGGGGGTAGTGGCTGCCTCGACGGCCTCGTAGAACTGCTCAAGCACATCCTCCTCTTGCTCGGCCGCAGCTGCTGCTGTTGGTGCATATATCTGTACGATCCGGATGGTGGTTTTATTGTGCAGGCGCAGGGTGAGCACGCCGACTCGGGGGTTGGTCACATCGACCAGGTCAATCATCGGTGACCATCGTTTGGATACAATGAAGCCGATGCCACCGACGGGCCGCGTCTCTTCCCTGGCGCCCAAGATGACCGTCCTGCCGTCGTCATAGCGCACGTGCAGCGGCTCCCGGCGCTTGGTCTCGCACAGCCCTAGCACGTCGCAGCGGATGCTGTTCAAACCTTCCAGGATGGCAGCCAGGTTTGCCTCACTCGATACAGTCCTGGCGTTGAAGGTAGCAATGTCTAGCGCCATAGTGTTAATAGTCCGGTCCTTTAGTCGGTTCCCAGATGGCGGCCTGGTACCTGAGATTCTTAGCAGCCTCTCGTCCCTGGCCGGATCGTTCCGCCGCCGTAGAACGGGCACAGGGGCGTGCAGGGTACTGAGGCCCTTGTTTGTCGTTGTCGTTGCAGTTGGATTCAGACCTCGGCTTGCAAGGCCACTAGGTCTGTGCCCTCGTCCTTAGCCAGGCGTCTGTCATCTTCTCAGCATGGTTTAACCTACCAGGAATTTGCTTCCCGCTGTGTATCGATGACAGACTCCTGTTTCACCCCCCCGCCACGGTGAGGCGGACGAATAGGACTTGGGGGGGGACTATTATTTTAAAGTGTGTTAAAAGTTGTATTATAAAAATAGATAAAAAGCATGATGCTAATATACTTTTAATATATTTAAAGATAGTATATTTTTTTTTAAATATATTTGCAATGTACTATTGAAAAAGGGAATATATTTCAAATATAATAAAGTATACTTTTTTTTCACCAGGGCAATCTGTCAGGAAGAGAAAACACTCTGTCCATTCTCTCTGAGATCTACTCTCCTCTGTCTCTGAACCTCATGTCCTCTCGCTGGTCTGAGATGAGTATATTTTCTCAGTTCTCTTTCCAGCACTGGACACATGATGATCCTCATTGAGCTTCAGATCAGATTCTCTGATTTCTCTTCACTGTCTCTGATCCTGAAACTAAAGGCCTTTGAGTTTCACCTCAAATCTACTTCTGACATCTAGTGGACAAAGATGAAAACTGCAGATCATATTCTGTGTGTTAGGAGGAATAGAAAACACACACTCATACAGATTTATTTACAATGCCTTCATTTCTATTTTAAACAAGTGACATTCTCTCAGTTTAATTCACTGAATGTCATTCATTATCAACTCACAAATAATAATGTGATTTTACATTTTGTGTGAATGACTGAACTTCTAGCAACTTCTGCTTTAATGTATACTATGATGTGTTTGTGAACAGTAGATATTGAGTATTGAGTAAGTGTTGATCTGTTGTTGTTCTGAACAGCTTCAGTTCGTCTGTTAAAGTCACTAATGTTCTGCTGATGGAAATCAGTGTTAATAAATCAGAGATGATTAAATGAGCAGCTGATGGAGTTTATCAGATCTGAGTTTTACATTTAACATTCAGACTCTTGAAACTCTTCAGGAAACAATACGGCTGCGTCTCACATCAGATATTCAGAGGAGATATTGATCTGAAGTTATTACTTCACAACTGTTAGGCTATGTTCTAGACTGAGAATGTGTTGATTGATTTTCATCTTAGATTGAAATTCTTACACATCTTCTGTACAGAATTTAATTTAAAATAATTTCCATTATTTTGCTGAAGTGCAACAAGGCAATATGGGAGTCGATCAAATGCCACGTGTTCTTCCTCCTCATGGTGATCCCCTGCTTGAAGTCATAAAAACGCACATCCTCAGATCTTACCAGAAACAGAAATCCCAGTCTTTGATGGTGACCCATCATTTAAAAGCATAATTAGAATGGAAACACCACTTTTAAGTTTGACCGTATTTTAGTTTTCGGTCAAGTTGCCTTTTGAATGGGAGTGAATGGGGCACTTCTATGAAAGCATCAAAAATCGCTATTTTTAAAACACTAAGAAGGCTCGACACTACATGAAACTTTGCTGGAAGTATCACCAGGGGCTCTACACATGAACTCCAGCACTGAGAACAGTGTTTGTGTACACAGAGTTTACTAAAGAGAAAGATTTTGAACAAATCACTGAAGCTGTCCGCCGCCATTTTGTCAGTGAAAAATAGTCGATCTCCGAATGTGAATGAACTGACTCTGAATTTTAGTATTGTTTCTTATGAGGATCCTTTTTCAAATACAAGGTCAATATTGAGTTTCACTAACGACAAAACAACAAATTATCTGTGAATTTACATGGAACAACATGGAATGGAATTTACATTGCTTTCAATGCGGCAGCATGTGCCATAAGTGCGGCCTATTCTGCCTCCGCTTGAATATGCAGATGCTGTAGATGAACAGATTAACTCCTGTGTGTTTACTAAGTTTAGAGACACATTTGAGATGCTGCTCCAGGACCAACATCACTACATGCTTCACCCACTTCAGAGCTTTTCTGATCTTTTGCTGTGTCCAATAACCATTTATCCACGCGTTCAATGAACCCATTATTTGGTATCATCTTTGCTTTAAACCATATTTCATGTTTTTCAGGTTCATCAACAGGTAAAATAACCAACAGTGACTCATGTGCTTCTTTAGCCTCAGAATATAACCTCTTAAATCTTCAAAAGCCAAACGTACCTCAGGTTCATGTTCTTTGTCGTCATAGATTAACCTGTTTATTGACTCTATTAGTTTCTGGGCCTTGTTTAACTTAGCCTTTCTTAACTTTTGCAAAGTGTAAAGTTTTTCCATTAAAGCCTTAGCTGTTAATTTAACAGGTCTTTTCCCTCTTTCAGACTCGTTTTCAACATTAGGCAGGTTTAGATTTGACTCATTAAACCCTTTAGTATTCATACAGTTTTTTCCATTTTGCAAACAATTGTAAACAAACATACAATTCAAACACACAAACAATGTTTGTCAGTCTTTATCAACCAATGCGTTGGAATTACGCGACTGTGTGCACACAATCCCACATGGCTATGCTAATGCTGCAACAACGTACCTACAACCCAGTCAATCGGCCCTTTATCATCCAGATGAGCGCAGCAGAAACCCAGCGATGAGACCAGCAAGGGGGAAATATCATCCAAAACGAATTGTGGTAGATTTTTCCCTAAACCTTACTATCTGGTGCATCTATAAATCGACACCCAGTACCTTTATCCTCTAGCTCTTGCGTCTTCAGTCGACAACTGGCCGAGTCTAACCGAGTTACTAACTTGCTTCCATAAACTAGCTTACTTCCTAAACTAGCTTGCTTCCTGCGCAGGAATAATCAACACACAGACTTAAGCAAATGTCCTTCAGATGCTTTAATCACGGCCAGGAGATCTTCCCGAGCAGTTCTCAGAGAATCCCTCCCAAGAAGCAAACAAATTCCATTGAGAATCCCACCAGAAAACACGGATACAACAGTTGTTATAGGATCGAGACAACAAATAAGATTATCGTGACTAAACATGTCATCTTCAATATGATTGGTTCAATTGGTTCAAAAGCTCCAAACTTTTCCCTCTGTCAATGGCTCAAGCAAACTCTGATTTTGTGATTACTTATCACAAGGTTTGAGAACTAGTAATCTGTCTAGTTTCACTTCCCTTAATTGTTATTTATATACACACACACACACACACACACACACACACACACACACAAAACTCAAAGTCACAAGTTTTCCCTCAAAGAGTTTGGAAACATTTAAAAGCATATGAATGTCGTTCCTGCAAGAAAAACAAATGTTAGTTGATTAATTAAAGTTGATTAATTAAAAAAATCCATCACAGAATCCACTGAGTCAAACCTAAAGCATGAATCCCGCCAGACGTCATGATGAGACGATCCTCACGTGCAGCGACAAAAAGACTTGATCCAAACAGCCTCCTTCCATCTTTTAACTCTAAAAGCAAAGCACTAATTGCCATGATTACTGTTATTAGTTCTGGGGAAGAACAGCTTTGTCAATGAGTTGCTACTTATGAAAATGTCATTAACAAAAAAATAAATAATAATAATTCTGTCATTTCTACATAACAACTAATTTGACAAGTCAATAGAAATGGTTAGCGCTACCACAGAGATGATATCGTTACACATAGAAGAGCTGTTGCATGTGCAAATCTCACAACTATTCTATTCTATCGATCCATTCATTCGATCCATCAGTTCAGCGATGTAGAATATTTCTGATCAAGCTTTAGATAACCTCGGGTGCAGTGACAAATTTACCTAAGATGAGAACATTAATGAAAGCATATGTAACTGTTGCATATGCCATAAAAATCATATTCAATATTCAGACTGAAAGAAAAAAAAAAAAAACTGAAAAAGACACCAACTATAACAGAATGATTGTTTACATACACAAAATAACAAAGCTAATAAAGAGTACAATGTTTACAGTGTAAAACCTTCTGTTGAAAAGCAGATATAACAGTTGCACAAATAAATAGGAGACATTATAAATGCATTTGAACAAGCTAAGTCTTTCATCCTCTAAATTTGAAAGAAGACAGACTTTATTTATAGCTTGGTGAGGAATACAGTACAATCGAAATTTTTTAGTTTGTTTCAGCAGAATCAGACCTTGAATTATCAATAAGACCGCTTTAAAAATACATCTAAACAAAATAGTTTTAACCCCTGCTCTTATACTGAGATATCTTAGTGAAGATCACTTTTTAGGATAATAGAATGAAACTAAACATTTATATTGAAAACAAATTGACAAAATCCTTAAACAATTTTACTGCTTTCTGAATGAAACCATTGTTTTGCTCAGCTCGAATTCTTGCCATTTCCTCTTGATTCTTTGCTAATTCTTCCTTCATTTTCTCTAGTTCTTCCCCTTGATATTTGTACTTTAGAGCCTCAAAAGCCCTCTTTCGTTGTTCTTTATTCTTTTTCAGGATCCGTTGTTTCTCTTCCTCAATTGCTCTCTCTGCCTCCTGAAGCAAGTTATTAGTGTAATATTCTCCACCATTATCTCTAACCATTTGATCAATCTTGTGTAGCAGCAGCGTAACCTGGTTTGAATCCTTATTAATATTATCAATCACAAAATATTGTCCCTCACATTTCTTGACAAATTCTCGTAATTCTGGACTGTTGCGCAAAAATGTTTTAATGTCCTGTCCTCTAAGTTGATCTCCATGAGTGAACAGTACCATGGCGTAATGCAATGCCTTTTTACCAAATAATCTTTCAATGTATTCTATTGCTTTTGCATTTTCTTCTGTGAATCTTTCCAGTTTAAGAACAATCAGAAAGGCATGCGGACCAGGAGCAGAATACGATATACACGTCTTAATTTCTTTCTCTACCTCTTCATTACTCAAACTTGTGTCAAAAAGACCAGGAGTGTCAATAACTGAAATTTTTCTTCCATAAATAATCCTAAATTTCTTTTTAGACTCTCGAGTTACAGATGAAGGTGAAAAATAGGATTTGAAGACTTCTTCTCCCAGGATGGTGTTTCCGGTGGCACTTTTCCCAACGCCAGTCTTTCCAACCAGGACAATCCGGAGCTCACCTTTTTGTTCTGTTGAATAACAAATCACACATTCAAGGCTTTTTATTCAAGGCACATTATTCATTTTCTGTTATTCATGACAGATAAAATAATTGAATTTCATATTAAAACTATGTTTTGTTCATGCATTCAAAGCACAAAAGCTTGAAAAAGAACCACCAATAGAGGATAGGATAATGATTTTTACCAATCCCATTTTCTTCGAGACCATATAGATTGAGGGAAGTTTCGGTCTCAGTCGTCCTAATCTGCAAAAAGTGGATTTGGGGGAAAGTGGTTGAAAGTAGATGGTATGCAAATAATTTTGGACATGTAAATTCTATTAATTTTATTAACAAAATACGGAGCCCCCCTAGTCCCACTTTGGCAAAAAAAAATTATTATAACTATCTTGTGGCCTCAAGATAGTAACTCGTGGCCTCAAGATACTAACTCGTGGCCTCAAGATAGTAACTCGTGGCCTCAAGATAGTATATCTCGTGGCCTCAAGATAGTAACTCGTGGCCTCAAGATACTAACTCGTGGCCTCAAGATAGTAACTCGTGGCCTCAAGATTGTAACTCGTGGCCTCAAGATAGTAACTCGTGGCCTCAAGATAGTAACTCGTGGCCTCAAGATAGTAACTCGTGGCCTCAAGATACTAACTCGTGGCCTCAAGATAGTAACTCGTGGCCTCAAGATACTAACTCGTGGCCTCAAGATAGTAACTCGTGGCCTCAAGATAGTAACTCGTGGCCTCAAGATAGTAACTCGTGGCCTCAAGATAGTAACTCGTGGCCTCAAGATACTAACTCGTGGCCACGAGAAAGTGAGTTTTTTCAAGGCGAACGTTTCCATGTTAATGTTTCCATGGCGACGCGTCACGCGATACACTGCAGCCACAATAATACTGTATGACAGATGTGTCGCTTTTATTTCGCTTTTCCTTTTTTATTCAAAATATTCACAAACTTACCATGTCATCAACTAGCCTATCTGATATTCCGATTCTCACATACAGTACGTGTAAGTGAGTGTGTTGTTTAAAAACCTTTATAAATAATCTTGATCTATAACGTTATGGGCGCTGCAATGTTGTCCGTCGGAGTTACAGCACGTGAATTCATCAGTTTCTCCCGAAATAAATGCAAGAAAGTGGCCGGTGAACTGAGAAGAATAGAGTAAACTTTATAGTTCCTTGTCTTGACTCTTGCACTATGTTTGTCTAATATGAATAACACATGTCGGGAAATTATATTTGAATAGATTGTTATTGCTGCTTCCACAGACATCAGTGTGTTTTACAAACTCCAAATGTATTGTTTTACTCGTGCTTATGTATTTAAATATCTGAAACCAAAAATAAACATTATGAAGTTGAAAAACTGCTTAGTTGTGATGACAGCGCTGAACGCGTCCGACTCTGGGCTCGTTTAAAAACCTTTATAAATAATCTTGATCTATAATAACATGAGATGGGCGCTGCAATGTTCTCCTGTCAGTCGGATTTACAGCACGTGAATTCATCAGTTTCTCCCGAAATAAATGCAAAAAAGTGGCCCGTGAACTGAGAAGAATAGAGTAAACTTTATAGTTCCTTGTCTTGCACTATGTTTGTCTAATATGAATAACACATGTCGGCAAATTTGAATAGATTGTTATTGCTGCTTCACAGACATCAGTGTGTTTTACAAACTCCAAATGTATTGTTTTACTCGTGCTTATGTGTATTTAAATATCTGAAACCAAAAATAAACATTATGAAGTTGAAAAAAACTGCTTAGTTGTGATGACAGCGCTGAACGCGTCCGACTCTGGCTCAGCGCCAGCCAATGCGCGAAAGCACAGTTTGAATCTGGCAGCACTGAACATTCTAAATGTGGCGCCGTACTCTCAGGGGCTAGTTGATGACATGGTAAGCAAGTTTGTGAATATTTTGAATAAAAAAGGAAAAGCGAAATAAAAGCGACACATCTAATACAGTATTATTGTAGCTGCAGTGTATCGCGTGACGCGTCGCCATGGAAACATTAAAGGGAACGTTCGCCTTGAAAAAACTTACTTTCTCGTGGCCACGAGTTAGTATCTTGAGGCCACGAGTTACTATCTTGAGGCCACGAGATATACTATCTTGAGGCCACGAGTTACTATCTTGAGGCCACGAGTTACTATCTTGAGGCCACGAGTTAGTATCTTGAGGCCACGAGTTACTATCTTGAGGCCACGAGTTAGTATCTTGAGGCCACGAGTTACTATCTTGAGGCCACGAGTTACTATCTTGAGGCCACAAGATAGTTATAATAATTTTTTTTTTTGCCAAAGTGGGACTAGGGGGGCTCCGTAACAAAACAAATAAATCCTGAAAAAAATTATTACAAAAAATAAACTAATGTCCATGTTTTTTTAATAGTCAACTTTACATTTCATTACAACTGACCATGGTGAAAGAGGTATTAGGACATCCCCGTCATCATTGCATTAAAACGCCTTGGTTACTAATGTAACCCTCGTTCCCTGATGGAGGGAACGCGAAACGTAATGTCGACGTAATCGGGATCACTTCAGGGAGCCCTATCAACTTCGAGTGTCTACAGTACGAGCCAATGAACGTTTGAACGAGATTGTGACGGCCATGCAGTGATGGTCTGTACCGGTGGCGACGGGACGTTACTTCTCCCGTTCCCCTCCTTCAGGGAATGAGGGTTACATTAGTAACCGAGACGTTCCCTTTCAGTCACTCACGTTCGACGTAACATCAACGTGACGACGTAATTGGGATCCCTTGGAAAACGCCACGGTTGCTGCCACATCCAGCGCCCTACGCAAGACTCTCAGACCCCCAACTGCTGGGGCGGAAGACCTGCGTAGAGGGAGTTCAACTGCTGTTCCATTATACCCCACACAGTGAACTCTTGGATAACACTGGGAAAGCGTGCCTTTCCATGGGAAAGAACGCTGCGGAGCCACATCCTGCCCGAAGGGAGGTAACATGTGGAGAATACACATATGGACTGGCCGAAGGGGCAGTGCAACATATGGAATGTCACTGGGGTGGCTCCAACCGAAGGGGGAGGCTACACCGGACAGTGACGGCAGAGCAGACTCTGCCAAGGGAAAGACATGGGCTCACCGCAGGGAGCTAGTCGTGGAAGAATACACATATGGGATTGCCGCAGGGATCACCACATATGGATAAGTTACACAAGCATATGAGCACTAGGCCTGGCGTCGGACGCTCCGCAATGTCCAACTGCCGGAGGGGTGCGAAGGAACTCACAGGGTTCACCTAAGTGGGGAACTCGACTGGAGCAAAAAGCGCACGTATCCATGCCGAGGAAGGGAGTGGAGCAGCAAGCCGACACTAGAGCGGGAACTTCGGTGTTACCGGCTAGTTGAAGCGAGCACACAGGAAGAAACTCAACACGTAGGCTATAAAACCCAGCCCACAGAGGTCCTGAGGCTTTGCGTTCTGTCCACGTACAGACGCAGAGCGCGAACGGGACAGAGAAAAGCCAGGGCTGGGTCTGCCTCCTCCGAAGGCAGCGCTTGCAGGTTCACCACCTGGTCCCGGAAGGGAGTGGTGGGAACCTTGGGCACGTATCCGGG
This sequence comes from Rutilus rutilus, assembly GCA_021464565.1. Lineage (NCBI taxonomy): Eukaryota > Metazoa > Chordata > Actinopteri > Cypriniformes > Leuciscidae > Rutilus > Rutilus rutilus. The sequence continues at coordinate 35,352,752 of JAJAQA010000017.1, forward strand.
CTGGGGTCTCAGGATGACGTGAGAGTTATCCGGGCCGAATTCTACAGGGTTTCCGCGGGGCATTAAAAAGCATTAAAAGTCATTAAATGAATTTTGCGATAATTAAGGCCTGAAATGGCATTAAAAAGCATTAAATTGTAATCCTACAGGCATTAAAATCGTTTTGAAGATTTTTTTATATTATCAATTTATTTGAATATAGCCTTCATAATTAATACATTTTATTTGCTGTCGCAAAATATGTTATGTTAGTGTGATAAAAACATGCGGAACCAGTTTGGTGATTGACTCCGGCCGGAGCAAAATTGCTGTGATGCTGAGTTGACGCTGGCATTTTGAACAGCAGGAACAACAGTAATAAAACTAGACCAAAAAATGGGAAAGTGCAAGGAAGACAAACAATTTAGGACATGGTTGCAGCCCGTTGGTGGTTAGAATAAAGAAGGATTTTGCAGCGTTTGTAAAAAGGTATTTAAGTTGGGTAGTTACAATGGGAATCAACGCCGTAAAATCTCATATGCGGTCTTGACAGCCACAAATCGACGGAAAAGGGCAGACAGCAATTAACTATGTGCAGCATTTGTTAATTTTCGTCATCCTTTGGGTAGCATTACATTATATGATCCCGCTCTTATTCATGTAAATGCTTTTAAACGCGTTGTCTGTGAATGTCCTGACACCACAGGGAGAAAGATGCACATACTGCGCACAGACTGCGCACAGACTGCGCGCCAGAAAATGGTTCTCTTTCATGCTTGAACTGATTATGCCAAAATGTCTGTTTTGTCGAGAATCCTCATAACATAAGAGCATTCTTAAATTAGTGAAATAAAGTCTTTAACGAACGCAAAGAGTTGTGAGAGATGTTAGATCCGTGTTTCTGTCAGCTGCGGCGGCTGGTCTTAAAGGAACACTCCACCGTTTTTTGAAATATGGCTTATTCACCTTCTTTCCTACATTTTGATAGGTGGGCAAATGCATTTTTGTCTCAGTGCATGTATTGCTTTAGTTTGACGTCGGCGCTAGCTTAGCTTAGCACAATGAATGGAATCCTTTGTTGCCAGCTAGCATGGCCTGAGTAAAAGTGGCCACCTAATTACTTCTTGTGGCCTGCGTATTCACAACAAGTACAAATAGCGATGCAGATTAAAGCCACAGTATGGAATATTTTCGCCACTAGGGGTCGCTAACCTCTTACAATAACAAAGGCGTAGTTTGATGATGCAACACTTGCTAAGAATTATGGATCTTGTCGTCAATGTCAAGCCGACCGATCTAATAATGTTTATGGATGACTGAATACATTGATGCTTTTATCATGACTGTGATATGAAGCAGGTCGGGATTGCTAAGAGACAGCTATCAGCTCCACATGCGACGCGAGTCCCGCGGATATAAAAGGAATATGGACATTTCATTCTACCGAACTACACGCAGAATTACTACTCACAGGTCAGTTTATTAGACAAATTAAACTTGTGAGGTAACGCAGCGCTGTTTCACTTGGTCTAACATTACACTAGCACACTAAACTGCATTTGAATGTGTTGAAATGCATGTGTTAGTTTGTCTGTATGAGACTAGCAGTAAGCTAGATCAACATTAGAATAACATACAGATCATTCTAACATTTTATCATTGTTGAACTATAAAACATTGATTAGTTTTATGTAAATGTGCTCACCTGTTTAATAAAGTACATGTAGGAGCGGTCGAAGTCTCGGACGTGGAGCTCTCGTTTAAATACTGTCTATGGGAGCTCTCGGCATCTCGAAAACACTGCGCTGATATTGATTCTCGTTTTAGTTCTCCTTTTTTTATCCAAAGTCTGCTTGCCATGGTCCATAATGTTTGAACGAAACAACAACAGCGTGCAGATAGACATTGCGAACTCCACAGTTGTCTGCGTCTGTTGCTTTGGTTACTATCCGAGGGCTCTGGTTACCATGGCAGTACGAGTGGAAACCAGGGACAACACGGATATGACGCCATTGACGGCGACAAAACGGAAATAAAAAAACGCGCCGTGTCTAAAAATTAAATTAAAATTTCTCCTGGTTTGAAAGTTGTTGGAAACAGTTGGGATAATGTAAGTACACAACTAAAAAAAATATATAACATAGATATAGTGATTTTTGCTAATTTTAGAGCAAAAAAGTTACATATTGTGCCTTTAACACTAGGCGATTTCCTAGGCAGATATTGACTTGGGACTATATTAGGGGGAAGCAGGCGAAGCACTTCTGCTTAGGCGAAGCACTGCTACTTGGGCGCAGAGATATCACGCTGGCAACAAAGGATTCCATTCATTGTGCTAAACTAAGCTAGCGCCGACCCTGTCAAACTAAAACAACGCATGCACTGAGTCAAAAATGCATTTACCCACCTATCTAAATATGGGAAAGAAGGTGAATAAGCCCTATTTTAAAAAATGGTGGAGTGTTCCTTTAAAGGCACAGCAGCCAATAAAGCTTTCTGTCAGTAAAGTTAATCACAGAAAAAGGGAACAGAGAAAATTACTCACTGCTATTGACTAAATAACTCTTGTAGCTTTAATAAGCATTAGTATACATTTAATCTGTAATTTATGCCGTGCAGACTGTTTGATAACTTTATCCAATTTCTGTATATGTCCTACCTGTTAGACAGGAAGGGCAAAGGTAAATATTACATTCATTATGGATTTATGTGAGGATTGTTTAAGTTCACTTAAATTAAAAGTTGTCATTTTTTTAAGCCTAATGTTAAAATTTTGTATAGCTTTCAACTACACTGTAATGTTAGATGGCTATAATTAGTTTAAAATTAGGGGGGAGAAATATTTTTTATCCAGACATCAATAGCTGTATTATGCTGCGTTCACACCAAACGCGAATAGCGCGTCAAATTCCTGCCTGCCGCATCTAGTTATACGCTTGACCACTTTGTGTTAATTCGCGCGTCAAGAGCGAAATTGACGCGCGTAAAATCAAAAGTTTGAAATGAAATTTACGCGCGCCAGAGGCGAAATCCGGAGGCGAAATCCGGAGGCGAAAGTTTCGAAACCTGTTGGCGGACATCTTTTTTAGATGTTTATCGAGCATTAGCAGTAGCATTAATCGAGAGAGTCACCGCTCGTATATGCTCTGGAGAGCAGAAACAGCTGCGTAGGGGACATCGTCGCTGTACTCGGGTCCACCAGACCCTCCGGAGGGTTTCAGGAGTTTCACAATTTGCTCCAGGAGCTAGGTTTGGTGGACCTAACGGTGAGGACGCTGACGAGGACAGCGTAGGCCGTATAAGGCCTCGGCCTCGAGTGGTCGCTGCATGACGAGCCCGCGCTGTACAGCCCGGCGCGAGGTTCACCCTCGCCCGCACCTAATCTGTCATTTATTTTTGTTTTGATAATAAATGGAGCCAGCCTCCAAAAGTGAAACCTGTCCTGTGATTTTTTTTTAAAAAGTTTTTATACACTAAATTGTGTTTGTTGTCTTTATAAAGTTTAATATAATCTAGAATAGATATGGAATAAATAGCATTCAATAAAAAAATGAGTATCTCTCATATTGAAATCGAGTTTTTATGTGAAAGATTTGCTTTTTGTGCATTTTAGTCATATTACAAAATAATTTATTGAGGCAAAACATAAAATAACATTATAAACTGTCAGTTCACCACGTGACAGCAGCAAGCAGGCTCCTGATTGGTTAACGCAGCGCGAATTGACGCAGAAGTTCAGATTTTCCAACTCGGGCGGCAGACGCAAATTCGCGCCAAACGCGTGAATGCACAAAAAGCACTAATAAAATCATTCGCGCTTAATGTGCCAGACGCTCAATTTGTGCCATTCGCGCGAACTTGCGTCGCAGGAATTTTTTAATCGATTGACAGCACTAATATATATATATATATATATATATATATATATATATATATATATATATATATATATATATATATATATATATAAATATCCGTGGTTAGTCATGGGTCGTGTTAGCATTAAAAATGAAAAAATTGCATTAAAAAGGCATTAAAAAAGCATTACATTTAAATTGAAGATCCCTGCAGAAACCCTGTTCTAGGCACGATTCGTCGACCGAAAATGCATGCAGGTCCCCTACCCTCTTGATAGAGGCCAATGCAACCAGGAGAACTGTCTTACAGGACGGGATTTTTAACTCAGCTGATTGCAGAGGCTCAAAGGGTGGTCTCTGAAGTGCCGAAAGGACCAGAGACAAATCCCAAGAGGGTATAGAGAGTGGGCGAGGAGGATTCAGTAGGCAAATACTGTGGCCATCTGTTGGTGCCAGGGAACGACGGCATCCAGAAACGCACAAGCGGAATGACATCTTGAAAAAGATGCAGGGTCACGCTTGTGTTGCTCTTTTAGTGAAAACAAAAACCGAAATACTCAGTGCTGAGGCACCCAAGGGTAGCCACGGTGTGAATAACACATCAGGGGAAACACCCACCGAACCGACACACACACAGAACAGTAGTGCTGTGAGAACAGCAGTTATGAACTGCAATGCTCGCGGCCACCGCTGATCGCGCCGTCACACCAACACGTATGAGAGTCTTCTCGTTCTCTATAGGCAGTCTTGTAGGTTTCAGAAGTCAAAACAAGCTCGGCTCCGAAGTGAAAGACAATGTGCACGTTCTGTTTATACCCGCGCGGGGCGGGGCGCGTGACGCGATTCACGCACACCAACATTCACTGGCTCGTTCTGTAGACACTCGAAGTTGATAGGGCTCCCTGAAGTAATCCCGATTACATCGTTACGTTGAACGTGAGCGACTGAAAGGGAACAGTTTTTTATTAGTCGTTCATTTTATCATTTTTAAGTGAATATAGGTGAATTTTAAATAATGTCTCTGTTATGGTGAGCAGATGCAGTTTTAAAATAAAAATCTTGTTAGGCCTATTTAAGAAATGTTTTTTTTATTATTTTTTCTCTCTTCAAAATGTTTTTTTTTTATCAAAACATGTGTCCTTATTTCACTTTTAATATTTGTATTAGCAGTGGAGTGAATCCTGTGACGATTTATCGGATTATTTAAGACGTTCAAGCCTGTTTGATGAAATTACAAGATATCAACAAGAATCTTAAAAATTCTAAAGATGATGAAAATATGGAAATGAATGTTGACACCCTCAGATAACTATTAATTTCTCACTGAGCAAACTCTAGTTATTGTAAAGTGATCCACTGAAGGCAAGTTGTAAAGAGAACCCAAGTGCAGCTTTGTTTCAATAACAAAATTAAAACATAAAACAAAAGCATGATGTGGCATGAACTCAAAAAACACGAAAATGACTCACAAACAGTGGTTACAGGAAACAATACTTGACAAAGACACATGGCAAACATGAGGGCTTAAATACACAGATAAATGACAAGACAAGGGACACCTGTGAACAATGAAACAATGAACCAATGACAACATGACACATCAGACAAGGGAACACATGGCAGGATCACATGACAAGACACAGAAACATGAAACGTGACCAAAACGTGACAGTTATTTATTTCAATTTTATAAGGTTCCATCCGGGTTATTGACTTACCATTGTGTAAATATTGGCATTAGTATAAGTGTGTGGTGTATATACACATCTCTATAGAAATACTTGAACTGCAACATATTCATCTTATAGTTGAGAAAGCACTGCCTAACAGGAATGACAGGAATATTCCCTCTGTGCCTTGAGGATTTTCATCTTTAAATACTGACAGAAAGACAGTTATTGTTGGTTTGGATCACACTAGATCTCTTGCCCTAATATCATTTCAGTCTAATCTGAACATACAGAGCAACAGACAAAACAATATACAATTATATTTTTATAGAGATAATTACCTGTGAACCGACTGCAAAACCACTGCAGAGAGAGAGAAACCAGATTCTGGATACAATCAGTTTCATTTTAGCTGTAGTTTGAGTTTTGGATGTGTTAAAAAGTTGTAAATAAAATGTAATTTATTTATTAATGTAATACATATAAAGCATTATTGGCAGTTTATTTATAAAACTAATTGCATTTTGTATTTTTTTTCATGCTAAAAGGCAATTCTGTCAGTTTAATCCTACCTTTCAGTGCCGATGTGCTGATCAGAATATATCTCTTCTGCTTTGTTCAGTTTTAGTTTCATCGCTGTTATTTATATCAGTTCTCTGTGAAGGGGAGGAGCCTGATGACGACTGCATGCTTAAAGACACAGGTTTACTTTCTGATGTCTCTGGACAAAAAAGTTAATATAGCTCAATGCAACACTGTTTATCTTCAAGTAATTTATGCTAGCTTTTGTTTGCATTCCCATGAATTACAGCTGATGACAATCATTGATCGTCCTTGCCGTTTTGTGATGTTGAAAATAAATGAAATCTTTTATATATGTTCAGGGTTAGTACCTAGATGTGACCAGTTATTGCAATTTCTATCCACCTTATTCCTATACGCCACATGATTCTTTGTGTGAATTATGGGTGTAACTTCAGTTAAGCTGTAAACAATCAGTGAACGCCTCGCTCTATGAACGCAATAATATGTTTTAAAAAAGTGTCACAATGAGATGACATTATTCTACTCACTCTTTATCCATCAAACATTAAAAGCACATTTAGAAGTGTAAAAGCATCAACAAGGCATTTCAACAGACCATGAATAACTCCAAACGGAGTAGTAATATATATATATATATATATATATATATATATATATATATATATATATATATATATATATATATATATCTGTAATATGTAACACATGCCTTAATCAAAAATGTTCATTAACTTCAGCGTTATGTGATACTATTTCAAAGTGATATCCTTCATTTTGACAGATTATAAAATGTATTTACCTGTGAAAACAAATCTGGAAAGAGACGTGAGGATTTGAGGAGAATAACGAGAGATTCTTCATTAATTCAGTGAATTATTAATGAAATATATCTATCTATCTAAATTAAATCGGGAGAACAGACCACAGATGTGCAGTGTATGTTGTCCTTTTTCATACTATTAGAGCGGAATGCAAAGGGAAAAAATAAAATAATCACAAGGAAAAGAATACAGCGACTGAAAAGAGCTTTAGATATTCTCGTTATAACATCACGTTCTGTAATGTTATTCTCATGATGTCTGGAAAAAAAATGTAAATAATGTCTAATGTAAATTACTGACATTACCCTTTCTCATGACTCTGCTGACTGTGTACTGTAAGTTTGTAGTAATGGTTATGGCAATAAAAAACGCAGTTTGATAACTTATGTCTTGTGGGCCACATTTAGTGAAGATTGACGTCAAATAATAATTTGTTATAATTCGTTACATTTATATAGCGCTTTATCTGAGACCTCAAAGCGCTTTACATAGATGGGGGAATCTCCTCAACCACCACCAATGTGCAGCATCACCTGGATGATGCGACGGCAGCCATAATGCGCCAGAACACCCACCACACACCAGCTTACTGATGGAGAGGAGACAGTGATGAAGCCAATCGGTATATGGGGATGATAAGGAGGCCATGATGGACAGGACCTCGGTTTAACGTCTCATCCGAAGGACGGGACAACTCATCCTCAAATCATCCTGACAACTGATGGAACCAGCAGAACAAATATTAATAGTAAAAGCAAGTGCTGTATCGTGTGCACATTCACTAACACATGAACCTGATGCTAATGCTTCATTTGCATCCGTTCGATTCATCGCTCATAACCACAGATTTGTTTAACATTTGTTTAACATGACCTGCTCTGAAGATGCTATGGGCGTTCACCCTGAAATATACCTCAGGTTTGGGAACCGAAGCCCAAGTATGTCATTAAACATGCTTTCCAAAATACTCCCTGAAGAGTGTGTGAAGATTCAAACAGACACTATACAGAAACCTGCATGAAACTACAGATACTTCTTCTAAAGCGTGTGTTTGTGTGCAGGACTGACTGACTGACTGAAGGTGGCGAAGCAAATACACAGACCCTCCTGTCTGAACAAGGCAGAGGATACATCTGCGTATCTACACACACACACTGCACACATTTTACCCTAAAGCTACACTATGGGTGTGTCTCAAACAGAAGACTGTGACCTAGTTAGGCTGCATATCTCGGCTGCCACGCCATAAGGGTTGTTGAAGGCCGTCTCAATTTGAAGGATCCTTGGAAGACAACGTTAGTTTCGCGTCCTTCCTTCAGCCTGTTTTGAAGGATGCATCATATCATTCATGTCCTTCAATCATCAGTCACCCACAATCCATCGCATACATTCCAACTATCGAAACAGAACTGATGGAAAACGAGTCGGCACTGAGCTTGACTGAGTTTATTATGAAATGTAAGACACAAATAATGGGTGTTTCTCAATACTAAGTTCGAACTTGCCAATTTAGACTCAGGAGAATGAACTCTTTAAGAAAAGCTCTGTAAACACTGGGTCAGTTCTTCCGCCTCCGTCATGCGTGACCTTTCAACGTGATTACGTAATGTGTGGCGCATCTCATCATTAATATTGTGTTCTTCTGTTGGAAATGACCGATAATCTTCCTGCATCATCTTTTCAGTTTTGGAGCTATTAAGTTCCAGATCTACATCTCATATCAACATCTCTGAACTTTGATCAACCTCTCCATCGAGCATCACATCTGACTTCAGAATGTCTTCAACTTTATTTACTAAATCTGTATCATGAATGTAAAGCCACACGGTTCAGTTTATCAGGATCAGTGTCTCTCTCTGCTGGAGATCATCAGTATTACAGCAGATCAACAGAAGATCACATGTTCATCTTCATCAGATCACATGTCACAAGAGGTTCGGGTTCATTGACCTCAAGCGCTCCAGAGGTTTGCTCGAACAATTGATATTTCACACTTTTTTCATTTACTGGAATTGGGTCGTTACGTGTCAAATTACCATGTGTTTTTCTAAAGAAAGACAAACATAACTAGTGATGAAAGCCAAAATATTAAATGCCATGGATGAATATTTAATGAATCCACTATTTTGTTTGAGCTACTGAGTTATGATGTGCAGTAAGTTGAATGATGTTCTCTCAGACAGTGTGTGATCTTTGTGCCGAATGGTGGAAAACACACAGTTATCAAAATAACAATCATGTGGAGAATCTTAAGCTCCGGCACTAAAGTTGCTGCAGTGTATAGTTGTAATTTCCCTTTTTTTAAGTATTTTTCTAGATGGTATCCATGCTTTATGTATAAATGAAATGCAAGCAAACAACCAAATAAGGGATTTTAAGAAAATAAAAACCTGGGTAAAATAACTCAGAACATGCTCACATGTGACACTATTAACACGACTATGCATGAAACCATTCAGAAACATGTGGGCACAAATGGGTTTAAGTAAATCCAGCTGATTATGGCTTCAGTGAACTTGGTGAAAACCGGATCCGTGTCAGTGTATTAGATCCTAGCAATCAGTCTTAAAGTGACAGCAGACTAAAATACTTGTCTGAGTCGATACTGTTGATTAGACAACAAAAGATGTTAAATAAATGTTACATAAACCAGCTGTACCTGACAAACACAGTCTTTTCAGTGAGTTGTTAATGCATCACATCTAATCAAGTGTGTGATATGGAGGATTTAATGGTGTGATGTGGCCAGTCTCACACTCACTCACACAGATTTGGACAATGCTTCTTCATATGAACCAGTAGATTGGGCGAGTGAGTGAAACTCTTCCCGCATGAAGAGCGCTGGCGCGGCTTCTCTCCAGTGTGACCTCTCTCGTGACCTTTCAGGGGTTTGGAGCGAGAGAAACCCTTTCCACAGAACAAACAGAAGTGAGGCTTCAGATCAGCGTGAGCTTTCAGGAGTCGTCTTAAGCTGGATTCCACAGCACATGTTTAATCACACTGATCACACATGAAGGATCTCAGTCCCGAGTGAGAGGTCAGCTGATCTTTGAGAGAGCTTCTGGATGTGTAAGTCTTTCCACAATGAGAGCATGAGAACGAATGAATACATGATGTAACTGCATGATTGTATTATCTGTATATTTCTGACATATGGATGTTACTTTGAGTCATGTCTGATAACAGATTGGTCTTAATTCTAATTCAGAAATGAATTTTCCATGAAGCTGCTTTGCTTCTGCTTTTTTGTGTATTGTGAAAAACCCTATACAAATAAATGTAAAAGTAATATAAAAGTAAAATGAAAATAAAACTCTGAAATAAAGCCGATCCAGATTGCCCTTTGCCCCTGTCCTGCAGTCTCGTGTCTCCCTCTACAGGAGATCATCAGAATCACAGCAGAGTTAAAGAAGCTACAGATGAAAATGTGTTTTACAGCAACAAATGAAAAGTCAAGTCACCTTTATTTATATAGCGCTTTTTACAATCCAGATTGTATCAAAGCAGCTTCACATTGATAACATGAAAATAACACAACAAAGTTTGTTTCTAGAAGAAAATTGCATCATCGTCCACCCTAAATAGGCAGATCAATAATATTGTTGAATATTAAATGTCCCCAACTAAGCGAGCCGAAAGCCAAGGCAACAGCGGCAGAACCAAAACTCCATCAGTGACAGAATGGAGAACAAAACCTTGTGAGAACCCAGACTCAGTCAGTTCTCCTCTGGCCAACGAGCGAACAGTGTGTGATTATGATCCAGGCATTACAGGTCAGAGGTCAGATTGGTCGTGTCGATGAGGCCTTCACAGGGCTGATGAGGCTGGCACTTCAGGATGCGTGTGTGTGTTACCCCTTTTCCACCAAGGCAGAGCTGGTGCTGGTTCGGAGCCAGAGCCTAGTTTCAAATCGGTTCTTTGTTTTTCCACCGCCAAAGCACCAGCTCCGAACCAGTAAAACTGGTTCTTAAGTAGCACCAAATCATTGCAGGGTCTAGAGCGGAGCCAAGAAAGAACCGCTTGCGTCAGGGGCTGGGGGCGGGGTTACCGTGGCCAACAAGACTGAAGAGAAACTTGTGACCGCCATTTTCAAATAGCAGCTAATCGAGCTAACAGCAGCTAAACACGATGGACGCGATCTAAAATATAAATCTAAGGCTAAAGTCGGCATCTTATTGTTAAAAATAAATGTTATGTACATGCCATTACTCTCGCTTGTAATCTCCGTCTGTACAAATAATGGCGAGCCGCGCGAACACGTTGGATCCGCCGTGTTTGGATGTCGATGTAGGTCCGCAAAGCCATGAACATCAATAGTAAAGCAACGTGCGCCATTGTTGATGATGTGTTTGTGTTTGGCGCCGCCGCGCTAACGTTGCTGAGAAAGATGAGACGTAGCTGTGACGTAAGACCTGGCTCTGCGTTGGCTCTTTTAGCCTGTGGAAAAGCAAACCGGTTCTTTGGAGGCTCGTCAGTCGAACCAACTCCGAACCGGCACTAGCTCTAGCTCCGAACCAGCACCTGGTTCTTGTTGGTGGAAAAGGGGTATGTGTGTGTGTGTGTGTGTTGGATTCTAGGGTTGTTGGACTTCATGCAGCTCTGAGTCTGCGCAGACCGGTTAGACATTTTGTCCCACGTGAGACAACACTGACGCCACGTGAGAATGAGTGTGTGTGTGTGTGTGTGTGTGTGTGTGTGTGTATGTGAGCTAGATCAGAAGAACTCAAGGTGAACATACCTGTAGAAGGAGAGCAGAAACACCGGTTTAACCAGAGTTTCTCAGAAGGGTGTTCAAGATTTCTAAGGGAACCACGGGTGAGGGAATCCCTTTTGTTATGAGGGAAGTCCCTGCTCTTTGACTCATGAGTGTGAGTGACACAAAAGAGTTAAGAGGTTTTCGTTTCAATCTCTGGTATGAAATTGAACTTATTGTTGAATAACTACAACACTCCAACATAACTGGGCGGTTCTATAGATCCTTACACAACAATGGTGACAGTCAATAACTAATAAAAATACTTACAACATAAACATTACAACATAAACCAACAACACAAACTGCTAAAAGCGAAGCATAAATAAGTTCAGAAGCACAGACAAAACCAACAAGAATCAAGAAACTCCACAGTATAATCTGTTCATGTCGCACTGCATGCTGGGAACCTTCATACACATACGCACTGTAGAAATACTGTATGATGTGGTGTATCATTATATCAGTCGTCAGCTCTGGATCACTGAAACACAGGCCTATTGGTCAACATATAGAAATAATACCTCATATAATACAGAGGAACATACAATAACACACACAGTTACAGTAACACACTTTTACTCTGTAAACTCTAGAGATGTTGTTTGTGGAAATCCCAGTAGATCAAGAGTTTCTGAACTCAACAAAAATGACTGAAGCAAAGCAATAAAAGCAAAGCAAAGGTTTAAATTGTAAGCCGGTCTATTGGTCCAATGGAGGTTTCCAATAATATGGGGAAGGTTTCTCTGCGTGTTATGTCTTTCCCTTTTTGCAACACAACAAGGTTAAATGCAGTATATCTTCTCACATGCAATAACACCTTTAAGGGACACATCACTTTTCTCATATTTTATCACTTTTTTTTAGCTTTTCATTATGGTTGGGAGAATGAGACAATTTTACCAGGCGCACTGAGACACTTTAAATGATATCAAACCTGTATAGTTACTTCTTGTACATACATAGCATTGCATATGTTTTCAGTGTATTTCAGGTGAGGAGGAGGGGGATGAAGGGGAGATAGTGTGTGTGAAGTGTGAGCTGCACTGTGTGCTGCGTCTCGGAAATCCCTGTTGCATATGCAGGAGATAGTTCAATAATGTCCAGGAGGGCCTTTTGTTACAAAATAAACCACGTCTTCCCCATTCTGACGTCTGTACAAATCTGTGCATGTTTTGAATAACAGAATATATGAAACAGGTGTGGCAGGACTGACGTGTCTGAATGTGGCTCAGATGATCCAGTGTTATTCTCTACATGATCAACTTCATGAGGATAGAAATGAGTAAAATGATGTTAGAGCAGAGGAAGAGCTGATGACACACATCTGACTGAATAATAAAAGATTCATGAAAACTGTGAATAATACAGTAACAACTTACAACTTTACTAGGATGTGTAAATATTGACTGCTGATAAAGATTGAGCAGAAAGAAGAGCTTGTGTTTGAATGTAAAGTGTTATTGTGTGTCAAATGTGGGTCTGTAAAATTATTAGAAAACATGAGATTACTTTCCACTGTTATTCTTATTAATAATCAACTAAATATTTCTTACAGACGAAATTACATTTGTATCCAAGTTGCCAGAGTGTGTTAAAGATATGGATGACCAGTAATGTTCTTATAATAAATGATGATAATCATAAATAACATGATATTATTGATGGACATAATCCTGTACACAGAATCTCTTGTAAACAATCTGCATCAGTGTGTGTTTCTTCATCATGTACAGTTAAAGATCTGAGAAATGTGCAAAACAACACAGAGAACAAAACCAGTGTGTGACTCAGAGCCAGAGGAGTAATAACATTATAGGGTCTGTGAGGAGCTAAACCTGTAAGACAGGTCAGAGAGATGTGTGGGATTCCTCAGTCTGACACTTTACACCTGCAACATGTCAGATATAAATGCGGTGATAAGATATCTCAGGAGGAGTGGCGTGTGTAAGTGTATAAAGTCAGTTCTGCTCCTCAGACTCTCAGTAACACTGGGGCTTCTCTCTGTCCAGATCATCACAAGGTAATTAAACACTTTCATCTTTAAACATTTTGTAGGAGTATTTTTGTAAAAAAATTATGAACTGAGTGTACAAAGTAGTGAAACTGAAAGATAAATATGTATTAAAAAATCACTAACAAATGTTTTCATTTTAACTATATAATAAATCTCCGTATTTTTTTTCTAACAGATTTGTGCAGAATCTGAATACAAGAGAAATTAATGCATGGTAGGAATATATATTTAATGAAACTCTGTCTGTGTGATTGAACAGATTCAAATGAAGAGGAGAAAGAAAATCAGCAGAAATCACAGATCAGCAGAAAACAAGAAGACTGAGAGAAAAATGGAGGACAGAAATGAGACACAAACCAGAGAATCACCAGAGAAAAGAGGAGAGAGACTTGACAGATGTGAGAGTATAGAGATAAAGCCAAACTGTGAGTGTTTGATCATTATTACTCTTACAGTGTTGCTAGATTTACTATTATTTTCTTCACACTCATGATGTTAAAGTTCCACATTCAGAGAGATCACTTTCTACAGTCTCAGATCAATGTCTACAGATGTGTGATTGTGTTCAACTGACAGAAGGTGTTACAGATTGAGAACATAAAACACAAACCATAAACATTATAGATAGTCTGATATATATTTGTGATTTCTAGTCTCCTGTGATCCAGACGAGCCTGTAAAGTTTGATTCTGATCAAACCCTTCATCATGTTCTCAAGAACACACAACACTGGTCTCTGAAATAATAACAACTAAACGAGCTTTCCATATTTCCCTCCGGACACAACGCGTTACACAACAAACAAACTTCATGTGTGTGTTCAGTTCACTGGAGAACAGCTCGTCTGAGAGTGACTGAAGCCCCACCGAAATAATATACAGCAGTTATACCCTACACCACACACACACACACACACACACACACACACACACACACACACACACACACACACACACACACACACACACCTGTTGTTCAAAACCTGTAGGAGGGATGCAGGTGTTGGGAGGCACTGGAAGAAAAATGTGTTATATAAGATGTTTTGAGATGTTCCACCAATAGAAGAAGGTCTAGGGGGAGATGTTTCTAATGGTGGCAAGGACACAAGGAGTGGCAAAGAAGAAGAGATAGATATGAGGGTGCACTTTGGGCATCTAGCGATGAGAAAATGTTATAAGACATGAACACTGACCATGATATCCTCAGATGACCAGCCAGCTCCTCACTTTGTTGTCTGTACAATAAAGTTAATTCTTTTGACCTGGAACTTCGACTCTGAGAGCTTTTTTGAGACCTGAACCAAAAACGACTTTGAATTTGCCACAACATAATTGGCGAGCCAGCCAGGAGTGGACGAGGGGTCGGACGAGGGTTGAGGAGTGGACGAGGGGTCGGACGAGGGTTGAGGAGTGGACGAGGGGTCGAGGAGTGGCCACTGGCAGAGGCCTCACAAAACAAATGCGCGCCATAAAATAAGGTAAGCAAATTTTTGCCTATATTTGTCTTGTGTTGCCCCTGGTAAGCTAACGCCCGGTTAGTGACTGCCTAAAATAAAAGACTCCACCAAAAAGAACCTAAAATTGATAAGAAAGTTGAAGGAGGGTAGGATCCAGGTCTTGAGAAACAGTGCATGCATTAAGTGTTTTTTGTTTGTCTGTGTCTACGCGAGAAGCGCATTGTTCATCTTATCTGTTCCATAGTGGCAGTGAAGTGTGGAGTCAGACGTCACGTAAATCACGTGAGGCAGTGAAGTGTGGAGTCAGACGTCACGTAAATCACGTGAGGCAGTGGAGTGTGGAGTCAGACGTCACGTAAATCACGTGAGGCAGTGAAGTGTGGAGTCAGACGTCACGTAAATCACGTGAGGCAGTGAAGTGTGGAGTCAGACGTCACGTAAATCACGTGAGGCAGTGAAGTGTGGAGTCAGACGTCACGTAAATCACGTGAGGCAGTGAAGTGTGGAGTCAGACGTCACGTAAATCACGTAAGGCAGTGAAGTGTGGAGTCAGACGTCACGTAAATCACGTGAGGCAGTGAAGTGTGGAGTCAGACGTCACGTAAATCACGTGAGGCAGTGAAGTGTGGAGTCAGACGTCACGTAAATCACGTGAGGCAGTGAAGTGTGGAGTCAGACGTCACGTAAATCACGTGAGGCAGTGAAGTGTGGAGTCAGACGTCACGTAAATCACGTGTAGCAGTGAAGTGTGGAGTCAGACGTCACGTAAATCACGTGAGGCAGTGAAGTGTTAGTCAGACGTCACGTAAATCACGTGTAGCAGTGAAGTGTGGAGTCAGACGTCACGTAAATCACGTGAGGCAGTGAAGTGTGGAGTCAGACGTCACGTAAATCACGTGAGGCAGTGAAGTGTTAGTCAGACGTCACGTAAATCACGTGTGGCAGTGAAGTGTTAGTCAGACGTCACGTAAATCACGTGTGGCAGTGAAGTGTTAGTCAGACGTCACGTAAATCACGTGTAGCAGTGAAGTGTGGAGTCAGACGTCACGTAAATCACGTGAGGCAGTGAAGTGTTAGTCAGACGTCACGTAAATCACGTGAGGCAGTGAAGTGTGGAGTCAGACGTCACGTAAATCACGTGTGGCAGTGAAGTGTGAGTCAGACGTCACGTAAATCACGTGAGGCAGTGAAGTGTGAGTCAGACGTCACGTAAATCACGTGAGGCAGTGAAGTGTGGAGTCAGACGTCACGTAAATCACGTGTGGCAGTGAAGTGTGGAGTCAGACGTCACGTAAATCACGTGAGGCAGTGAAGTGTGGAGTCAGACGTCACGTAAATCACGTAAGGCAGTGAAGTGTGGAGTCAGACGTCACGTAAATCACGTGAGGCAGTGAAGTGTGGAGTCAGACGTCACGTAAATCACGTAAGGCAGTGAAGTGTGGAGTCAGACGTCACGTAAATCACGTGAGGCAGTGGAGTGTGGAGTCAGACGTCACGTAAATCACGTGAGGCAGTGAAGTGTGAGTCAGACGTCACGTAAATCACGTGAGGCAGTGAAGTGTGGAGTCAGACGTCACGTAAATCACGTGTGGCAGTGAAGTGTGGAGTCAGACGTCACGTAAATCACGTGAGGCAGTGAAGTGTTAGTCAGACGTCACGTAAATCACGTAAGGCAGTGAAGTGTGGAGTCAGACGTCACGTAAATCACGTGAGGCAGTGAAGTGTTAGTCAGACGTCACGTAAATTATGGCGCTCGCTTTGTGTCATTTCTTTCCTAACCAAGCTTAAAGACGTGTTAACGTGCGTGTGGAGAACGTCTACACGTCTGCACGTCTGCCCGTCTGCACGTCTGCCCGTCTTAACGTCTGCCCGTCTGCACGTCTGAACGCAAAACGTGCCTTGGCTAATTTAAAAATAGCGCACGTACTTTTATGCAGCTACTTGTATGACGGATTAATAAATGACTAACTTACTAACTGTATTTTTCTATGTACATTTCTGAAATGCATTTTCTGTAAAGCTGTTTTGAAACAATATTGTGAAAAGCGCTAGGCTACAGCTAAATTTGAATTGAATTGAATTGAATAGACTTGTCTTATTTGAGACACTGTTCGAACGGTGTGGGCTAGAAGACTTGATCTTTTAGCTATTAAAGCTGTTATTAAATTAGATGAAGTAATTTTCAGCAGAGAAAATCACATTAATAGCTATTTAACATAGGCCTAGCTTTTAACATCCTCGAAAAATATTAAGAAAATACTATTTAGGTTTGGATACATAAAAAAACGAATCTCAACAGTAAAAAGCTTTGAATGTAGGCCTATTTTGCAATATCAATTATGCACGAGCATGTGGGAATATGAAATAGGCTATAGGCTACAATAATAATAATAATAAAGCTCTATAGTAGAGTGGATGCATTACTTAATTATATTCTTAAATTCTATGTTATAAAAAAATCGTTCTATGTACTTCTAGCAAGCTCATTTAAACCGAGTTGTAAATGCCGAAATGAACGGAGGCTAAATAAATATTAAACTACTAAATATCAATATAAAATTGCCGGTAGATGGCGCCAAGGCCCTGTTCTATTGAGATTACTGGTTGATGTTCAACCTATTCTTTCAAAAATACAAATATATATTTTAACACCCACACAACTACTCCTTTTAGACAATTGTTCTGCTGTGGCGCTGTTTGGAACTGTATTTTCATTGACTTTTGTGTGAAATGCCAGTCATTAATATATTGTTTATTTACAGGCATTCTGGTTTTCTAAAAACTGCTCATTACAGAAACATTCAAACAAATATTTACAAATTTGTGTTTTACTTGGTATTTTTTTATATTCTTGGCATGTTGGCAATTCATTTTCATTATATATATATATATAGGCTATATTTCATTATATTTCTGTTACTCAGATGTGAAACATTATGTGAATTTAAAGTGGCTATAAATAGAAATATGGGTATAGCCTAATGTATGTGCTGTTGTTGGTTCCCATGACATGCTACATTTTAATGACAGTGTCTTGGCTATAAATTTTGCATTTCACTAATGAAGGGGAATGTAAAGCATTAAATCAACCAGGGGTGCGTTTCCCGAAAGCATCGTTGGCCAACTATGGTCGCAAGTTCCGTCGTTACCAATAGAGTTCAATGGACATTGCGATGAACTTGCGACCATAGTTGGCCAACGATGCTTTCGGGAAACGCACCCCAGGTCTCTGAAATAGCTCATAGGTGCATGAAGCTTCATTTGACAAGCATATATATATAACATGTTTATTAGCCTAACTTTCAAATAGACGAAAAAAAAAAAAAACATTTTCTACTATGGTTCGTTTCTTCATTCGGATCTATTTGCGATCCATTCCATTCTAAACAAACAACGCAGTTTATATGCTTCGTCCTTGTTTCATTATTCATTAAGATAATAATTAATAAATGCACGCATAATTATCAGCGAAACTTGATCAATGTTGCAGATATGTTTTGCTATGCATGCACAAACAAATGCCTTTCAACTTATGTGCAAAATTCTGAATAAAATGAATGTGCAGCAATTTGTACAAATAGAGAGTCTAGGTTTACTATAAGTGTTGTAGCCATTAAGCTCATTTAGTTTAATATTTGTTAAAATATTTAATTGTTATTTTTTATTTATGTTGATTATGAAAAGTGAACAGCACAATATCGAGAGACATGGAGCGGGTCAGACATGATTTTGACCACTTAATTAAGTTTGGTTTTGTAGAAAGACTTTTCTGACGTGAATTTCGTTTTGTATAAATTGTATCTTAATTTTAATAAAATTTTTTATCAACCGATTGCCTGGAAATAAAGCAGACGATAGGCCTAATCATGCAGGCGCCCGCGCGGTCACTTGCATTGCTCGTGAACTGGAGCGCATCTCATTCTCATCCTAATTTAACGAAACTCAGCATAGGCCTCACAGACATGAAATATATCTTAAGAAAGCTTGAAATGTCTTTTTAACAATTTAAAACTAAAAGAAATAGGCTACGCTCTGATTATGTAATCATGTGCATTTCTCTCTATAGGCGCGTTCACTAGATGGATCGTCAACTTCATCTTTACAGCTGTTGTTGCTGTTAATAAACTAAAAATAATAGGCCTATAATTTTATTAAACAATAAATTAAATAAAATTGTAATTGTAATTGTATTAAAAAAGTAACAAAAAAATCCTGTTTAAGTTTTTTTTTTTTTTTTTTTTACCTATGCTAATTACGCATTCAATTCAGGTTGGCTACTGAGTCGCTGTCCTCAGTGCCCAGTAAAGCGCTGAAACGGAGATGAAGGGGAAACCGTTCTTATTTATTTGTTGGCTTATTTTAACTGGCCCATCCAGTTTTCTGGAGGCCCACCTAAACAAAGTCCTGGTGCCGCTAGTGCTTCAGCGGTCTGATATCAAGAAATAACAGACCGCATTCCACATTGGAGTTCAACCAAGCCATGTAATAATGTTTAATAACTTTAAAACGGTAGAGCCTGTTCCTTTATAACATAGCCAAAGGTCGGTGTATTTTAACAATTTTAATCGGACAATTTGACCGGAGAGATTTAATTTTGTCGGACATTTCAACGGAATTACAACGGAAACCCTGATGTGTTTATATGTCATTGTGATATAAAGAATATAAATATAAATCGTATATATAAACCATATAGTTTAAATCTGAAAATACTGAACACAAAATACTGAGCATATTGTATAACATGGACTTCATTAACTGCAAAATTGTTAAGTGAATGCTTTTTACTGTAATTCTTATTTATGTAACAAACTTTATTTCCCAGGATTTAAAGATTTAGTGTAGCATTTATGATTATTGTGTGTGCTTAAGAGCAGAGTAAAGGTATGGGTATTTCATGTGCTAGACAGGAATAGGACCAGCATGCAGACAATACCATAGAATAAAGCAGTCATACTCTGACTATTTAAGTCTATTATTCTGTTATTAAAAATGCTACAAATGACATTACAAACTCTTCGTTTTGACATAAAAATCCATTTAAAAAAAATCATTCAGTCATACATTTTACTTAATATTTATCTTGTGGAATAACTTCCAAAGATGCATGCAGAACCCATACAAATCTGTAAGACATTTAAAGCACTGGAAATATTTTACAAAAGCAAATGTATACTATAGCGAACATTGCTCCTTTCAGAAATTGTTAATGCATTGAGCCCTTTGTACAGGAATAAATGACCCAAGACTTACTGAAACTTCTTACAAGTATATCAAGGAGTGGACATGGCTAATGAGCAGATAAGTGTCCCTCTGCTGCCACCTACTGACTTTAGTGGTCATTTACTGTCATTTTTGTTTTAAGTGTTTGTTTTTCCTGCAGGTGAAAACAAGATGCATTAAGCCTTTTACTTTATTTATCAGGGCTGTCAATTGTTTTGCCTGAGTTGGGTGATATATTTGTATGCTCTTAACATAGTAGCAAAAAAAATTGCAGTATGACTAGGTTACATTTAATAGAGTGCTAGGCTTTATAAAAACTGTAGTGTAGCTCTATTAAATAGTATATTTATGTTAAACTATTTTATATTGAATGATTAATGACCTGTTCAGAATAAGTATAGCAGTAACCAGCAATCAGAAGTATGATAATTAATTTTAGTTTAAAATCCAATACGTTTTAAAGTGGTTTCAGATGGTTAATTAATAGCCTACTAAATGCAGCATCTATGAATGAACTTGAGGCATGCAGACCGGCTGCTGCAGGGCTTTAACAAATCTTAAACAAACAAATATATGAACCACTTTTTCTGAATTTTACTAGCCCATTTTATTTGTCTCTCATCGTATACATGACAATATACTTTTATCTATCATTGGGATACAAAATGCATACTTAACAGACATTCATCATTATATAAATAAATAAATCCAATGTAGCCCTTAGTAAACTGCCAAAATAAGATTATCTATAATGTCTATAACAGTAGCCTAAATGTAGCCTATGAGAAAATAAGGAAAATAAGGCGGGCAGACGTGCAGACGTACAGACGTTAAGACGTGCAGACGGGCAGACGTTCAGACGTGCAGACGGGCAGACGTTAAGACGGGCAGACGTGCAGACGTAATCCACACGTTAAATTCTAACGTGACGCCGCCGTCACGTCTGTAAAGATCAACAGCTACACGTTATTGACGTGTCTACGTGACGTGATATTTGCGTGTACGTCTCCATATAAAACAAATGGAGACGTACACGCACGTATACACGTGTGTTATCTGTCGTGCTAGTCAGTCTCGTCGCCGAACGGAACATTTCGAGCGCCATAGTAAATCACGTAAGGCAGTGAAGTGTGGAGTCAGACGTCACGTAAATCACGTGAGGCAGTGAAGTGTGGAGTCAGACGTCACGTAAATCACGTAAGGCAGTGAAGTGTGGAGTCAGACGTCACGTAAATCACGTGAGGCAGTGAAGTGTTAGTCAGACGTCACGTAAATCACGTAAGGCAGTGAAGTGTGGAGTCAGACGTCACGTAAATCACGTGAGGCAGTGAAGTGTGGAGTCAGACGTCACGTAAATCACGTAAGGCAGTGAAGTGTGGAGTCAGACGTCACGTAAATCACGTGAGGCAGTGAAGTGTGGAGTCAGACGTCACGTAAATCACGTGAGGCAGTGAAGTGTTAGTCAGACGTCACGTAAATCACGTGAGGCAGTGAAGTGTGGAGTCAGACGTCACGTAAATCACGTGAGGCAGTGAAGTGTTAGTCAGACGTCACGTAAATCACGTGTGGCAGTGAAGTGTGGAGTCAGACGTCACGTAAATCACGTGTGGCAGTGAAGTGTGGAGTCAGACGTCACGTAAATCACGTGTAGCAGTGAAGTGTGGAGTCAGACGTCACGTAAATCACGTGAGGCAGTGAAGTGTTAGTCAGACGTCACGTAAATCACGTGTAGCAGTGAAGTGTGGAGTCAGACGTCACGTAAATCACGTGAGGCAGTGAAGTGTGGAGTCAGACGTCACGTAAATCACGTGTGGCAGTGAAGTGTGGAGTCAGACGTCACGTAAATCACGTGTAGCAGTGAAGTGTGGAGTCAGACGTCACGTAAATCACGTGAGGCAGTGAAGTGTGGAGTCAGACGTCACGTAAATCACGTGAGGCAGTGAAGTGTGGAGTCAGACGTCACGTAAATCACGTGAGGCAGTGAAGTGTGGAGTCAGACGTCACGTAAATCACGTGTGGCAGTGAAGTGTTAGTCAGACGTCACGTAAATCACGTGTAGCAGTGAAGTGTGGAGTCAGACGTCACGTAAATCACGTGAGGCAGTGAAGTGTGGAGTCAGACGTCACGTAAATCACGTGTGGCAGTGAAGTGTTAGTCAGACGTCACGTAAATCACGTGTAGCAGTGAAGTGTGGAGTCAGACGTCACGTAAATCACGTGTGGCAGTGAAGTGTTAGTCAGACGTCACGTAAATCACGTGTGGCAGTGAAGTGTTAGTCAGACGTCACGTAAATCACGTGTGGCAGTGAAGTGTTAGTCAGACGTCACGTAAATCACGTGTGGCAGTGAAGTGTTAGTCAGACGTCACGTAAATCACGTGTGGCAGTGAAGTGTGGAGTCAGACGTCACGTAAATCACGTGTGGCAGTGAAGTGTTAGTCAGACGTCACGTAAATCACGTGAGGCAGTGAAGTGTGGAGTCAGACGTCACGTAAATCACGTGAGGCAGTGAAGTGTGGAGTCAGACGTCACGTAAATCACGTGTGGCAGTGAAGTGTTAGTCAGACGTCACGTAAATCACGTGTAGCAGTGAAGTGTGGAGTCAGACGTCACGTAAATCACGTGAGGCAGTGAAGTGTGGAGTCAGACGTCACGTAAATCACGTGTGGCAGTGAAGTGTTAGTCAGACGTCACGTAAATCACGTGTAGCAGTGAAGTGTGGAGTCAGACGTCACGTAAATCACGTGTGGCAGTGAAGTGTTAGTCAGACGTCACGTAAATCACGTGTGGCAGTGAAGTGTTAGTCAGACGTCACGTAAATCACGTGTAGCAGTGAAGTGTGGAGTCAGACGTCACGTAAATCACGTGTGGCAGTGAAGTGTTAGTCAGACGTCACGTTAATCACGTGTGGCAGTGAAGTGTGGAGTCAGACGTCACGTAAATCACGTGTGGCAGTGAAGTGTTAGTCAGACGTCACGTAAATCACGTGTAGCAGTGAAGTGTGGAGTCAGACGTCACGTAAATCACGTGTGGCAGTGAAGTGTTAGTCAGACGTCACGTAAATCACGTGTGGCAGTGAAGTGTGGAGTCAGACGTCACGTAAATCACGTGTGGCAGTGAAGTGTTAGTCAGACGTCACGTAAATCACGTGTGGCAGTGAAGTGTGAGTCAGACGTCATGCGTCTGACACGTGCGGCAGTGAAGTTATTTATTATTTTTCTTCTCTAACGCGTACTGCAACACGCTACTCAACACGGCTCAGTGCAGTGTGTCAGTTCTTGCACAATTAACTTTCCCTTCACTCATTCCTCTCACTGAACGTGACATCTGCGTCTGTCTTACAGCGTGACGTCTGCGTCTGTTATATTTTTGTGTCCTCTTGTTTAACCCACATTTTGAAGGCCAAATGCCCCCATACACAGAAATATGGAAGACACTTGATCAGGGCCGGAGTGGGGCCAGTTTTCAGCCCGGGAGTTTCAGGCCCAAGACCGGCCCACTTTTTCCATGGTGGAATTCCAAATTAGCACTTTTTCTAAATTGGATAAATGAAGCAACAGTTCAGCTCGTACTATTGTGTAGTTTGTATTAACCATGGGTTAACAAATAATGTAGTCTAAAGGTTACATAATAATTCACTTAGACTTTAAGCAATTGCGACTTTATTTCACACAATTCTGACTTTATATTTCACAATTCTGACTTTATAACAGGCAATTGCGACTTTATATCACACAATTCTGACTCTATATCTTGCAGTTGACTATAGGCCTAAGCAATTGCGACTTTATTTCACGCAGTTCTGACTTTAAATCTTGCGATTCTGACTTTATAAGAAGCAATTGCGACTTTATTTCACAAAATTTTGACTTTATATCTCGCAATTCTGACTTTATAACACACAATTGCGACTTTATATCACGCAATTCTGACTTTATATCTCGCAATTCTGACTTAACACACAATTGCGACTTTAAACTCGCAATTGTGAGATAAAAAGTCGCAATTATCTTTTAAAATGTTTTATTCTGTGGCGGAAACAAGCTTCCATACCTCCTGGCCTCTTCCTCCCATCCAATCCTCCCTGACGTGTACCGTTACTGTAGGGCCGGCCCAGCTATCGGTAGGCGCCGCAGTGCCGCGGTAGCCTACCTGAGAAAACGTTTTGGAAAGACAGTTCGGCTATGGACCCAACCAACTCTATAGGAGGGGAGGGGAGAACTCCCTCACATGGTACAACCCATGCAGAGGCTGCGCACTGCGTGTGTCAGAATGCGGAACGTGTGTAGCTTTATGTAAACGTGACATTGAAATGTGAAAAAATAAATAAATAAATTTCCTCGACCGGCCCAAAAGTGAAGCGGCCCACCGGGAATTCTCCCGATTACCCACTCCGGGCTGCACTTGATATAGTCAAGTCAAGTCAAGTCATCTTCATTTATATAGCGCTTTTAACAATGTAGATTGTCTCAAAGCAGCTTTACATAGATAAATGTATAATTTAACGTAAGATTGTTTTGGCTTTTGCATTTTTATAGCTTATTGTTGGGTTTGTTATGTTTTTATCTTTTATAATTTTAATAGGCCTAGGCCACAGGTCTTTAGTATAGGCTATATATCAGTGATCGCCAACTCGATCTCGTCAACTGTATATGAGATTGTTTCTGTAGATCCAGTAAATAGAAGAATAGAACAGAAAAAAATAAAAATAGCCCATTATGTCTGAACCGAAATTATACAACTACAATCTGCAAACACAGATTAGGCTATACTCTATAACTATTACTATAACTATTATGGTACTATAAACCTAGGCTACTTTAGGCTACTGTAGTTCGTCATTTGTTTGTTTATTTATTTAGCCCTATTTATTTATTTATTTGTTCATTTTTTGTAATAGCAGCATAATAAACCAATGAGCCGCGTTTCGTTTTTCAGCATATTGTTATTCCAAATGTTCAGCAGATGAGAGTTAGCCTATTAAACATTTAATTTAGTTGTAGCCTATTGTTTAATTGGAGTCATGAAGGTTTATATGACTTATTTATCATGCATAATGCAAACAGTCCTGGCTCCGCACATCGGATGACCGTGTTTCAGTTACATGTTGAATTAGGCTATTAGGCCCTTCGATTATGAATAATTAAATAAATACGCAAATGAATGAATACATAAATAAGTCCACAAAAATATCTATATAAATAAATATAAAAAACATTTTTTTTACAAATAAATACATAATTACCTAAATCCACATATTCCTTCCTAACTAACTAACTAACTAAATAAATAAATAATTAAATGTGCGAGGAGATAAATAATGAAATAAATTAAAAAAAGATTTTGGGGAAACAAAATATGTTAAAGGAAATGCTATACTGAAAGTAATGCATAATGTGATTATGCAAAGGAGTTCTGGAAAGAAGTAGCTTGGCTTTTTTTCTCTGTTTAAAACAAACTTTTTATTTTTGAAATAAAGAATGTAGGCTATACTGTTTTTGATTTGGGACTGCGGATCAAAAGAGAAGGACGACAGAATTAATGTGGCCAGTTTCATCTCCATAAATGTAAAGTCACTGATTCTAAGCCCAAATTTAGGCTTTTCTGTGTTGATTTAAAGTTATTGACTTATATGTTATAAGTTATAAGTTATTGGTATATGACTCTCTTTGTTAAACAGCTAACAAGAAAGCTGCTAAAACTGCTGTTGTTAAAAAAAGGTTATGGTTTCATTATAAGTTACCTCCTGATTTCCTGAAGATGACAAAACATTTTTTTTTCGTTGTTTCATGTTATTTATTTCTATTTATTTTTAATCATGTATTGTATTTTTAATTTCTATTGCTTTAAATGTTTTATGAATATTTTTTTTTAGTAGACTATCTCTTACTGTATTTTGTTTAAAAATGTACTTTTTTGTCTTGAGAGCCATGGCCGCCAAACAGAACATTAGAGCATGGTAGGGAGTTAGGTAGAGGGGTTATTTTTGTTTTTAACTCATGATTTCTGTTCTGTGCGTCTGTGCGCACCAATCTTGCACTTCTATCTACTCCTCAGACCACCTAGAGACTTCGGGTTTTCGGCATTATGTTAAGGAAGGTCTAATCTCGGGAACGCACAAAAAAAATCCAGGAAAAGATTTACTATCTCTTAGTGTTGTGATATCATGAGGTGAGAAAATTGCGCTAAAACACTCACCGAGTTTTTATTACTTGTTTGATTTGGTACAAGGGCTCCTTCCAGTGTATATTCTTACATATATTCTTACATATAATTCTACATGTAAGACTCCGATTCCAATTCCGATTCCAATTCCGTGGGACAGTCCTAACTTCAAGTCTGTACACTGAGATATGCTGATTACACTGGAAATCAAATGTTTAAAGTAATCTATCCCATCAGAGTGATGATCCAACAGGAAGGTGAGATCTTTTACTCCACTCCAGTCAAAGGGGGGTGGAGATGTCTGGTCTCACTATTCCTCCAGAGTGTACCTTTGTGATGAAAGCCTATTGATAAGAAAGATGGATGGTCTATATTGGCCATGATTGATAGATAACAGAGAGAGGTTTATTCAAGAAGATACTTTCTGGGTCAAAAGTGAAGGTGGGACTACAGTTAGTCCCAAAGGGGGGATGTGTTGGAGAATTCCCTTTGTCTCATGTAAAAGTCTGAATGCTGTAATGCCCAGCAGAAAACAGGTCACAAGGATAAGAGAATGGAAAAGTAAAACCTGTAGGAGGGATGCAGGTGTTGGGAGGCACTGGAAGAAAAATGTGTTATATAAGATGTTTTGAGATGTTCCACCAATAGAAGAAGGTCTAGGGGGAGATGTTTCTAATGGTGGCAAGGACACAAGGAGTGGCAAAGAAGAAGAGATAGATATGAGGGTGCACTTTGGGCACCTAAGAAAAAGGTATAAGACATGAGGACTGGGAATGGTAACTTTAGATGTCCAGATGGAGTCTCACTTTGTTGCTTGTCAATAAATTTAATTCTTTTGACCTGGAACTTCGACACTGAGAACTTTTTTGAGACCTGAACTAAAAAGGACTTTGGATTTGCCACAACATAATCAGCTGCTGGTTTGAGTTTTGAGTTTTCCCGGGTGTCTGCACGCAGCTATAAGTGGGCAGGGAATATGCTAATGTTTCGTCTTGACGTCACAACGAATCGGCTTATGACTCGATTGAAAAACTATTTATTTCATTGACTCAGAGTCGACTCTTACTCTTAGTTAATTTGAGCCCTGTAAATCTAGTTTTATATGTGTAATGGAGTAAAAAGAGTTGCTAGTTAAATTATATTAAAAGTGATGCAACTACGCCATCTCGGGGCAGTTTGATTCAGTGTGACAGTGGGATTTGCGTTGCATTTACCCACACTGGAGATAAAGAGATAAGGGGTAAGTCACGCAATTTGGGAGGTCTGGGACAATCGATGTTTTCTTATAATTCTAAGTACATATGTCTCGTATTTTGTCACGCAATGTACTTATAATGATTTCAGGTAACTATTTTGAGTTTAGTTGATGATTTATGTGTCTTGTAAAGCCATGTTTTAGAGATTTGCAACCAAGCATATTTTCATGTGAACTAGCGTGCTAATTGTCACTTGCTTTACATGCTATTTAGATTGTTGTCCCGAGATCTATTTGCTGAACCCACGATTCAACACTGTCATACTGTGTTCCAGGTAATAATCTTATGTTGTGTAAATGGTTTTATCGTCATGTTATTTGTTGTATGCAAGTCGAGTTTAGCTATCTTGCAGACCAGCGTGGTAGTCTTGAGATTAGCCACACATGTGCTCGAGTGTTGCGTGTGCAATGATAATGTTCCTTATTTTGTTATTTCAATATAATGTAAAATGGATCAAGTTGTTTCATTATTGTACTGCTGAAATGTACTGTATGTTGTATGTAGAGATTATAATTCAGCCTAGATATTCGAAAACCACTAGGGCTGTCACGATGTTAGATTTTTCACACCACGGTTATTGTGGCCAAAAGAATTCACGATATCGATATATCGCGATATCTATAGAATCTATGGGGGGGGGGGATTTTTGTGAAGGAAGACAAGCATGTGAAGTTTATCTGGTTTCAAACTGAAGCCAAACACTGTCTGAAGGTTTCCTGAAGAACTGAAAAGCTCTTAAACCTGTTGTTGCACTGGCGCCAATAAAGTCATGCAGATAGCAGATTTGAATAAAAAAATCAAGTGCACGGGGGTTCTTAATTTTAATAATCACCCTGTATTAAATATATGAACACAGAAACCCCCTGTTAACAGTTAATGTCACGTTTCCCATTCCATGATGACTAGTAAAATAATATCCGCGTCACGTCTATGACAACTCCAGGTATTGCACACCGGACACGCACTTTCTCAGTTTATGGCCAGCAATATCATTATGTTTAAGGACATTATGGAATTGAGATAATGTCTGTACTATGTAATGATTATACTGTACAATTAAATACAATAGTTGCTGAGTCTGTGATCTGAACACTTTTTTCTGCGCTCTGTGTCGCGGCAGGATTTTGAACAAGGTCCTGAGCCGTTGCTGGGCGCCGCGGACAGACGCCGAATAGAACCGCGCTGTGCTTCTCGTCCGGTGTGTGTACACTCATACAGAATGTGTTCGAATTTTAAAGACGTGGCGCTGCGCTTCTCGTCCCGTCCGGTGTGCGACCACCTCTAAGGTGCTGTTTTCTTTGAAGCCGAAGAACTCTGTTGTTAATACTGGCGAGCTCAGCTTACTTTTTTCGGGTGTGGACAGAGTGTTTCACTCTAGCTGCGCGGGCGCGGACGAGCGCTGCGTCTAGAAAACGCCAATATCGCCAATACCGGTATATTGTATTGCTCTAAATTAACACGATGTCGATATTTCATGCTTTGAATATCACGATTATCGTCAATACCGGTATATTGCGACACCCCTAGATCACACACAGTTTTATTTTGTTTCAAAGACATACAAGTTATGCATTTTTGTTGTGAATATGCTTGATATCTAATTTGATTTATTTCACATTAGTAGTATCACATACATTTGTAACTAGCACAAATACATTCCTGTATTTGTATAGCATTTACCGACACTGGAGATAAAGAGATAAGGGATTGTTGTCCCGAGATCTATTTGCTGAACCCACGATT
The DNA here is from genome assembly GCA_021464565.1 of Rutilus rutilus. NCBI lineage: Eukaryota > Metazoa > Chordata > Actinopteri > Cypriniformes > Leuciscidae > Rutilus > Rutilus rutilus. The sequence goes on from JAJAQA010000017.1 coordinate 35,382,236, forward strand.
CAACACTGTCATACTGTGTTCCAGCAATAAAGAAACCTGATCCAAGTGGTTGTCCGTGGTGATGTGTAGCAGCAACAGTAGGATGGAGTGACCCGTCACATATGTATTGTTACTGTATGTGAGTTTTCATCTTAATTTTCCTCGTCGGTCATTGAAGAGAATGAAGGAAAACACCAACCTGTTTGTTCCTCTGTATCTTCATCTCTCATTCTGCAGGGTTCCTCCTCAAACTCCATCTTTCAGTCGTTTCTCCTGTGGGAAGATGGGAATAATCCCAGGATTTAATCTCTCATGGCTTCACTGACTGAAGGAGTGAACTGTCATCACACAATCCTCTCAGTTATCCAACTTTAAGAGTTTCTAACTTATCTAGCTGCTTTCTGTGTCGCTTTTACATCATATTTATCATAGACTGATTCAGTTAAAGAAATAGGGAGATTTATGCTTCAACAAATAAACATTCTTGAACTCAAAATGTCTTTATTATATGGTATTTCTGAAATAAATTCTTCAGTTGCTCATATTGTGTGACATCTTGTCTATCAGGTTTCATTCATTTATTAAATAAAATATTGCTCAACACAATTCATAACCTTCACAAGTTTGTCATGTGATCATCCAGTCAGAGCTGAGTTTACGCGCGTAAATCTAAATCGGACATGACGACTAATTGCGAACATTTAAACTATGATTCGGATTAATTCAAACATTTGATATTTATATTTTACCTGGTAATTAATATAATTAATACAATGAATGTACTAACAGTTTGACACAGCAGATTTACAGCAGCGTGTTGTTCTTGTCCTCCAGTCTCCTCCATTTCTCCTCTGACTGTGAATGACAGCAGCGGCTCGGGTCAGTGTTGACACCTTGTGGACAAACTAATTAACACACACATGATTTAATATGAGCTACACTAGTTTTTTGGTTCCAAATTAAAAAACTTAACCAATGTGATTAATGTTGCTGTCATTAACTAAGTTAATGGAATAAAGTTGAAATAAAGTGAAAATAAAGTGCTGCTGCCATCTCGTGGTTGAAAGTAGCACTAATCCCTAAATATCAGATTCTCTTTGAACATATCTCTCACAATTTTTTTAATGTAAATGAATATATTTTGAACATTTTAGATTAGATTATATGTAGGCTGTTTCTAAAGATCCTTTTAGATTACAGTTTTTTACGATTGTTTACACACTAAAATAAAAATTTCCACACAATTTGCAAAATTCTACTCCAAGGAGCAAAACACCTCCACAGATTTGCACAACATTATACACAATGTCTGCTTCATCCTTTTTGCAAAACATTACACACAGTGATTTGTAAAACTCTACACACATTTTCACACCTTAGACACAGATAAGGATTGTGAGGTTACTCCCTTGTCATTACAAAGCAAGTGTAATACATATCCATTATGTCTTGATAAACTTTCATGTAGTTTCCATGTTCACCACACGATGGCGCAATCACACACAGGTTCAGTGTAACAAAAAATGTGAAAATATATTTATAGACGATTTATTTATACGAGTTCACTTTCCTATTTTTTTGAACATACATAGCTCAATGACGTAATGGATATTAAAAAAAATAAAGTTAAAATAAATAGCAGAGCACAACCTAACACTTTTTTACTTTCTCAGTTTGTGTAAATAAGGGTTCAGAGTAGCCTATTTATTTTTCCCACATTAATTTCCCACATGTATATTACACTTATGTGGTTTAGACAAATCTCTTATGTGGGACACGCATGTTAATTGTGTGTGTAAAAGACTTCAGCAGAGATTACTGTATACGAATAGCCTATTTATGGAGTGAAAACACAACCTAACACACAGGGCTCGCTGTAACACACTTGTTTTAAATACTTCCACACATGCTAGCATGAAACCTAGTGTACTTACTAGATGCCATTTCAACACTATTTAGAGAAAAAAATAGCGCCAAAATTCAGAAATCTTTGGAAGATATCACCGAACATTTAACCATAGCTAAAGTAAATTTCTTACTTATGTAACCCAGTAGAATATAATTATTAATTTAATGGGTTATCTCAATTTATTAGTTTGTATTTAGTCTAATCCAGAGCTAAAATGTGAATGAAATATACATCTCAGTAGTGTGTATAAGGTGTTTGTTCCTTTAAGAGCGTTCGTGCATCTTACAAGTTTGATTGATGTGTACATGTGGAAAACGCACTGTCTATGGGAAAACGTGGCATTAGCCATCAAGTTAGGTGTTTCTTATTTTATTGGTTTATGTGAGTTAAGTCCCGCCCTCGCTGGTGTTTTGTGTAACTTGAGTGGTTGTTCGAGAGGGATGAGAGAGTTGAGATTGACAAGTGCGGGAGTTGAGATAGAGTTGTGAATGTGAGAGACGTTTTTGCGGTAAGAGAGTATTTTGATTGACGATTTACAAGTTTAAAAGATCTTTAACTGTAATGTAGATCAGAGGTGAAGCACTGACACAGAGATGAATCGCTTGTGTGTGCTTTTTTGAGATTGCCGCGAGTGTTTTACGGCCATTTCCAGTGTTGTTAATTTGCCGTGCAGCCGCGAATACAGACTGTTTAGGTGAATTATCAATGCGCATATCCGCGCATCTGAATGCGTAAGCTAAAACAACAGTTCCCAGACAGGGTGGCCGCGGGTCCTTAAAAAGTCTTAAAATGTCTTAAATAAAGTTTTCCTAATAAAAGGCCTTAAAAAGTATTAAAATGTCTTAAATTCAGATTCGATAGGTCTTAAATATTTCTGGTCACGTAACCGCAAAAATTTCTCCAGTCTGACGGACCGTCAAATAACCAGTGAAACATCGAATCGCGAGAATGATTCAGATTGTATTACATAAACAGCTATTGATAATGATAATGTAGGCTTTTTCTGGTAACGCTGTTTCGTTATTTCAAATGTAGGCGCGTTGCGCGTGGCAAGCGCGCTCATAATGTAAGAGACGCCGGCGCGACCACAACAGTGCCCAACATCAAATGGCAAACGTAATGCAAGCGGAACGAAACTGCTCGTTATTGTGTGGTTGAAGGACCGTTTATCAGTTTGGACCAGTGCAGCGCGAGCCGATCGTGATCATGCGACACTTACACAGCGCTAATAAGAGATGCAGTAAAGAAAGCATTTGAATTCGCCACTGAAGTAATAACATCGCTGCGAGATCTAGTGAGAAACATTCATATGTCTCCGTTATTAACGGATCAACAGCGCTGACATGGAAACCAGGAAGAAACATTGTGCCATGAATGAACTACCAGTGTCCACAGATCAGCAACATTCACCATGGATTTACTAACTGCAACCATGGACGTTTGGCAGGAATAGTAGGCTATAATGCCTTTAAGTAACACGTCGGTTTTATTTTGACATTATGAATACAATTGCTGCCCTCAAATGTTAATCTGAACTAAAATACCGGTAAACTTTTGTTTATAACTACTACAATATGACATTTCATTTTTTCCAAGGAGCTGTTTTGTTTTATATGCTCCTAAGAAGAGTCAATTATAGCTCTAGAATTGCTCAAAGTAAAAAAAAATATATAATAATAATACTTTATGATGTTAGTTTTAATATAAAAAAAGAATAAAAAATTTAAATCAAGGAAATTTCTCTGCCATTTATTTCTTTATGCTGTATCAAAAACGTACCGAACCGAACCATGACACAAGTGTATCGTATCGAACTGAACCGTGAATTTTGTGAACCGTTACACCCCTAATATATACGCATGTAATATAATGTGTATTTCCATCACAGGTTTGGTCTTAAATTTCATTCAAAGTGGCATTAAAAAGGTCTTAAAAAGTCTTAAATTTAACTTGTTCATATCTGTAGACACCCTGCCAGACTAAAGACAGTTATCGCGTTTGTTTCCTCTTCAACGACGGAGACCTTGAGGACCAGATAGCGCCCCAGATACCCGAGTTATTTGGGGTTCCTCTGGCGCCGTGGGAGGTGCATTTCGTTCGGCTGACGAGCGAGAGAGAGGACGAGGAGCTGCGCGAGGCCTGCTTCAGGATTCGCGGAGTGCTGTATTGTCTCACGTGGAATTTGAGGTATCTGTTTGATTTGTTTTGTGCTCAGGAGAGTGAAGGGGCCATTTGTCAGTTTCCCGGCCACCACGAACACGAGCCACGTTTCAGGCCTGCAACGGGGTGGGTTGTGTGAATGACTGGTGTGTGTGGGCCCACAGCATTATATATTGGTTTATTTAGTATTATTCAGTGCACTGAAAATAATATGTGAATACTCAGAGTATATGTTTATAATCTGTGAGTTATTGTATACATTCATTCTATAGAGTTCATTGGTTGAATCTATACTGAGTGTAGCCTATTTGACCTAGAGATTAATTTCAGTAGGTCTGGCATCGGAGATATTGCCCTTCAGGGGTAAATTTGTGTCAGATTTATATGCAATGTGATTGTGTGAATACTTCACATTCTGAAATTCATTGTTTGAGCCAGTTACCATTTGATAATTCTTTTCCAATTAAATTCTTTATTTGTTTTGTTCTCCTAACAGTGTGTTATTCTCTCAGAAGTGTTTATGTTGACTTCATCAGTTAAAGGGCGTAGGGATTTATTCTGAGTAAATTTCCCAAAAGAAAAGTATTTATTTCAGTGACATCAGAGGGGCCTTGTAATACAACATCTCTTAGGCACTAGTTTACTGAACCTGGTGCTGTCCCTTACTGAACCGTTAGAAAAGGAGGTAGGGGGCGCTACACTTATAAAATTTTCATCTGTGTTTTTTGGTGTTTATTTTAAATTAGACAAATCTGATATTATTTTAATCTCCGATATGTTATTTAACAGTTGAGCTAGTTCTTTAAAGCTCCGATATCTGTGTTTTCCAGTGTGTTCATTCAACTCAAAAATGATTTCATTTTTAATTATTAAAAAATGCCATTATTTTATATGAAAAAGTTAATAATTGTATTTTATTGATAAAATAATTAGTTTGTTTTGTATTTTTTTTTTATTTATTTTTTTATTAGATCATATAGCATATTAATCTGGTCTATGAACCATGTTGTCACATTTCACTTCCATTCTTTCAGGCGATATCAAGAAGAAAGCCTATACTGTATTAATTAAACAACACCACATTATTGTACTAGACATGTGTGAAATTAGTATGGGGGAAAATAATTAATACTCTGAGTCTGAACCCTAAGTAGATTTACACAAACTGAGAAAGTCTCAAAGATACTGTATATTGTTTGAACTATGAAATGATTATCACATCAGTGTATGAATATTCTGTGTAATTTTTAATGTATCAGGTTCTGTCGAAATGCTGGCTATCGAGTCCACTACACATTTCCCTATCAATAAAGTATATTTCATATTTCAAAATGCTTAATGTCACTATTTTCCATATCCTGAAGACTAATCGTCAAATCAGGAACAAGGCCACACAAGCGGTGAGGGAGGCTAAAGCTGGCTTCTTTAAAGAACAGTTCACACTCTGTGGTGCGAATCCAAGAGCATTTTGGAATACGGTAAAAAAACTTGAAAACAAACCCCGGACCATACCATTGTCCATAAAAATGGATGACATAATTGTTACTAATAAAAATTCCATGGCTGAAGCTTTCAATCACCATTTCATAAATTCTGTCTTTGTTTCCAAGGCGTTAAACCCTATTGCTATAGCCCCTGCAGCCTCTAATACCTGCAGCTTTTCAGCACCTCTTCACAGTTTTTCCATCCGGCCTGTTTTAGTGGGGGAAGTTCTGAAGGAATTGACTGCTCTGGACCCCAGTAAAGCAGCTGGGTCAGATGATCTTGCCACTTTCTTCCTTAAAATTGCTGCCCCTGTCATTGCGGCTCCTCTAACAGCCCTCATTAATCTCTCCCTCCTTACAGCCGAGATTCCACCTGCTTGGAAAGAAGCGGTTGTGCTTCCTCTGTATAAGGGCGGTGATCAGGCTGACCTAAACAATTACAGGCCAATCTCCATCTTACATTTACATTTAGTCATTTAGCAGACGCTTTTATCCAAAGCGACTTACAAATTAGGACTAAAATTAAGTTGATGAAGTCAACATGAAGTCAACTAAAATTAAGCGAGTCATCATGAAGAGGCAAAAAACAACAACAACGCAAGAAGTGCTCAAAATACGAGGTTCAGACATTATTCAGAGTAGCATAAGCACGATAAGTGAGGTTTTAAAGGGAAATTTTTTTTTTTTTTTTTTTTTTTTTTTTATGAAGGTAAGTGCTCGCGGAAGAGATGGGTTTTCAGCTGTTTTTTGAATGTTGTCAGGGATTCTGCATTCCGGATGAGGGTGGGGAGAGTGTTCCACCAGCATGGAACTGTGAATGAGAATGTTCTGGAAAGTGATTTTGTGGCTTTCTGTGATGGAACCACGAGACGTCGCTCGTTGATCGATCGTAGGTGTCTGGTAGGGATGTATTGCTGGTAGGGATCTTGCCGTGTGTGTCTAAAATTCTGGAAAAACTTGTCAATAAACAACTAATCAGTCATCTTAATGTGAACGGTATCATCTCTGGGGCACAGTCTGGCTTCCGATCAGGGTATGGTTGTGTTACAGCTACCACTAAAGTGCTCAATGACATTACATCCGCGTTAGATACCAAACAACACTGCGCTGCTGTATTCATTGACCTTGCAAAGGCTTTTGACTCTGTGGACCACAACACACTCATCCACAGACTTAGCAGCATTGGTGTCACTGATCACTCACTGGCTTGGTTCTCAAACTATCTCTCTCACCGGGTTCAACGTGTAAAATTTGAAAACCTTTTCTCCCACTCCCTCCCGGTCACCAGGGGTGTCCCCCAAGGCTCCATCCTTGGCCCTACACTTTTTTTCAATTTATATTAATAACATTCCCCAGGGAGTTGGTAATTCCCTCATTCACTTATATGCTGATGATACAATCCTTTATGCAACAGGTTCCTCCCCAGATGCTGTTCGTTTACACAACTCAAACTCACTCTCAATACCTCCAAAACAAAAATCATGTGGTTTTACCGTAAGGGTACTACGCCACCTCCTGCCCTTAACGTCACCACCTGCAATGGGACTATTTTAGAAGAAGTCACTGCATATAAATACTTGGGCATCTGGTTGGAAACTTCACTTTCTTTCTCCATCCACATATCAAAGCTGCAATCTGAGGTCAAGGCCAAGCTTGGTTTCCTTTACAGAAACCGCTCTTCTTTCACTACTTCTGCCAAACTTACTCTTATTCAAATGACCATTCTACCCATGTTAGACTATGGAGACACTATATATAGGGTTGCTTGCAAGTCCACTCTATCAAAACTTGACACTCTTTACCATTCCGCTATCAGGTTTGCTACAAATGCTCCTTTCAATACACACCACTGCACACTATATTCTTCTGTTAACTGGCCCTCCCTTCACAATCGCCGAAAAATTCATTGGTTCACCTTCATTTACAAGATCCTTCTTGGCCGTTCACCTCCTTACTTAGGTCACCTACTGCAACTAAAGCCTGTCACATATAATACCCGGTCCTCACTTCATCTTCAATTAAGCGTTCCCAAAACCAACTCTGCCTTTGGTCTTGCATCTTTTCAATCTGCTGCCGCTCGCGATTGGAATGCTCTGCAAAATATTCTCAAACTGGAGACATTCATTTCAGTTGCATCTTTCAAAACTATTATATCATCCTTGTTCACGGATATATGCAGTTGCTTCTCTACATAGTTATTATTTTTTATCACCCACTATCACTTTTATGTACCTGTACATAAGCTGGTTATAAGTGTTTGTTGTCTACTGTGTTGTGTTTTAAACTGTATCTTGTATGTATTTAATGTATTTATTTTAGCCCTTTCCCTTTCCCTAAGTGGTTATTCCACTTGTCAGGCCGCCATTGTAAATAAGAACTTGTTCTTAATGACTTGCCTGTAAAAATAAAGGTTTAATAATAATAATAACTAGGGCTAGACTCTTTTACTTCAGTGAATATCCCAATGAAGTCAGTTTATGCACAGACTCAAATATTACAGTCTCGACTACAAATATTTATTGAACATTTTCAATTATTGTCTAGGGGAAAAACATTAACCCTGTTGTTTTTTTTGTTTTTTTTTTGTGATTCTTTATTTATTGAACATTTTATAACTATTTACAACAAAGCCCAAGATCCGCCCAAAACCATAAGACTAAATAAAAATAAATAAATATGACAATAAATTAAATTACAATTTTGACCAAAACAATATATATATAAGGAGGTTTAACTGGTGTATAGATTTGAGACGAATTATGTGCTATTTATAATGCCATGAGAGTTTAGTTTCTGCTGTGCGAAGCTCTTTACAGTAACAGTAGAGGACTGCTGTACGAAGCTCTTTACAGTAACAGTAGAGGACTGCTGTGCGAAGCTCTTTACAGTAACAGTAGATGACTGCTGTGCGAAGCTCTTTACAGTAACAGTAGAGGACTGCTGTGCGAAGCTCTTTACAGTAACAGTAGAGGACTGCTGTGCGAAGCTCTTTACAGTAACAGTAGATGACTGCTGTGCGAAGCTCTTTACAGTAACAGTAGAGGACTGCTGTGCGAAGCTCTTTACAGTAACAGTAGATGACTGCTGTGCGAAGCTCTTTACAGTAACAGTAGATGACTGCTGTGCGAAGCTCTTTACAGTAACAGTAGATGACTGCTGTGCGAAGCTCTTTACAGTAACAGTAGAGGACTGCTGTATGAAGCTCTTTACAGTAACAGTAGAGGACTGCTGTGCGAAGCTCTTTACAGTAACAGTAGAGGACTGCTGTGCGAAGCTCTTTACAGTAACAGTAGATGACTGCTGTGCGAAGCTCTTTACAGTAACAGTAGAGGACTGCTGTGCGAAGCTCTTTACAGTAACAGTAGATGACTGCTGTGCGAAGCTCTTTACAGTAACAGTAGAGGACTGCTGTATGAAGCTCTTTACAGTAACAGTAGAGGGAGCTAGAGGGAAAGCTGAAGATAAAAGCTCAGCCTCTGAAGTCTCTTCATCTTAACAGTGGCCATCATGAAGAGCCGAGCTGAGACCAACAGAAGATTACTCAATCTGATCCAGAAGAGACTGTAGTTCCAGAAATGCGAGATAATGAAGAAAAAACTCTAATCCCAAGATCATTAAACTGGTCACTGACTGGGATCGTAGTGGGAAAGCCTGAGTCTCTGATTTAGCAGCTGTTCCTGAGGTACGGATAACTTTAACCCCTGTTGCGGGGCATGTTGTCACACTATGAGCCTCATGTTTATTGATATTGATTGATGAATGATATCTAAAAAACATCTTTCTCAGCATATTTGTATTTAATATGTATTCAAGGCTATTTAATGGCTTTTCAGTGAAGTTTAAACAGAAAAACAATTACGAAACAAAACAGCAAAAATGAAACATGATTTATGTATTTCGTGAGTTATGGTGTGTGTATGAGATGGAGATATATTTATTTTTGTTTTTTACTGTGCAATGATTTTTTTTTTTTTTTTTTTTTAATGGTGTGTTGTAATGATTTATGATTGTATTTACAGTATGTGAGTATTTTGAGCCTGAGACAAATTTCCCTCTGGGACAATAAAGTAAAGCTGAACTTTAACCTTAAGAATAGAAAACAATCATTTTGTCCAAATACAAATTTTATATTTCATTGTAAAATATATATACAGTGAGGAAAATAAGTATTTGAACACCCTGCTATTTTGCAAGTTCTCCCACTTGGAAATCATGGAGGGGTCTGAAATTGTCATCGTAGGTGCATGTCCACTGTGAGAGACATAATCTAAAAAAAAAAAAATCCAGAAATCACAATATATGATTCTTTAACTATTTATTTGTATGATACAGTTGCAAATAAGTATTTGAACACCTGTCTATCAGCTAGAATTCTGACCCTCAAAGACCTGTTAGTCTGCCTTTAAAATGTCCACCTCCACTCCATTTATTATCCTAAATTAGATGCACCTGTTTGAGGTTGTTAGCTGCATAAAGACACCTGTCCACCCCATACAATCAGTAAGAATCCAACTACTAACATGGCCAAGACCAAAGAGCTGTCCAAAGACACTAGAGACAAAATTGTACACCTCCACAAGGCTGGAAAGGGCTACGGGGAAATTGCCAAGCAGCTTGGTGAAAAAAGGTCCACTGTTGGAGCAATCATTAGAAAATGGAAATAGCTAAACATGACTGTCAGTCTCCCTCGGACTGGGGCTCCATGCAAGATCTCACCTCGTGGGGTCTCAATGATCCTAAGAAAGGTGAGAAATCAGCCCATAACTACACGGGAGGAGCTGGTCAATGACCTGAAAAGAGCTGGGACCACCGTTTCCAAGGTTACTGTTGGTAATACACTAAGACGTCATGGTTTGAAATCATGCATGGCACGGAAGGTTCCCCTGCTTAAACCAGCACATGTCAAGGCCCGTCTTAAGTTTGCCAATGACCATTTGGATGATCCAGAGGAGTCATGGGAGAAAGTCATGTGGTCAGATGAGACCAAAATAGAACTTTTTGGTCATAATTCCACTAAATGTGTTTGGAGGAAGAAGAATGATGAGTACCATCCCAAGAACACCATCCCTACTGTGAAGCATGGGGGTGGTAGCATCATGCTTTGGGGGTGTTTTTCTGCACATGGGACAGGGCGACTGCACTGTATTAAGGAGAGGATGACCGGGGCCATGTATTGCGAGATTTTGGGGAACAACCTCCTTCCCTCAGTTAGAGCATTGAAGATGGGTCGAGACTGGGTCTTCCAACATGACAATGACCCGAAGCACACAGCCAGGATAACCAAGGAGTGGCTCTGTAAGAAGCATATCAAGGTTCTGACGTGGCCTAGCCAGTCTCCAGACCTAAACCCAATAGAGAATCTTTGGAGGGAGCTCAAACTCCGTGTTTCTCAGCGACAGCCCAGAAACCTGACTGATCTAGAGAAGATCTGTGTGGAGGAGTGGGCCAAAATCCCTCCTGCAGTGTGTGCAAACCTGGTGAAAAACTACAGGAAACGTTTGACCTCTGTAATTGCAAACAAAGGCTACTGTACCAAATATTAACATTGATTTTCTCAGGTGTTCAAATACTTATTTGCAGCTGTATCATACAAATAAATAGTTAAAAAAATCATACATTGTGATTTCTGGATTTTCTTTTTTAGATTGTCTCTCACAGTGGACATGCACCTACGATGACAATTTCAGACCCCTCCATGATTTCTAAGTGGGAGAACTTGCAAAATAGCAGGGTGTTCAAATACTTATTTTCCTCACTGTATATACTTTTAGTGTGCTTTGTGTTCACTTGTTACCCAACAGATATCACAAAAATATGATACTGTATTTAAAATTTTGATAGAAATCACAAAAAAACTCTCTGTATTATTCTGTAATCTCTGATGTGGTGTTGGCAGTAACTGAACTGAAAGCAGGCACTAGTGCTTAAAATTATTGAAATAAATAAATATAAATGGTTGTCTTTCTCTTTGTTTGTAAAGGGATATTTGACCCAAAAATGATCATTCTGTCCTCATACTCGCCCTCATGTTCAAAACCTGGATGATTTTCTCTCTTCAGTGAAACACAACAGATGATTTGAAGATTCTTCTTTTGTGGACCGCAGAACAAATGCACATCTGCTCCCTAAAGAGCAGAGGATGTTTGGTATACATGCATTGTTTGGTTTGATTACAATCTGTCACATACTCTGAGTTTGAGTCAGACTCCATTACAGCCCACGACTGAATATGAATCTGAGTTTGAGTCAGACTCTCTCCCTCTTACTCTCCCACGACTGAATGATACAAATCTGAAAAACATCAAAGGTGTTTCTGCATCTGACAGGAACAAACCAAACTCCACTGAGTAACACTTCATGTGTATTGCCCATAGACATTATACTAATAAGTAACTTTGCATCTACATGTCAACTAGGAGTCATTAGAGTATTAGTACTTAATTAGCATAATTAATACAGCAAAAGCAATTACATACAGTCACACAAACAACATTAAATCCTGTAATTCCCTCTGATCAGATCTAAAAGATAAAACATATGACCTCAAACTAGACTTTAATCCTCAAAGCCTTTAACTTTGTAGACATTGTGTGGTTTTGGCTTTGCAATTGTTCATTGTGCGTTTACAAATGTTAAATACGTTTATTTTTTAAAACGTATTAGTAAATGTTGAAATTAGCATTTACTAATATTAATAAATGATGTAGAAGTAACTTCAGTGTTAGTTCATGTTGACTAATGTAGTGAACAAATGTTATCAAATGAGACTTTATTGTAAAGTGTAGAAGATGTAAAACTTTCAATCCAACAAAACACTCAGTTTAACACTCAGAGTAAATTCTACTAACACTGCCGATGCTTCACATCCAGTCACAATGAAAATAATTTAATGATAGGTCATATGTGTCACAATCGTCAGCTTGAGACATTCTTGGCTTTCATAAATCTTTCCTGAATGTAACGCTAACATTCCTGTCATGCTTTAAATCATTACCATGTGGCGTAAGAATTATTCTGCAATTCGGTTCTTGTCATCACATCAAAAGATTCAACCGACTTCGATCCAAATAAAAAGAATGCTTTAATATATGAACAATGACGTTTTGAAATAAAGCGAACGCTTATGTGTCCCTTTACAATGTTTAGGAAGGAGCTAGGGATGTTTTTATCATCACGTATATAAATATACGACATTGAATTAAACTACAGTTCACATTTTCATAATAGTGTATTGGCATTGGGTGAGTACAGTAATCTACAGCAGTGTCGACAACAACGCCTGACATAAACCTCTACAAGTGTGTCTGTGCCCTAATAAAATAGATATAAGCTGGTGTGAGTATTTCAGTTTCAGTTTATTTATAAAGCACAATTAAACACAACTACTGTTGACCAGTGTGCTGTAAAAACCAGTAACAGAATAAACACAGCAACACACACACACAGATAAACTACAGAACATAAAACAGGACAACAGCATCAGTCATATATTCATGTGTGGCATTATTTGTGTCATTCTTCATTTATTTTGTAGACTAAAGCTTTAAGAAATGTATAACCAGAAATCTGAAATCTGAGAAAAGAGTTGTTGAAAAAACAAGTGTTTAGGATCTGATGTGTCTGAATGTGACTCAGATGATCCAGTGTTATTCTCTACATGATCAACTTCATGAGGATAGAAATGAGTAAAATGATGTTAGAGCAGAGGAAGAGCTGATGACACAAATCTGACTGAATAATAAAAGATTCATGAAAACTGAATAATACAGTAACTTACAACTTTACTGTGATGTGTAAATATTTACTGCTGATAAAGATTGAGCAGAAAGAAGAGCTTGTGTTTGAATGTAAAGTGTTATTGTGTGTCAAATGTGTGTCTGTAAAATTATTAGAAAACATGAGATTAGTTTCCACTGTTATACTTATTAAAGGAGTCATAACCTAGTATTACATTGGATACCTACTGCTGTATTATAGTCTTTCAGGCCCTTCTAAAAAAGAAAAGTGGAAAAAAAAATAAACACAGACCTACTTTTACCCTTATTTCTGAAGGCATTATTGTCTCGCGAGATCAATGCGATGTTTTGGCTGTCGTGGACGCTCTATATGGCTCTGCACGCCAGTTGGAAGGGTTGTTGGGACAGCGTCATTAAAAATGAATTTCATCCACTGGTCCCTGATAGTTTCGTCCGATTTTGGGAGATAAAACACATTTACATGTTTTTTATGGCAATCAACCACAGAGCAAGTCCGGTGTGCACTCGGTTTCTCCATCTTTCTCGACTGAACTGAATATGAGGGGGAGAGGGGAAGGGGGGGCTTCCTGCTGCGGTGTCCATATATGGTATATCCTACTACCTCATGACGTCAAGAGGGAGCTGAAATCAAAATCTCGTATTTGAGTGCGCGTGCACGCGCGCTGGTTTATTTACCCTGAGGTAAACAAACGCTTCACTTTTAAATATCGGCTTCCCGGCCAGTGTATAATCGTTAGTCGATCATAACATACATTGATTCTCGTGGAAAAGTGAAAATTGCAGGTTATGACTCCTTTAATAATCAGGACATATTGTTATACAGACGAAATGACATTTGTATATTATCCAAGTTACCAGAGTGTGTTAAAGATATGGATGACCAGTAATGAATCTTATAATAAATGATGATAATCATAAATAACATGATATTATTGATTGGCCATAATCCTGTCCACAGAATCTGTTGTAAACAATCTGCATCAGTGTGTGTTTCTTCATCATGTCCAGTTAAAGATCTGGCTGATCCTTCAGCGTTATTCACCTCAGAAACACCAAAATACAGAACATGTTTCTGATGCAGAAAAGCTCATAAAGCGTTCATGACTGGATTACTGTAATGCATTACTAGATTATCCTCATCATTATCAATCAACAAACTACATATAGTGCAAAATACAGCAGCTAGAGTTATTACCAGATCAAGACAATATCATCATATAACACCAGTTTACCATCTCTACACTGGGAATCTGTTACACTACTGATGTGTGAAACAAGCATTATAGAGAGCATGTGCAAAACAACACAGAGAACAAAACCAGTGTGAATTCTGAGCTAGCTAAACCTATTAGGTATTCCAGTAGGAGTGGCGTGTTTCTCTTTAGTGTGGGAAAACCTAAACCTGTAAAACAGCTTTCTGTTAAAAATCCTGTTGGTCTGCTTTCAGGAGGAGTAGGAGTGGCGTGTGGCGTTAGTGGCATTAGTAACTCAGGAGGAGTGGCGTGTGGCGTTAGTGGCATTAGTAACTCAGGAGGAGTGGCGTGTGGCGTTAGTGGCATTAGTAACTCAGGAGGCGTTAGTAAGTGAATAAAGTCTCAGTTCTGCTCCTCAGACTCTCAGTAACACTGGAGCTTCTCTCTGTCCAGATCATCACAAGGTAATTAAACACTTTCATCTTTACACATTTTGTAAGAGTATTTTTAGATATTAATTATGAACAGAGATGTTAGTGTATAAATAGTAGTGAAACTAAAAGATAAATATGTATTTTAAAAAATCACTAACAAATGTGAAATTTCACTTTAACTATATATTATATCTCTGCATTTTTTTCTAACAGATTTATGCAGAATCTGAACACAAGAGAAATGAATGCATGACAGGAATATATCTGGACTATCACAAACTACAGAAGAAGGACTTTATCTTTATATATTCAGTGTGATTTAATAAACTCTGGATTATTCTACATCTCTCTTCTTCTCACAGGCGAGAAACATGTTTCATATTTCATTTCTCATCTTTACTGAGGAGCTTTATCTTCATATGATGACTGGATTATTTGCTATTTTATCACAAATGTTTTAAATTCTATATTTTAAGTGCATGTTCTCTGTTAGATGATCTAAATCTATATCATCAGTTCAGTCTCTGTATTATAATTATGATGATAACGGGTTGATTTCTTCATTTACAGTCTCTGTTGATCCAGTCGGAGCTGTAAAGTGTCGTTCTGATGAATCAAATATGATCAAACATGAGGTGAGAAGAGAAAGATGTTTATGATCAGGACTCACACATAAACTCACATTTCTATATTTGTCATTTCTCATCATCATTGATTATTGTGAATATTGTAGAGTTAATCTGAGATGCTGTAATAACACTGAGCTCATGCAGATGTTGATCAGGAGTTGATCTGATGTCTCGTGATATGATGTTATATCGCTTTAATGAAACTCTGTCTGTGTGATTGAACAGATTCAAATGAAGAGGAGAAAGAAAATCAGCAGAAATCACAGATCAGCAGAAAACAAGAAGACTGAGAGAAAAATGGAGGACAGAAATGAGACACAAACCAGAGAATCACCAGAGGAAAGAGGACAGAGACTTGTGAGATGTGAGAGTATGGAGAAACTAAAGCCAGGCTGTGAGTGTTTGATCATTATGGGACTTAATTTAATCTTTCATCACATTATAGTCTGTTTTAAATTGAGAATATAATCCATAAATGAGGATAATCTGATATATATTTGTGATTTCTAGTCTAATGATCCAGACGAGCCTGTAAAGTTTGATTCTGATGTCAAAACTGAGAAGAGATTTTCATCAAACCCTTCATCATGTTCTCAAGATCATCATCATCATCATCATCATCACTGACATCCATCAGCAGTTGAAGATCTGAACATCTTCATCATCTTCATCATCATCATCACTATCATCATCATCATCTTCATCACCAGATTACAGACTCATGAACAGTGTATTTCTCAGAGTCTCCTGATGTTGTTCTGCTGATAAGCTTCACTGTAGAGGTCTACACGGGTCCAACAATCTGTGCCCGAACTCGAAGAGACCCGTAATGTGCGACACCGAACCGACCCGGACCGGTCTATTATTTCAAAAGCTGGACCCGGTGTGGTGAACAAACGAGTCCGACTGAAGAGATGAGTCCGAGCTTAGGACCCAAGCAATCCGATTGGTTCAAAGCAGGTTTTATGGGTAATCGCTTTAGTGCCTGCTTACAAATCATAAAAAACCACTTTATTATAGAAGACGTTTGGGTAACACTTTACAATAAGGGTGCACTAATAAGCATTAATTCATGCTTAACTAATGCACAGATAATCATGTGTTAATGTATGACTTATGAAGAACTAAACCATTAATTAATGATTACTGCATCAGCAAGTAATAAAGATTCTAAATGATTAATAGATTAAGTAATAAATTAATTGTTATTAATTAAATATGTCATAATGTATTAATTCCTTAATAACTTATTTTATTAACTAAAAGTGTAAATTAATGCCTTAATTACCACAGTTGGTCAAAGCAATGTACTTCAACTTCCAGTTGTCTGCTTTAATTAATCATTAACTAATGATTCGCAAATGTATCATTATGTTATGACTTTACTTGTTGAGGCACATGACTATTAACTAATTGTTAAGTAATATGCCATTTTGGTGCCATGTAAACCCATAAATGGCATATTACTTAACAATTAGTTAATAGTCAAGTGCCTCAACAAGTAAAGTCATAACATAATGATACATTTGCAAATCATTAGTTAATGATTAATTAAAGCAGACAACTGGAAGTTGAAGTACATTGCTTTGACCAACTGTGGTAATTAACACATTAATTAACACTTTTAGTTAATAAAATAAGTTATTAAGGAATTAATACATTATGACATATTTAATTAATAACAATTAATTTATTACTTAATCTATTAATCATTTAGAATCTTTATTACTTGCTGATGCAGTAATCATTAATTAATGGTTTAGTTCTTCATAAGTCATACATTAACACATGATTATCTGTGCATTAGTTAAGCATGAATTAATGCAGATTAGTGCACCCGTATTGTAAAGTGTTACCGACGTTTGCACTACGTTATAACGAGTCATTAATGTATTTTAACTTAAAGCTTAAGCTATAGATTGTGAAATTAAACATTTCTTGTTGTTAGTGTGTTTTTTAGTTAGCTTAGATAGTAGCATAGCATACAGCTAACGTTATCCCATGATGATCATGCTAGCTGAGCTTTACCTGAGCTTATACTGCACTGATACTGCCTTACCGTATTCACAGCAATTCGTAATGCAATTATAAATGTGTCATTATTTTTTATTAATAGAACCATAAAATAATGTTTGTGTATTACTATTTTTCTTATTAACAGTTTAGACATTTAAATGCATGGCAGAATGCTAGCTGTTTTGTGGGTACTTAGCATAAATATTAATTGGTTGTCTAGCCTTGACTAAAGAACAGTATAATAAAATTACAGAATCACAAATCTTCATGTAATCAATCAAACCCCTTAATTCATATAATAATCTTTTATTTTTATCCTGATTAATGAAAGAAATAAAAATTTTAGGTATGTTGTGTGACAAAGTTATTTGTTATTACGCAATAGGGCATAATATACTTTTCTTTATTACAAGCATGTCATTTGTGTACTAATGCATATGATTTATGTCATAATTCTTAAAACAGAACATTATACAATACAATAACATTTAAAGTAATACATTTTAAAGTAACAAAACTTAATTAAATTACACAATACATTACATAATGAATTCAACTGAATATAATTTTTATTAACACAAAACTACAAGCAAAATGCACATCATTTTAGGACATTTATAGAGCTTTTTAAAATACACAACAATACAAAGCAGCTTTAAACAGACTCTAGTATGACTTTACTTTCCTAAATGCTTTTGTGACAGTCCTCTGGCTATACAGTGTGAAGATTAAAAACAATTAATGTAGAGTTAGCTGTGTTAAAATATTTAATGAGCTGTAAGGTTAAAGTATTTTTAGGTCCATCCTGGATTAGCTGAGACACAAATAGATGCAGTGTCTTTTGCTGTGTGTAAAGTCAAATCTTTAGTTTGAAGTAAATTCATGTTGTATGTGCAGTCAATTCTTAAGGCCTAGATGATGCAGTCAGTTGAGATGTGCCGAGGCATGGTGGGGTCGAGGAACTCTGCAAAACACACACACATGCTGCAACACGTCACGTGCAACTGTACACTCGCAAAGTCTGTTGTGCTATGGAACATCACTCAATGTTTTTACTTTGATGGGCAAACTAGAAGGCACAACGCAGCAGACGTAGGTGCTCGCTGAACCTTGTCATGGACTGGCTTGAGGGAACTCTACAAAATGCCACACATTTTACACATACCTTTTATACGTCATATGCTGAACATAGATGATGCGCGATATCTTCTCAGATGCCACAGATCTTCTCCCTGTATCACCTCGTTTTTCATAGAGGTCCATTTGTCCCTCACCTCCATTTCTGCCATGCCCTGTTTACAGATCGTTTCTGATGAAATAGAACGGTTAAGATGAAAATTTTGGACAAATGCTGCTGTCCCGAGAATTTTAGGTTTCTTTCGCTCTGTAAACGATCTGTAAACAGGGCTTTAAGTGTAAAATACTGAACTTGTCCTTTAACTTACTGTACAAACCAAACCCAAGTGGAGTCAGCCTTCACTGTTCTGGGAACTCAACAGTCCATTTTCCCAAAGTCCCTAGTATTTCGGAAGGCATTGCTTTTGTACAAAAGAAAAAAGAAATTAAGAAATGTACATTAGTAAATACAGATAACAATTTTGTCATTTACAAAGCACAAAATAACATAGTATAGCCAGGTCCATCGCAAAAAATTGACTTGTAGTTGCCAGTGGGGTCGTACACTCGAATATGATTCAACAAAGCATTCAAGACCTTTACAACATAAACAGAAATCGCTGTAACCAGACTAACAACTGTTGAGCAAAAATAAAAAAATGTATCCACACATACCCACAAAATCAAGTGGTTTCCCTTTTCAGGGCTCTGTCCACCAACACTTCTTGGAATAAGGTGTCATTCTCATCAAGGTCCTTTAAAATATTTTTAAGTAAATAAGTAAATGTGTCCCCTGCCCCTGAAATTTATTTCATAAATTTTAATTTACCTTCAGACAAGAAATGTGAGTGTCATCCACACGTTTCTTGATAGTGAAGGATCGCCACCAGAGAACGAAAGTGTGCACCTGTAAAGCAGTTCCACCATGTGCTTTACAGAGCTGTGCAATCCTTGTGTCAAGAATCTAAAAGAAATAGTAGATTTCAATAAAATGTTGTTGAATAATATAAGAAGTAGCCTACATATAGGAGGTTCGTGTACAAACGCCCACACAAATAAGCTGCCATTGGACGCATATGGAGGACTTTCCCCAAAGTTTCATCCCAAAATTCCTCCAATCATGCAATCATGTCTATGTCTCAGCACCTCTAACAGAATACAAGGTTTCGAGAATATCTGAGAAACTTTATTTTTCGACCCATAAAATCTATAAGGTTATAGATATTTTGGGTCGAAAAATGAGGTTTCTTGGATATTCTCGAAACCTTGTATTCTGTTAGAGGATGCTGAGACATAGACATGATTGCATGATTGGAGGCTTTAGAGCCTTCCAGAGCTGAGATATGGAGATCCCACAAAGCATTTATTCCATTGTGGCAAATAGAGACTCGCAGACAGTGAAATTTAGGGATGAAACTTGGCGCTTTTGCAGCTTTTTGTTTGGACGTTTTCTGGAAACTTTTCTTCTGTGTCTCGAAATCTTCAACTGTGGCCTGGCATCTCCAAAACTGAATGAGTGGCCGCTTTCTGTCGGTTTCCTCACTCAAAAAATTCTCATATACATTTTCCTAGAAAAAATTATGCTTTGTAATTGTCTTACATATACAGCATTATATAATATATAACAGACTTGCATTTATTTGACATCTTACCTCTTCTAACTGTTTGCCCTAACTTGAAATGACCAATTCACTGACCTAGTTTAATGAATGAATGAGTTTCAGTGGTGCAGGGATTGAGCTCCACACCTTTCCCTCATATCTGTCACAGACTATAATGGATTGAATGAATAATTATTAATGAATCAACTATCATTATTGAACGAATAAGTGTTTCGAAAAAAACTTGGTTAATTGAATAATTAGAAAATATCAGTTACTTTTCAATAAATTCAACAGAATAAATGATTCAATATCTCACTATAAAACAGTCACAAGCTCCTCCGGTCTCCTTTTACTATCACCTCTGCAGTCTCTCTCTATACACACTTCTCCTCTGCGGTCTATACACACTTCTCCTCTGCGGTCTCTGGATCCGTCTCCCACTAAGCACTTCCCTTAAAGCAACTCTTTGTTCCATCTGTGCACCCAGCCTTGATAATGCACTCCCCTTGTGGCAGCTAAAGTAACTGAACAAGAATTAGGCAAGTCCCTTTCCACTCCCTCTGCTGGAAGAGCTGCAACTCCACCTGAACTGTTGAGATCATCACATCTTTCAGAAGCAGCTGAAGCGAAACCTCTTCTGCAAGCACTCAACCACCCCACAACCCCTAAAGGGATAGTTCTTAATTTGTGTTCTGAAGATAAAATGAAAGTCTTGCGTGTTTGGAACGACATGAGGGAGAGTAATAAATGACATTTTTGGGTGAACTATCCCTTTAAATTGTAAATGTAAAAAACTTTCTTGCATCAGTATATTGAATGAATCAGTTTAATGAATGATTCATACCCTGCGTCTCAGTGCCCATACTATCCATCCTAAACATGTGAGATTGGAATAAGTGTGTCCCAAAGCATATTATGTTAAAAAGTATAGCCTATGCCAGAAGTCCCCGGATGGTCTACTATTTCCGCTGGATTTTCGAAGTGTGTATCCGTGCTCACTATAAAAGCTAATATTACCCACAACTTTGGAGGAGGAACTACAAACGCGAGTAAAAAAAGTTAAAAACAAAACAAAAAAAACATGGTGGATATGTGCGACTGACGGTGAGAGTTTTAGATAAATGTTTGAGTGACTAATCAAAGTTTAACCTGATAGAAAAAAAAAAAATGTTATCCGTGTAATTTTTCATCTGCAATAACAATGTGGACTTTCATAAAGATCTGTTTAACTTTTAAAAAAGCATCATTAGAGAGTTCTCTGCATGAAAGACCCGTGACTGGCAGATCAACGTGCTTTGCATTTCTCTCTAATACGGTAGGAAGTAAAATGAAATTAAATGTGGAGGATTTTAACTGTGACAAAATGATTGACAGGCCAGTTTGTGTCGGGATGCGACAGAGAGCAATCGTTACAGACGTGATAGTATGTCCCAAAGCTTGTCTACTTTTTGTTACACAGTCAGTATCTACTTTTTCTTCACAAAAAGAGTACATACTTTTAGAGCGTAGGCCTAGTATAAGTAGGCAAATTGAGACGCAGAAATAGTCTCAGTTAAAAAATTAAAAATAAATAAAAACTTTTAATGTGCTTTGTGTTCACTAGTTCAGCGTGGCGTTTTCGAGATGCCGAGAGCTAGCGTCCGTGACTAGCTTCTTCTCGACAGAGACGCGTAAATGTAGAGGTGAGCAAATGTACATTAAACTAATCAATGTTATATAGCTCAACATGATGAAGTGTTAGAATATGATCAGTGTGTTATGCTAATGTTGATCTCGCTCACTGCTAGTCTCACACAGACAAACTCACACATCACACATGTAGTAATTCAGCACTATAGCGTTCTGTAGAATTAAATGTCCTTATTCCTTTATATCCGCGGGACTCGCGTGTGGCTTTACATTCATGATACAGATTCAGTCTTGATTGTCTTTGTGTCATGTTCAGCTTTTCATACTTCTAATGTCTTCAGATTCTTCTGTGGTGTAATCCGTGAGTATAAAGCTCACTGTACAACATGTTTCCAGCAGATTCGTGTTCGGAAAGCTCATGTCTGATCTTTAACTCTCACCATGACAATCATAACAGATCTCAGCGTTCAGTCCAGACACATTTCTCTCTTTTGCTGATTTATATCATTTGAAAGATGAAGAACAATGTGAAAATAAACAAAGAAGCAATTTAAGTGAATAGTTATCAAGAATATATTAGTAAAGAATGTCCAGTAGACGAGTTGAACTGAACCCAAGTGCAGATTTACTGAATCCAAAAGTGAACAGACACAAAGTAAAGACCGACTCGGTTTGACTTGATTTAGAAATATGAACTCATGGACATATGAAAACATGAACAATGAAACATGGGGCTGCTGATACACAAAAGCTGCACTGAAACTCACAGTTGGACCTTCAACCCGTTGGATCCCATTGAAGATCCTGGAACGTTTTCCTCAAAAAACTTCATTTCTTTTCCACGGAAGAATAAAGACACGAACATCTTGGATGACGTGGAGGAGAGTAAATTATCAGGAAATATTAATTCTGGAGTGAACTAATGCTTTAAGGAGGGGCTATTTTATGCAATGCTATATTTGTCCATTGGGTGGCGCTCTGGCGTGGTGTATTAGAGCACTTGGTTAATGAGACACAGGTAGGTGTGTGTGTGTGTGTGTGTGTGTGTGTGTGTGTGTGTGTGTGTGTGGAAACATTGTTGAATAAGTTTTGAATAATTGTTTTGAATAAGTTATTACTTCACAACTGTTAAAAAGGTACTTTATATATACTGTGAACGTGTTGATTTATTTTCATCTTAGATTGACGTTTTCTAACATCTTCTGTACAGAAATAATTGCATTATTCTGTCTTTTATTAGCTTTAAATTAGCTTTTCCTTACACAGAACAACCTCTTGGACAACAATCAGTCTGGTTTCAAAAGCGGACACTCAACTGAGACGGCCCTGCTTTCAGTAATTGAAGCTCTGAGACTGGCAAGAGCAGCTTCCAAATCCTCAGTTCTCATCCGGCTGGATCTGCTGCCTTCGACACAGTTAACCACCAGATCCTCCTGTCAATCCTAAAGATGAAGGGCATCTCGGGAACCGCGCTCCAACATCTAGCTACTGGAGTGCCTCAGGGCTCAGTGCTGGGACCGCTTCTCTTCTCCATCTACATGACATCACTAGGATCTGTGATTCAGAAACATGGCTTTTCCTATCACTGCTACGCTGATGACACACAACTCTACCTCTCATTCCAGCCTGACGATCTGATGGTTGCTGATCGTATTTCAGCCTGCCTTACAGACCTTTCATCTGGTTGGATGAAGGACCACCACCTTCAACTAAACCTTGCGAAGACAGAGCTACTTGTGGTCCCGGCCAACCCAACACTTCATCACAACTTCACCATTCAGCTAGACTCGTCATCCATAACTCCATCAAGGTCAGCCAGGAAACTTGGAGTTGTGATTGATGATCAATTAAACTTCACAGACCACATTGCTAGAACTGCCCGGTCATGTAGATTTGCCTTGTACAACATTAGGAGGATCAGGCCCTTCCTATCAGAGCATGCTACACAACTCCTTGTCCAAGCGCTTGTTTTATCCAGACTGGACTATTGTAATGCTCTCCTGGCCGGTCTCTCAGCTTGCTCTGTCATACCTCTGCAACTGATCCAGAACGCTGCAGCCAGAGTGGTCTTTAACCAGCCGAAGAGAGCACATGTCACTCCTCTCCTCACAAAATTGCACTGGTTTCACGTTGCTGCTCGCATCAGATTCAAGTCACTGACGTTTGCCCTACAGAACAACCACTGGCTCTGCTCCCTTTTACCTAAACTCATTAGCCATTTGTTGTGTTGCAGGCTGCTGTTGTCCACTGAGTGGCGCTGTGACCGTGTATAATTAGAGCATCTGAGTACAATTGTGTGAGCGGTTGGTAATAAGGAAGCACACAGTTTGTGAGTGCACTGCAGTGTAGTGTGCTGGAGGAGTTACTCTTGTGCTGTGTCTACGAGGTATGAACTTTGTGTGTACGTGTTTGTTACAAGGAAAAGCTACAAGAAGTTTTGAGATAATGTTTAATGGAGCACAAGTAATAAAGAAAGACATTTGTTTCCATCTACATTAAAAAAATAAAATAACAGGTGATAACGCTGATGAAGTCCCAGTTTGAGTCCTGAAATGTTTCTGTGGTGTTTGCTTGTTCTCCTGGAGTTTTAGCTCAGGTTTCTGCAGCAGCTTCAGTTTCACACAATCAAAACACATGCTGTGTGTGTGTGTGTGTGTGTGTGTGTGTGTGTGTGTGTGTGTGTGTGTGTGTGAGTGTGAGTGTGTGAGAGAGAGTTAGAGTCTGAATGTCTTTGAGTGTTTCTCTTAAAAGACTGTGAGTATTTTGCCTTATATACAGGACACTGAAAGCTTCATCAGTCACTGTCATCAGAGCTAAGAAAACAGTGTGTGTAAAATATTTACAGTAGATCAATACTATAGATTAGTGATGGAGAAAAATGAGAGTTCGGACTGAGAAAGAAGTTCTTGATGAGTGTGTTTGTGTTCAGAAGAGTGTGTAGAAGAGTCCAGAAGACAGGAGTGAACAGACCAATGGTAATGATTGTGATGGTGATGATGATGATGAAGAAGATGGTGATGAGGATGAGGATTCAGCAGCTCCTGATTGTCCCACTGATGAAGGGTTTGATGAGAGAATCTCACTTCAGTTTTGACATCAGAATCGAACTTTACAGGCCCGTCTGGATCATTAGACTAGAAATATGCATATACATATTAGGTGATCATTATAAACATTGCTTTGAATTTATACATTTAATATGTTCTTGATCAGTAACTAATCTCTCAATTAAATATAATATGTAAATGTTTCATAACTGCAGAAAGTCAATCTGATAAATCTGTCTGAATGTGCCATTTTATGACAGGTGAGAAAACGTCTCAGTTACGTACTGTATGTAACCCTCTTTGCCAGAAGGAAGGAACAGAACCATTGTTTTGGACTGACGAATAGGAACCTCACCAGAGAGCCAATCTACTTCGAGTGTAACTAAACGAGCCAAAGCTCTGCTTTGAGACAGCCTTTCCCTTCTACTGGCCTATGTAACAGACAGAGAGCTGGTCTGAGGTCCTAAAGCTACGCATCTGGTCCATTTACCGTCGCAGAGCGCGGACAGGACACAGCGAAGCCAGGGCTGGGTCTGCCTCCTCCACGGGCAGCGCTTGCAGGTTCACCACCTGGTCCCTGATGGGAGTGGTGGGAACCTTGGGCACATAGCCAGGTTGAGGTCTCAGAGTAACCCTAGGCATGATTCTTTGACCGAAAAAGCCTGCAGGTCTCCTACCCTTTTAATGGAGGCCAGTGCAACCAGGAGCAATGTCTTAAGAGTCAAGATGTTCAAGTCTACTGATTGCAAGGGCTCAAATGGGGCATTCTGGAGTGCTCTGAGCACCAGAGACAAATCCCAAGAGGGTAAAGAAGGAGGGCGGGGTGGATTTAATCTCATTTGCCCCCTAAGGAACCTGATGACCAGGTCATGCTTCTCAACTGACTTACCCTCCACCAAGTCATGGTTAGTTGAGATGGCAGCAGCATCGACTTTAAGGGTGGAGGGAGACAGCCTTCGCTCCAACACCCTGCTGCAAGAAGGAAAGCACGGCTCTGATCAAGCAAGTTCAGGGGTCTTCTCCGTAGACTCTGCTTGTGCTGAAGTGATGGTGTTCAATACCCCTATGAGGTAGGTAACCTAGAACCTCCGCGTCCCGTCCAATCTGCGTGTACCCCTTAGCGGACCCGCCATCAAGGGTAGCGAGGGGGGAGTTACCAAGCCGGTTTCGGGCAGTGAAAGGTGCCGTCCATGACTTAGTAATCTCATCTTGCTCCTCCGGGAAGAAAGATACTGAGGTGAGGCGATGAGAACCAGCACGGTCCGACCCCAGAAACCAATCATCCAGCCTCGAGGGTTCGGGACACGGTGGAGGATTCCACATGAGACCCCCGCTCTCAGCGGCCCGGAGAAAGCAAAGCCATCATTTCTGAGTCAGAGTCGAACAACGCTACTGTCCCCAAAGGAGGCAGTGCAGCCGAATCTTCTTCCCCAGAAACCTTTAAGCTCACCCTCCAATGCTGCGATTGACATCCGGTCATTAGCTGGAGCCCTGAAGGAAACGACTGGTGCACATCGCTTAGACGGTCCGGCACGCTCCCTCGGAAGCTCAACTGGCTGCGGTGTGGAAGAGGGAGGGGCTTTCCGAAGATCCCCTCACCGAAATCTTGAGATCAATCAATCAATCAATCAATCAATCAATCAATCAATCAATCAATCAATCAATCAACATTTATTTATACAGCCCTTTACAACACTCAAGGTGAATCAAAGTGCTTTCCAGAAAAAAAAAAAAAAAAAATATATATATATATATATATATATATATATATAATGACAATAATATAATGCAAAATATAAAATATATATATAAAATATATAATGCCACAAAACAAAGTATAAAAACAAAATGTATGCCACAAAGAAAACAAAATGCCACAATAACTGCTATGAATTAAAAGATCATCCCAGCTATTCTCCGCAGGGGGAATGAACTGCTCTGAGTGTGACCACCGCTGCAAGCACCGTAACGCCAAAACACCGCGATCAGAAGCTTCTTCCCTTGGCTCAAAATGATTAGATTTTTCAGAAGCAGGAGCAACAGATGATCGGCTCCTCAGCGAAAGCCTAAAAATGCAGTTGCACCTGCTGCTCATCATATACCCACGCTGAGTGGCAGAGCAGCCGCTGCAAATCATTGCATGCCAATGTCCATTGGCTCGTTAAGTTACACTCGAAGTAGATTGGCTCTCTGGCGAGATTCCTATTCGTTGGTCCACCGTAACGTCGAGAGAACGACTGAAAGGGAACAACAGTAAATCTAACAGTAAAACTATGATGAAGGATTGAAGTTCCAAAATGATCAAACACTCACAGTTTGGCTTTATTTCTATACTCTCCCGTCTATCAAGTCTCTCTCCTCTTTCCTCTGGTGATTCACTGGTTTGTGTCTCATTTCTGTCCTCCATTTTTCTCTCGGTCTTCTTGTTTTTTGTTGCTCTGTGTTTCTGAAGCTCCAGCAGTTTTCTGGATATGAGATTTTCTTTCTACACTCCATTTGAATTCAGAGATCAATCACAGTTTAATTAAAGCGATATAACATTATATCACGACATCAGATCAACTCCAGATCAATGAGCTCAGTGTTATTACAACATCTGATATTAACACTACAATATTCTTTCTTAATAAAGATAAGTATATGTTGATGATAAATGACAAATATATAAATGTGATTTTATGTGAGTCCTTTCTCTTCTCACCTCATGTTTGATCATATTTGATTCATCAGAACGACACTTTACAGCTCCGACTGGATCAACAGAGACTGGAAATGAAGAAAACAACCCGTTATCATCATAATTATAATACAGTGACTGAACTGATGCTTTAGATTCAGATAATAGATTCACTCATGTTATAGCTGTAAAATGTTATGTATGTCAGTTTATAAAGCCTTTCATGCAGAATATTCATGAATAAATAGCTGAAGATGGTTTTCACATGGTTAAATTATACAGATATTAGTCTACTATATTAGTCTCACTAATCTGCTTTCACTCCTGCTGCTCCGTCTTCTCTATGTTTTCACTCTTTGGGCCCTATTTTAACGATCTAAAACGCAACTTTGTGGGCGGATCTCGGGATCGCAAATCTAAAATGGGTTGGTCTGAAGTAGCTTCATTACTCATAGGTGTGGTTTGGGCGTAACGTGAAATAAAACAATCAGAGCGTCATCTCACATTCCCTTTAAGAGCAGGCGTGCTTGTTCCATGGTGGATTGCTATTATAACGGCGGATTTGCCAGGAGCGGTTCACAGCCGAGGAGACCAACGTTTCTGTCAGGGCCGTAAAACACAGAGAAGTGACATTGTCAAATTAGCTTCGGTTAAACAGGTGTATAATTTGGGTAAATGTGTAAGCTAGATTTATGCCTATTTTTTCACATCTTCATGGACACCACAATGATTTCCCTCGTGTGGAATATTTTTCCATGTGATTATGTATGGTTTGCAAAAATTGGAACTGCTGCCTGCGTGTGTGTAGATGAGAGAAGCAAAGTGTGTTTGCGTTGTGCACACGCTACATTATGGCCAAGCATGCGCCCTTAAAATAGCATCTGAATAACGCGTCACTGACTTTAGACAAGGTTTTTCCTGGTCTGTGGTGGAATTGTTTTCTGAAACTGCAAAATAGCACCAGGGAACGTTTGCGCCGGAACACGCCTCCTCTTTGCGCTGAACCGCCCCCAGGAGCGCAAGTTCATTCCCTAATTTACCGACGTGCGTCTGTGGAGGAAAAAGTCTGCTGTGCGCGGGTGCAAAATAGGAATGATACATGCGTCGGGGTACAAAGTCAATTGCGCTGGGTGCAACATAGGGCCCTTTTATGGAAGTAAAATAATGCCAAATATTTTTGAAACAAAAAAGCCTGTTGAATTGCACTACTTGGAAAAAAAAAATGTCATTGCATTAGCCATGCTTGCATTTTAATGCATAGTATTTTTAGGGCTTGCATTTTTATGGGCTGAAATTCAGCATGGTTGAATATTTAAGCTGTGAATATTTCAATTCAAAACATTTCATCTCATTTTAATTATTAAAAATTCAATAAGCCATATTCACCTTTAATATTTCACTTCCAAAATATTCACACTGTTTAAAAATACAACCTATAATATTCAAATAATCTTCGCTTTGCGCAAATTCACTTCCACAAATTCAGTGGTTCAGGTAACTTAAACATTGACATCCAGGAACTGCAGGAAAAGCAGTAGATTGCCGAGCATACTCTCCATCTGCTGTTAGTCGTCCTCACCAGCAGGAGGTGCAAGCGCGTGTTGTTGACGAAGATCATAGCAACAGTTAGAGCAAGCTCATTTACAGCAATTGAGCATGCATTAAGTTTTTGTGATGATTATCTGGGTCAGTATGTATGCAGAAAAGATGATAAAAGACACAAAAGCTGTGTTTATGTTTCATTCAATAACTTCATTGTTACTTTCCCTGTGTAGCCTACATGTTATCAGCTTTCTCTACCATGAACAGGATTGTAATCGGTTTCCCTCAATACCTCATCATACTCAAGGATTCCCCTTCCGTCGGGACAAAACGCTTAACGTAGCTTAATGGACTAATATAAAAGACCAAACTCGCACGTTATTGGTGATGTAGACTGTACTAT
Organism: Rutilus rutilus; assembly: GCA_021464565.1. NCBI lineage: Eukaryota > Metazoa > Chordata > Actinopteri > Cypriniformes > Leuciscidae > Rutilus > Rutilus rutilus. Next base: position 35,411,815 of record JAJAQA010000017.1, read on the forward strand.
ATAGGCTACAGGCAAGCAGATGGACTCAGAATATGAATTTAAAGGTATAGTGGAGGATTTTCTTTTTCCGGGTGGATCATCAAGACTATTGGTCCTCCTAGTTGTCAATCATTCTGGTGATATGTTTACGTAAGGCCGTCATACGTGCTCGTCCCTAGGTAGTTTTCGCTTTCTGCGCATGCGCACTTTCAGGTGTATGTGTGTGGTGAGCTACGGTTTCAGCCATTCATTGAAGCTCGCCGTTCTCACCGGGTTTTTTCTAAATGTCTGAGGGTCACAAGAGAAAAAGTGTCTACGAATTGTATGACAAGAAGAGAAAGGTCTCTGAAGAAAGAAACAAGACCAGAGTGTTTCTGGGAGAATATTTCACACGCTGGCGTGCGCTAAAAGCACAGGTTGGGCTTCCCACTGATGCCCAAAGTAAAGTTTGGCATGCTATTTGGAGAAATCCAATTCACTGCTAGTAAAAGTTAATGTAGGCTATGATTAGCGATGCTAGCCCTGGCACAAGTCACGCAGCAACTTGTAAACAGAGCGTGCACGAGGAGAACTAGGCTCGTGCATGCTCTCTTGTGCACACGTTTAATAGGCGTTCCCTCTCGGGAGCAGGTAGAGTGTTGCGCGTGTGCATTTTTTCAAAAAGTGGAGAGGGCGGTTCTTTTCTAAAATTCGGGAAAATCCTCCACTATACCTTTAACACGCAAAGTTTCATGCTCAGCGTTTCCCGGTGATATACTGGCATAAAATCAACACTTGATCAATTACTAACACTTTCTCTTCTATTCTATTCTATATATATATATATATATATATATATAAATATATATATATATACTGTATATACAGTATATATATAGTATGCCTACATGTACTGCATTAGATTAAACTGGGAAGGGTCATAGCAATTGCATATTGTTGTCCTCTTATTGTTAGTTTAACTGTAAGTCGCTTTGGATAGAAGCGTCTGCTAAATGTAAATGTAAAATTGGCTTGACGTTTGCACATTTAGGGACCGTCTTTAAAGTTATGTGCAAACGTCAAGTCAACTTTATGCCAGTATATCACTGGGAAACGCTCAGCATTAAACTTTGCGCGTTAAGTTATTCTGAGTCCATCTGCTTGCCTGCGAGTTTGGTATTTTATATCACTGTATTAGTCCATTAACCTACGTTAAGCTTTTATTTGTCCTGAAGTATTGAGGGAAATCCTATAGCCTACTGCATGCAGCACATCGCCACAATATAAAGTTAAGGCAACTAAACAACCAAGAAAAATATATGTCAACCTCAAATGTAACATTGGATCTGTACATCCGCATCGGGGGAATGCGTCAACACACGCTTGCACCTCCTGCTGGTGAGACTAACAGCAATTTGAACCATTAAATTTGTGCAAGCGTATTTGCAAAGAGAAATAAAATGGACCGAAAATTGCCTGTTGAATATTATAGGTTGTATTTTTAAACAGTCTGAATATTTTGGAAGTGAAATATGAAAGATGAATATGGATGATTTAAATTTTAATGATGAAAATGTGTTTGAAATGTTTTGAATTGAAATATTCACAGCTTAAATATTCAACCATGCTGAATTTCAGCCCATAAAAATGCAAGCCCTAAAAATACGATGCATTAAAATGCAAGCATGGCTAATGCAATGCTTTTTTTTTTAGCAGTGCAATTCAACAGGCTTTTTTTGTTTCAAAAACATTTGCCATTATTTTACTTCCATACCCTTTGTCTTCATGTGTTTCTTCCTGGTTTACATCTAATTTAAACAATGACAATGAATATAGAGAGACATGATGATTACACTGTTATAGTATTACAAACATTCAGTAATTTACAAGTGGCAGCGATCAAAGCATTTATGGTAAAATAGCAAATAATCCAGTCAGAAAATAAAGCTCCTCAGTAAAGCTTGAATGAATAATTAAATCATGTGTTTAGAAACATGTTTCTCACCTGTGAGAAGAAGAGAGAAGACTATAAAGATAAAGTCATGAAGTGACAACAGTAGATACAGAGAGAAACTGAATACAGAGAACACACTGCTGATCTCACCGCTCACACTCGCTTATATAACAGATGTAGGAGGAACAAAGCACTGTTAGGCAGGGCCTCCTCTGCCAATGGAGCATCACAGACATTCCCTGTGTTTCGTTCTCTGTGTTAATTGAGCATTGTCTTTATCTGTAAATCAACTTATTTCACACATAATTAAGTCAGTAACAGATAACCAGTGTGGAGATGGTAAATTATGTGTTATATGATGATATTTTCTTGATCTGGTAAGAACTTTTCTGCATCAGAAACATGTTCTGTATTTTGGTGTTTCTGAGGTGAATAACGCTGAAGGATCAGCCAGATCTTTAACTGGACATGATGAAGAAACACACACTGATGCAGATTGTTTACAAGAGATTCTGTGTACAGGATTATGGACAATCAATAATATCATGTTATTTATGATTATCATCATTTATTATAAGAACATTACTGGTCATCCATATCTTTAACACACTCTGGCAACTTGAATACAAATGTCATTTAGTCTGTAAGATATAGTTGATTATTAATAAGCATAACAGTGGAAACTAATCTCATGTTTTCTAATAATTTTACAGACCCACATTTGACACACAATAACACTTTACACTCAAACACAAGCTCTTCTTTCTGCTCAATCTTTATCAGCAGTAAATATTTACACATCATAGTAAAGTTGTAAGTTGTTACTGTATTAATCAGTTTTCATGAATCTTTTATTATTCAGTCAGATTTGTGTCATCAGCTCTTCCTCTGCTCTAAAATCATTTTACTCATTTTATCCTCATGAAGTTGATCATGTAGAGAATAACACTGGATCTGAGCCAGATTCAGACACATCAGTCCTGCCAAACCTGTTTCATATATTTCATATATTCTGTTATTCAAAACACGCACAGATTTGTACAGACATTTGTACAGAATGGGGAAGAAATGTGGTTTATTTAATTTTTGTAAGGATGTATAGAACCGCCCTGTTATGTTGGAGTGTTACGACCACAGCCATAACACAATTGAGGACATCACAACACAGCTTGTTCAATAGGGGATTTATTACAAAAAGATTATAAACATAATTGTAGAAGGAAAATGAATCGGGGTAAACACAAACAACAAGAGAGCACACAGAACACACCGCCTGTCGCACAGATTTGGCCGCTTAGACTTCTTAAGCCAAACCTACACGATCCACAGGTGCAGGCAATCAGTTCCTAATAAGACAAAGACACAAACTTTGTTGCCTGTTGCCTTTGGCTTGCTCAGTTGAGGATATTTTGGGGATATTTAATTTGATTTTATCAACCAATAAATTACACTAAAAACAAACCTTGTTGTATTATTTTAATTTAATACTGTGAAGCTGCTTTAATACAATCTGTATAAGCGCTATACAAATATACTTGACTTGACTTGACTTGACAAACAAGGACATTGTCGCCCCCCGAGGGGACAGACAAATCATTACACGTGTAATACTCGGATTTGCGAGTCTTGAGGAATCCGTGCTTACCGAGTATTATGCGTGGGTTCTGGGCTATTTTCTGAATCTGTCGTTGTCACTTGATAGAGGAGTCAGACCAAGACTTCTGTGATGGTCATCTTTGCCCCGAGGTTTCGGGTCCTGCTCGTGCCGAGGTCGAGAGGAGACTCAGATCGTGGGGATCTCTTATACCCCTTTTCCACCAAAAAAGAACTGGTTCGGAACTGGTGCTGGTTCAAAGTTGGTTCAACTTGCGAACCCTCCCAGAACCTGTTTGTTTTTCCACTGACTAGAGAGCCCAGCGAACGACGTTGTTACGTCACTGTGTACGTTGCCATACGTCTTAGCTTTCCCAGAAATGCTTGCGCCAACTTCAAGCATAACAATTACAATGGCGGACTACATCGTTTTTCTGCAAATGTTTCTCCTGGCTTTGCGATCCTATATTGGGGTCAGAAGAAGATGCTTCGAACACATTTGTGCTGCTCGTCTGTATTACTATAGACGGAGGTTACGCTCGAGAAGAAGTTCGACAATAACCCCACCCCCAGCCCACAATGTAAGCATTACGTGGTAAAAGAACGGTTCTAGTCCAGCAAAGAGTTGGTGCCGCTTTGGAACCAATTTTCCTGGCCGAAAACCGGTTCTTTGGTCGAAACACAAAGAACTGGTTCGCGAGTAGGCACCGGCTCCGAACCAACACCAGCACTGCCTTGGTGGAAAAGGGGTAAGAGGGAGCTTGAATGAGTGAATCTCTCATACTCGTCGGCGGGTGACGAGAATGAGCTGTTGGGCGGGGATGCGCTCTCTGAGGCGTCCTCTGGTCCAACAGCCAGTGCTCTATAGGCTTCGAGCCCGGATGAGCAGGATGGGACAGAAGCAGGTGAAGATACTGAAATGGCTGAACCTGCCCAGCCCCCCTGCCCCGCGTATGCGGAGCTGGTGGAGGTGATGGAGCACCACCGCCAGGCTTGAGTTGCCATGGCAGCGCGTCAGAGGGGAAGCCGCGCGTGGAAGGCTTGACGAGCGCTTTCTCTCTGGCCACACCCCACCAGCCCCGGTGAGCCCGTACTCTTCTCCCGTTCACCGCTTCCAACATTCCAACTATTCGAATGTGGAGGGAATGCGAGAGCAGGGGTATGTGTCAATGCCTCCCATCGACACTAAGAGCTAGACCAGTGGTTCCCAATTCCAGTCCTCGTGACCCACTGCTCTGCACATTTTGTAGGTCTCTCTTATATGACACACTCAGTTCAGTTCATGGAGTCTCTCCTAATGAGCTGATGATCTGGTTCAGGTGTGTTAAATAAGGGAGACATACAAAATGTGCAGAGCAGTGGGTCATGAGGACTGGAATTGGGAACCACTGATCTAGACCACTTCAGACCACATCTCGGTTCCTTGCCACTGTTGCCTTTGGCTTGCTCAGTTGGGGATATTTTGGGGATATTTAATTTAATTTTATCAATCAATAAATTCCACTGGAAACAAACCTTGTTGTATTATTTTAATTTAACACTGTGAAGCTGCTTTGATACAATCTGTATTGTGAAAAGCGCTATACAAATATACTTGACTTGACTTGACTTGACTTGACTCGTCTAAATGGCAGGGCATATATGGCGGCAGGTCAGGCTGGTGCTGTGCTGCACACAATGGCAGTGTTGCAGGCGTACCAGGCTGACCTGCTGAGGGACCAGGGTCAGGGTCTAACCCCAGATGCGGTGGCTGAGTTGCGCCGCACCATAGACCTGGGTCTCCGGGCCACCAAACAGACGGCTGCCACGATCGGACAATTGTTGGCGGCCATGGTGGCCACAGAGAGGCATCTGTGGGTGAACTTGGCAGGCATCGGGGAGAAAGAGAAGGCTTTTCTCCTCGATGCCCCGGTTTCGCCCTCTGAGCTTTTTGGGACCTCCGTTGGGTCGGTGGTCAGAAAGTTCAGGGAGGCAAAGGCGCCTTGGCACAAGCAGAGGCAGGTAATCGCCTCCTTCCCTGTGCACACCCTCCTCTTCCTCTTTCCCCCTTCACCCATAACATCAGGCCCAATGAGCTGGACCAATGATGATAATCTATTCTGACGGTCTGGCTCAGGCCTTTTTTGTGTGACCAACCTAAGACCAACCGATGATAGGAGAAACATCCCCTGTAGCCTCACAGCGCTGTTAGCAGAGTAGCTGGCACTAGGTGTCCCCTCCAGTTAAAACGAACATAGACAGGCTGTTCCCAAAAAAAAAAAAAAAAAAGAATAATATATGTTTTATCTACTGGGTTATTTGCTACAGGGACTCTGTCGCTACTTGTTCACTGAGTCTCTGGTAGCCCAGATCTGAAGTCGGCTAATATTGGAGTAGTGATAAGCGCAGGTGGCAGGTTTGCCTCCCTGTGGGTTTAGAGGCGTGGTTAGGCTTCCTCTCACTCCAGAGAGTTATCTGCTGAGGCCTCCGCTCTCTAGAGCTCGACAGAGTGTCTATAAATTTGAATCCACTTGCTGATTCTTTCAGGTCTCCTCTCATGCGAGAGTCATCATACTGAGAGCCCCATGCTGGCAGCCGGCCCTGCTGCAGGTACAGTATAGGGTCACTCTCTTAAATGAGGTTTTTTGGCCCTTCGCCTCTCGGGCTCTGAGCTGGATTTATCTAACATAGATGTTTCTCACAAGTAGAAAAACTAGTTTAAGACCAGTTGGGTGTGAGAATGGCAGGCCTCCTCTTCTCAGAGTCTCTCTGTTAAAGTCCCTGCTCCCCATAGCCCTGTAAGGCAGTATACGTCTATAAATTCGAGACAGTGGTCAAATCACCCCTCTTAGGATGAGGTGTGCAGGGTCTCTGCATTGAGTTCCTCCATATATTTTGTGTTGATGTCAAGTGATTACAGTTGGACAAAGATTTAATAAGCTAAATGTAAACTATTTGCTATCTTGTTGTTGTCTGTTTGTTGTGTGTCATGTTTTTCAGACACCCAGCTTGTTAGAGTTTCATGAATTACAAAGCGGTCATTGTCATTTAAACCACCCAAACTTAAATCCTATAAAGTGTTTTACGTCACTGGAAGAGCAGCTTCCTTATATTCCTCTGTACCGAATTCTCAGCCTGTGTGTGTGTGTGTGTGTGTGTGTGTGTGTGTGTGTGTGTGGTCATTGTCATTTAAACCACCAAGCTTAAATCCTATAAAGTGTTTTACGTCACTGTAAGAGCAGCTTCCTTATCTGATATTCCTCTGTACCAAATTCTGATTCTCAACCTGTGTGTGTGTGTGTGTGTGTGTGTGGTCATTGTCATTTAAACCACACAAACTTTTCTATAAAGTGTTTTACGTCACTGTAAGAGCAGCTTCCTTATCTGATATTCCTCTGTACCAAATTCTGATTCTCAGCCTGTGTGTGTGTGTGTGTGTGTGTGTGTGTGTGTGTGTGTGGTCATTGTCATTTAAACCACACAAACTTATATCCTATAAAGTGTTTTACGTCACTGGAAGAGCAGCTTCCTTACCTGATATTCCTCTGTACCAAATTCTGATTCTCAGCCTGTGTGTGTGTGTGTGTGTGTGTGTGTGTGTGTGTGTGTGTGTGTGTACCATTAAGTTACTGTACGTTCACACTGCCGCCGACTTGAGCTTCCAAAGTTACCGGAAGTCATTTATTTTCAATGGAAGCTGGCTTCTCTCAGCTGCAAGGAGCGTCAAATCCATCGGCGTTGCGTTTTGAGCGTCAATCAGAAAGTTGAAAGTAGCTCAACTTTATGGTAATGAGCTATGACGCGGTTCAGCGGCAAGCAGCGGCAAACGCCAGCAACCAATCGGAATATAGACGTCCTTCGCGCTGGCTGATTCCGGAGAAATATACGATGTAAACTTTTGTAGGATTGAAAATAATCCAAAATATTTTAAATGAAAAAAGATATTTGCTTGACTGTTTTTCTACCCCCTCTTTCTACCACAATGACCATTTGGAGTTCCTAAGGCACAGAGGGGCTGATAGTGATCTCGGCTTGCAGGCCAAATGTTTGTACTTTGGGGGTAGATGAATTTCACACCTTTAGTACAGTGGTGGAAGTGTAATTATCTGATTGGTCAGTTTGAATGTCTCACATTTGGGTTTTAGTCACATGGTCAAGGAAAGGATAAAAGAAGATTGTAACTGTTGCTCTGCCTCTTTGATGCTCTGGGTCCCTTTCTTGGGGGCTCGCTCTCTCTCTCTCTCTCTCTCTCTCTCTCTCTCTCTCAGGTAACATTTGTCACATATGCTGGGTACATTTAATAATATAAGTTATCATCATTTCAAACATTTATTTTGTAACTATTTTAAGTGTAACCATAACCATATTTTGTCATTAAACATTTTCAATTACAACTAATGTGCTAACTAGTTTTGTTTTGGTATTGACTTTGAAGTGCTACATATTGCAATACAATATAGTCGCTATCTATAGCAACGCTCTCCCACAAATATTAAGCTATTGTAACTGCACTTATTTCCGTCGTTGGTATAAGTGGCAGTGGGTGGTTAAAGACAAGAAATGTGCAGTTTTCTACCATCTTGCCAATAACGTTTCTTTAGTCATTCGGCAGTTCTTGCAGCTTGAACCACTGCAGGAATTCCACCCTTACAGATGGTGCCGAAACCCGGGATCCCTTGCAGTGTGTTTTCTGAAATTCACTTTGATCAGAATGAGGACATTTTTTCACAGTTAATTTTGTGAATGGACTAAAGCTGATCTTCTGACCATGGAATGGGTAAGTCTGTTTTCATTGTTTAATGGTATGATAGGAAATGTCTCCATTTGCATGAATTGAATGAAACAGAATTTAGAAGGTTTTGAATAGCTTTAATAGTCCCATTACTGTATAAATTACTGTAAATATTGTGAATATTCAGAACTCCTCGGGGATGGAAGGGAAAAAATCTGATAATAGTGATGTATTGTTTGCTTTATGGAGCAAAAAAGTTGAGCCTACCTTGAGTAAACTCAAGAAAGAGTACATTGGAATTAAATGTCCAGATAAGGAAATGCTCCAATGGTGGGACACAATAGGCAAACATCAAAAGAAATCAAAACATGCTGAAATAATTGAGGCTTTAAACTTCATAAGTTTTACACATCTACGTGAGTTAACAACATGTCTATCTTCAAGTATAGATGCTAAATGTAAAGAAGTGCAATCTAAAAATGCAGAGGCACAAAAGTCTGAGGCAAAGATTCAAGATCTTCAAACACAGCTAGATAAATTACTAGCTGAGCAGTTAGCCCTGACTGAAAAGTGTACAAATCACAAAGAGACCATTGCAGATCTCAAGGCTAAGCTAAATGCTAAATTGTCTCCCAAAATGCTTAACAGCGATGGGACTAAGAGGCATGTTCACTTCTTAGAGGAGGTGACTTGCTCTAATGAATCTGAAACGTTTAGTTCAGAAAATGAATCTGAAACGTTTAGTTCAGAAAATGAATGTGCAGCTGACCAAGAAAGTGTGCCTATTTCAGTTCTTAAGGTGATGCAACACCGTTATAGCGCAGAGTCATGTACCAGAACGCATGGTGTACAAGCATTAGAGAGTCGCGAAAACCCTCAAACTCCAGGAGAATGTAGCAAACATCCCTATGGTAAAGAAAGCAGGTTTTGCAGTTCCTGTCAGAAAATAGGCCATAAAGAGGGAAAATGCTGGTCACTGGGAAGGGGCAGACCTCCTCCTTATTTTCAGAAAAATAGTAAACCACTTTCTAAGAGCAAAAATCAGCGATCTGCACACACAGGTAAAACTCTTAGTGAGTTAACTGCTTTGTTCATGCAAGGCCTTCAACTATTAACTTCACTTGCTAGTGGGTTGGTAGCCCAATAGCAACAAGTTAAATAGTTAAACATCCAAATTGCAATGATCCTGTTTGTATTTTCAAATGTGTAATTGTGCGTAACACATTGTGCTCATAGAACACACTTTATAGTTGTTTGTGCTACATGTGCACATAGGCTAATTAAGTTTATTCTTTAAAACACATGATAGCTTTACTGTAAGTGTTGTATGAAACACTTAGGTTAAAAGGCTGTAGATGCTAAGAATTCTAGGCCATGAATCTTGTGTAAACTGAATAATTGTTGTACTGGAATTGCATAGCGATTTCAAGTTGCATGTGTGACTATGTTGAATTTGTTTGTCTCCTTAGTGGAAAACTCTGCTATTTTTCCATATAGCTGCAGTAAAACCATGTAAAGGAGCACAGAATTGCCATGTGGCCACAATGTTAATCACGATTTGCATTAACCATGAAAATGCTTTCCTCACAACAGGATTCAGTAACTCTGTACTTTGCACTTTTATCATGCTTCTCAACTGAAACATTGGTGTTGGAAGATTTTGAGCCAGAACACACCTCATACTCACATTCTCAGACTGGCTCCCTGTTACAACAACAGGACCAAATTTGCATCACAATTGTAAAACCTCCTCACCTTTGTTTTGGGGCATGATGAATTTACACATAGCCACAGCTAAATGCAGCCACCATTTGATCTCCACACAAAGTCAAATCTGCATCTATCTGATTCTGCCTCACAAAATTAATGCATACAATGTTATTTAAATCTTTACATCTAGACTGAATTATAACTGTGAATTACATCCAGTAATTGTTTTTTTTTTTTCTTTGGATTTACTTTATCACTTAAGTAATAATTTGTCTCACCAAGTTAAATTTTAAATTGTATGTCAGTATTTCTCATTTTTACCCAAGTACAAATATTTGTATTGTCATTAATGCTTTTGAGACGATTTCTGCTTATGTGTATTTTGTCCATTTTACTTGCAACAATGTTGTTGGACATTAATTCAATTGAATCTCTGTGTTCAAAATACTGAATATTTTGCTGATACTCTTCATAGAATGGGGTTTTTAACCAGCATTTGTTGTTTTGTTGAAATGCAATTTATTTAAATGTTTCCAGAAACAGTGTAAGAGCTTGTAAGATCTTCTTTTATTCTCCCTTGACCATATTTTTAAGTACATCAATTTAAGGGCTTTTTGCCAGAGACTAATTTTAATCTGACCATATCAAACCTCTGACCAATGTCAAATGCCATGTGTCTGCTTTTGCTGTTTGTTGTGCTATATGCTCTTTTAAGATAACAGGATCCCTGCAAGCAAAGTTCACATCCTGTGACCCGTCTTATAAAGAAGAACCAGCGTTCCCAGAGTCAGTGCCTGTTCTTGTGCAGGTGTGAAGTGTTCGATGGATGATTTGCATATCTATGAACAGTGCAACACCATTTGTTGGAGCCTTCCTCATGCAGGGCTGAAGGAGAACAAAGACTGAACATTAACCAACTGAGATTGCAACAAGCTTGGACGAAAAGTCTGAAGATACAACTAAACGCAACAGAAAGCATGTCTTTATGGATTGTGTCACCTTTGGACTCCATGTGTGTGGCCAACGGTGCCAAGGGGGGAAATTGTAGGATTGAAAATAATCCAAAATATTTTAAATGAAAAAAGATATTTGCTTGACTGTTTTTCTACCCCCTCTTTCTACCACAATGACCATTTGGAGTTCCTAAGGCACAGAGGGGCTGATAGTGATCTCGGCTTGCAGGCCAAATGTTTGTACTTTGGGGGTAGATGAATTTCACACCTTTAGTACAGTGGTGGAAGTGTAATTATCTGATTGGTCAGTTTGAATGTCTCACATTTGGGTTTTAGTCACATGGTCAAGGAAAGGATAAAAGAAGATTGTAACTGTTGCTCTGCCTCTTTGATGCTCTGGGTCCCTTTCTTGGGGTCTCTCTCTCTCTCTCTCTCTCTCTCTCTCTCTCTCTCTCAGGTAACATTTGTCACATATGCTGGGTACATTTAATAATATAAGTTATCATCATTTCAAACATTTATTTTGTAACTATTTTAAGTGTAACCATAACCATATTTTGTCATTAAACATTTTCAATTACAACTAATGTGCTAACTAGTTTTGTTTTGATATTGACTTTGAAGTGCTACATATTGCAATACAATATAGTCGCTATCTATAGCAACGCTCTCCCACAAATATTAAGCTATTGTAACTGCACTTATTTCCGTCGTTGGTATAAGTGGCAGTGGGTGGTTAAAGACAAGAAATGTGCAGTTTTCTACCATCTTGCCAATAACGTTTCTTTAGTCATTCGGCAGTTCTTGCAGCTTGAACCACTGCAGGAATTCCACCCTTACACTTTCATTCCTACCAAAACATTAGTTCCGAGAAAATGGAGGAGAAGCTGATCATCGCCGTTGCTGGGTTTCCTATCATTATCGGATTAATTGCACAGTTTAACCATCATAGAGTGAAAGTTTAGCATTTGTATGTGTTTTTAAGTCCTGTCAGTTTAACAGGGCGCGCTTGACAGGGCATAAGAACGAGCAGAGAGAGAGAGTGCCCCGGCCGCGCGCGCGCACTCACTATTAATAATAATAATAGCTCTTTTTTTTTTTTTTTGACCAAATGTGACCAAAACGGTTATAAAAATGCTGTCATTATAAAAGGTTTCTAGTGTCAATATATTGCTTGTTTTTTGTTTACATTTCATGGTGTTACACTTCTCTTCTCCCATGATCGAACATAGAATGCTGCTAGAGCTAGAGAGCGGCCAGAGCTTCTTTGCAGCTCAAGTCGGCGGCGGTGTGAACGTACAGTTAGATTAAGGCATGTGTTTAATAATAAGAACTACAGAAATGTTGTCCATGTCTGAGCATTATGTTGTTGTTGTGTGTGTTTGACCTTTTGATGAGTTTGAGTCATAAAGATATCCAGTTATTTTATTCATTTATTATGTCTAATTATATTTACATGTATCTTTATGTGTTTTTTTATTAGTTACATATGTTAATGAGGGTGTATTGGATATTGTGATGTCCTTACATTAATACTCCACTAGATGGCACTCAAGCTCCTTAGGTATAAGATACATGTGAAGTAAGAGAGTGAGAGTGAGAGTAAATGCTGAACATGTGCTTGCATGTTATCCTGCTTGTGCAGACGTTATTAAAAAGTTTCCTGAGAGAATTCGACTTGCTTGTGCTTCTTGTCATGAAGACATAACAAAATTGGCGACGAGGACGATTTTTTTTAACAAGATTTCCTGAGGATGGCATCAGTAAGTGCCCCGTTTCCCAGTCCATTTTTGCCTTGTCCCGGTGAGCCCGCTATACCGCTTGTAACATGGCTGAGAATGTTTGAGAATTACATGCTCGTCATCAATGCTACTGGAGATTCCTGGCCAGAAGCCAGAAAACGGGCTTTACTTCTTCACTGCCTCGGAACTGAAGGTCAGAGACTATTTTATACATTGCCCGATACCGGTGACAATCTTGCAACTGCTGTTAAAGCTTTGGAGGAGCATTTCATTCCAAAACGAAATGTGGTCGTGGAAAGACATGCCTTCAGGAAACGAGTGCAGAGGACAGATGAAACGGTACTGCAATATATTGCTGCATTGAGAGATTTGGCGACTACTTGTGAATTTAATGACAATCTTGATGATATGCTGCGTGACCAGCTAGTGGAAAATATTGCTAACCCTCGCATTCGTGAAAGATTATTAGTGGAATCTAAATTGACACTAGAGACTGCAATTACAATTTCCACGCAGCTAGAGGCCGCTGATGCACAGGCAAAATCTATGGCTACAAGCAGTTCTGCTCCAGTACAAGCCGTACATGCCACTCCTGCGACTGGACGACAGCATCCTAAGGTCAAATTCAAAGCACGTACCTCATCAAAACCTCACTCTGTTTCGTCAGCTCGGACATGCTTCCGCTGTGGCTCCGCTGGACATCTTGCAAACGCACAGAACTGCCCTGCTGCATCTGCTAAATGTAAAAATTGTAATAAGACTGGACATTTTGCACGAATCTGCCGTTCTGCTCCTACTCGTTCAGTGCATTCAGTTGAATTACCAGAGGTGTATTCTCTATCTACCTGGAACATCTGATCGTTTGATGTGTGATGTGACTATAAATGCTACATCTGCTGTTACGCCTGTGTCTCTTAAACTCACAGTCGACTCTGGTTCATCAGTGTCCATTCTGCCAAAACAATTGTATGAGCAGCATTTTCGCACTGTGCCATTACAAGCTCCATCTGCCCGTTTAGTCACTTACTTGCAAGAGCCAATTTCAGTGCTTGGATGGCTATGGCTATGGCTATGGACTGCATTTATATAGCGCTTTCACAGACCTATGGCCACCAAAGCGCTGTACATATAGCCTCACATTCACCCATTCACTCACTCATTCACACACCGACGGCGGTGTCAGCCATGCAAGGCGCCATCCAGCTCGTCGGGAGCAGCTGGGGTTAGGTGTCTTGCTCATGGACACCTCGACACTTGGTCAGGTGGAACCAGGGATTGAACCACCAACCTTTCAGTTTGTAGACAATCTACATGAACCACTGAGCCACTGCCGCCCCACTGCCGCCGGATGTTTACCCGCAACTGTGTCTAAATATGGCCTTACCTGTCCTGCACATTTCTTCATTGTTGACAATGGCACAGTTTTGTAAGGCATGGACCTGATTAAGGGACTCCAGCTTCGATTCGATGGAAACACTGTGCTGCCGCCGCCACAATCCGCTTCAGTTTGTGCCCTCTCCACTCCTCCATCACAGCGTACTGCATTGGGCTGTGTAAAAAACTTTACACACAAGGTTAACATTTCTGACTCTGTACCTCCTGTCAGACACAAATTGCGTCGCTTACCTTTCTCTGTCAGAGATGCTGTTTCCGCCGAACTGGAACGACTCTTGCATGCTGGTGTCATTGAAAGAATTGACTCCTCTCCATGGGTTTCCCCAATTGTTGTGGTCCAAAAGAAAACAGGGGGGATCCGCATGTGTGTGGATCTGCGAGGGCCCAACAAGGCAGTTATAGTAGAGAGCTACCCATTGCCACACATGGAGGAGATGATGACATTACTGCAAGGTGCAACTGTATTTTCAACTTTAGACTTAGAAAGTGCATATCATCAGGTACCTCTTCTTGACGACAGCTGGGATCTAACTGCGTTCATTCCACACGAGGGCCTCTTCAGGTTCCGCAGGGTACCTTATGGCTTGGCATCTGCTCCATCTGCATTCCAAAAGATGATGGTTGTCATTCTAAAAGGACTCCAGAATGTTGCAAACTATCTAGACGACATCATCGTGTGGGGACGCTCACTACAGGAGCATGATCAAGCGCTAGAGAATGTGCTGCAACGTCTCAAAATTGCTGGGTTGGTGTTGAATGAGTCTAAATGTCAATTCAGAAAGCAGAGCTTGAAGTTCTTAGGACACATGGTGACATCACAGGGTATTCAGCTGGATCAGGAACATCTCTCTGCAATAATCGATGCACCTGCGCCATCGGATGCTGTTCAGTTACGTTCTCTGCTGGGTCTCCTCTCATGGTACAACAAATTTATTCCTAATTTCGCTTCCTTAGTGATGCCTCTGTGTGCGTGTCTGAGAGATGAGAGTGGATTTCACTGGTCCGATGAAGCTCAACAAAGCTTAGCTGATGTCAAAAAGCTACTTGTACACAGTCCTGCTCTTGCACTATTTGAACCGGGGCTGCCAGTGGTAATTTTTACTGACGCGTCTGCTTACGGACTAGGTGCTGTCTTCGCACAAATAAGCACTGATGGTCAAGAACGTACTGTCGCTTTCGCATCCAGAACACTCACCCCAGCTGAACAAAATACTCCACTGTCGAAAAGGAGGCCCTGGTGTGCGTTTGGGCATTGGAGAAGTGGAGGACATACTTGTGGGGTCGCAGATTTACTTTGCGGACTGACCATCAGGCCTTGACGACGCTGCTGACCACAAAAGGGACTGATAGAGCTGGTATGCGCATAGCTCGGTGGGCTGCTCGGTTGCTCTGTTTTAATTACACTGTTGAGTATCGTGCTGGATCTCAAAACTACACTGCAGACTGTTTGTCCCGCCTGCCCCTGCCTCTGACTTCAGATGCTGAGTCAGATACAGAGCCCGAATTTGTTGCTTTACTGTCCACTGGTCCGACTGCCATATCTCAGGATGAATTCGCTGCTGCCTCTGCTAGTTGTTCTGAACTCTCTGCACTTCGCACACAAATTGTCCGTGGATGGCCTCCATCTCCTGCTGCTCTGGATCCTGTTCTACGCCCATATTACAAACTGAGACATGAGTTCAGTGTGCAAGCTGATTTTGTGTTTAGAGGGTCTCGACTGGTGGTACCTGGAGAACTGCGTGAGTCACTGATCCGCATTGCACATGAGGGCCATCAGGGGATTGTCAGAACAAAGCAACGCCTGCGTGAAATGTATTGGTGGCCCAGAATGGACACACTTGTGGAACAAAAGATTACCGCCTGTCAGTTATGTCTTTCTCTGGACAAAACTGCGAAAACCTCTGCTGTGCCCCTCCAGCCTGTTCCTTTACCATCTGCACCTTGGGAAAAACTGGCAATAGACATTGTGGGCCCTTTCGAGACTGCTGTCTGGGACTGTCGATACGCTCTAACACTCACTGACTACTATAGTAAATGGCCCGAGGTAGCCTTTACTGCATCTATTGCAACAAAACAGGTGACTGCTTTTCTTACCTCCGTCTTCAGTAGACATGGCAACCCGACCACTCTGGTGAGTGATAATGGGCCTCAGTTTACTTCACCAGAGTTCGCTGCTTTCCTGAAAGACAGAGACATTAAGCACATTCGCACATCAGTGTATCATCCGGCTGCAAATGGAGCTATTGAACGCTTCCACAGAGTACTGAAAAGTACAATTCAATCTGCAATCCTACAATCAGCACCATGGAAAGCAACAGTAACTGACTTCCTGCAGATCTATCGTGCTACACCTCATGCTGTGACAGGCGTTTCCCCCTTCGAATTACTTCATGGGAGGAAAATGCGTACCCGCCTCAATGTCCTAAAACCCTCACCTTCTGGTCATGAACCTAACCAACTGCAGAAGCGTGTTTCAGCACGTCAGGATGTCATGAAATCTCGCTTTGATAACAAGCATCGAGTGCGCCATTCTTCTTTCCGAAAAGGGGATAAAGTGCGCATAAAAAAGTCAGTACATGTACCAAAAGGACACCCAAAATTCACTCCTCCAGTTGAGGTGAGAGAAAAAGTTGGCCCTTACACTTACCTCTTAGACGATGGAAATAAGTGGCATGCATCGTGTCTCGCATCTGTGCCGACTAATGCAATGGATAATAGACTGACCACAAATGCAGAAAACCTGATTCCCTCTCAAGTTTCACTGTCTGGAAATTCTGTGTCTCCTGATGCTCGTTCACGTGAGACACGTCAAAGACGTGAGCCAGGTTGGCTAAAGGACTATGTTTATTAGTCACAGAAACTGACATGGACTTTTGCACACATTGCACACGCATAAGTACTGAATAGCAGTTGAGTAGTTTGTTCATAATGTTTTTAGATGCTCCTTTGCATTCATGTAATATGTTGCTTAGTGTATTCTTATACATGTGAAATTGTTGATATGTTAAGGATTTTATGTTCTTTATTTCTATTTCATGTCAATTGTTGGCTACAGAAAGAATTCATTTAACTAAGAGGGGAAAATGTGATGTCCTTACATTAATACTCCACTAGATGGCACTCAAGTTCCTAGGTGAAATATACATGTGAAGTAGGAGAGAGAAGAGTGAGAGTGAATGCTGAAAATGTGCTTGCATGTTATCCTGCTTGTGCAGAAGTTATTAAAGAGTTTCCTAAGAGAATTCTACTTGCTTGTGCTTCTTGTCATGAAGACATAACACGGTCGTTTCGGATCTGCTGCAAATGCTGTACAGTGATCACCAGGCTACTGCGTGATACGGAAACAATTTTTCTGCCTCCTTCACTTGGTCCTCCATTAGTGCAACAAGAGGGGAGACAACAACAACTATCGGCTTTGCATCCCTATCGTTCGCCTTAGCTAACTCATTCACCACTAGAACTGCCATGGCAGTCATTTTGACCGTTTTGAATTTTATATCTGCAATAACTTTGTTGAAAAAATAAATACAATCCTGCTGGTACCTGACTTTTCCTAAAAGTGTCTGTATTTTCATTTAAAATGTTTTTCATATAAATTAAACATAAGGCAAAAAAAAAAAAAAAAAAAGAACATATTATCTATTTCGGCCATAAACTGTCATATTGACCGCACTGAATTTCGCGGTATTATTATATCAATATACGCAACAATAAAATGTGGTAAAAAATACACTAAACATATTCAACAACAAATCATTTAAATGCAATGATATTCAGAACAGAACAAGAATGAAAAAATAACTAAAGCCAAAATGAAATGCTTTATAAGCGTAAGTGAAAGTAAGCGGCGTTGGGCTCACGTAACTCTCTAATCAAAATGTTTCAACATATTTGGATGCTAAACTATTCTTTATCATAGGCTTTGAACTTCACTCACGTTCCAATATCGACGGAAAAAAATCATCCTCTTCACACACATAAGATGGTACGAATTGTAGCCTACTAATACTGAAACAGAGCAGTGGAATTTTTATATGTTAGGTTGACAATTTTATTATTATAATTTATTATGGCTATAATGAACAGGCTGCAATGCTGGAATATGGTGTGTGTGTGTGTGTGTGTGTGTGTGTGTGTGTGTGTGTGTGTCGGCGGGCACGATCAAACAGTGGAAACATGAAAACATAGGCTACTATGTTCAGGGCATCTACGAATATTATTTATTTATAAATTATAATTAAACTTGTTTAAATGTACAGTTTGGTGTTGTTTTGTTTTTAAAAGACATCCTAATACAATAAATGCATTAATCTCTCAATTGGGGATTTATCATTAAAGATATAGAGTTTTGAATAGCGATCAAAATGACCACTTGCGGCAGTTCTAGTAGGCTAGTTATGGAATTCTGGCACTTCTAGTGCTAGCGGAGTGAGCTGGAAAATCAAACTTTTCCCTAACCCCGTGGGGAGGAGGGCCACAACATCATGACCACCAACAAAACTTACATTGTTCTTGCTCCGGCTTTAACTTCTGTAGGCTATTGTAACGGGTTATTACTTATAAATTTGGACTTCACTTTATGAACCAATTAGGAGATCAGAAGATTGTTATGTTCGACTACGGAGATGGAGAGTTATTGCTGAGGGATGACAGGACACCACAGTTAAGGTAAGTATATAACTTTTATAAATGTTTGTTTGAACACACAGGCCTTTCCCCTTTTAAAGTAAACACAATAAAATAAAATAAATAAACAATTAGAAGTGAATTACTTAAATTCAATGAAAAGAAATAGAATAAGTCACTGAACAAATCACTGTCAGTTTTACACTAGAAATACATTAATAATGTACCCAACAGCAAATTGACAAAACCTGTTCAGACTCAACCACAATTTTGAAATATCACGCTCACGTCGACGATAGGTTCAATTTCCAAATACTCAATCACTGATATCAGTCTTTTCTATTAGATATCTCAGTTCTCAGTCCCGTATGCCCTGGTGAAAAAAAAGTATACTTTATTATATTTGAAATATATTCCCTTTTTCAATAGTACATTGCAAATATATTTTAAAAAAATATACTATCTTTAAATATATTAAAAGTATATTAGCATCATGCTTTTTATCTATTTTTATAATACAACTTTTTACACACTTTAAAATAATAGTACTTTAGTATATTTTCTAAAAATATATTTAAAAGCAAGCATACTTTTAACATATTTCTAACAAGTGCACTATAAGTACATTGGTAATAAATATATGCTTAATTACACTTTTAAGAAATATGCTAAAACCAAGCATACTTTTATTATATTTCTAACTAGTGCACTATAAGTACATTGGTAATAAATATATGCTTAATTACATTTTTAAGAAATATGCTAAAATCAAGCATACTTTCAATATATTTCTAACAAGTGCACCATAAGTACATTGGTAATAAATATATGCTTAATTACACTTTTAAGAAATATGCTTAAAACAAGCATACTTTTAATATATTTCTAACTAGTGCACTATAAGTACATTGATAATAAATATATGATTAATTACACTTTTAAGAAATATGCTAAAAACAAGCACACTTTTAACATATTTCTAAAAAGTACACTACAAGTCCTTTTAAGTTTTTGTGTATTTAAAGAAAACATACTTATGTTGATCTACTTAAAATAGATTTGAGTATGCAGTGTACAAATGGCTACTTTTGTAATTGTGATTTAAGTATTTTTAATTTAAGTTTATACAATGTTAAAGATAGGCACAATGTACAATAAACACAAATCCATTACAAATTTTACATCAACATCACACCATTGGAACACACAAGAAAATGTGTTTTCTACTGTACAGAAAGTGGCAGCTACTGGATTGTGATGTCACAAGTGGCCGTTTAACACGCAGCCAAGTAAACACTGGCTATATTGCATGGCCAAAAATGGAAGTTCACTCACTAGGGTAGGTAATCCTGTTCAGAAACACTTTTTTTTATACTGGGTGAAATGGTCCTTCCATCCTGAGGCTGATAGTAGTCAATACATTATGTGTTCAGAAAAAGGAATGAAAAAAATCAGACCTCTGTAGCATCTGCAGGACAGTAAAAACTCTGACCAATCACTGCCATTCGGTGCGAATGTAAAGAACCAATCAGATGCCTTCATGTCTCGTGCCCGAGCCCCACTGCGTGCACAGCCCTGCGTGCACTCATCACATGTCACCGTTCCCGGAAACATTCAGCTCACTACACCGAGTAAGCAGGAGTTTGCGGCACAATGGAAGAGAAAATGCAGCAAAATCTACCAATGCCAGCTTTGCTGGTAACTGCTCGCCCTGATAAAAAGCCAAAAAAAAAAGAAAATCGGAGGCAGAAAAGGCTGCAACGAAACAGGCACTGGATAAAGCCAGAGAACAAACTCGCGTCAACATTGCAGCATTTGTATGGTGGAGACAACTGAGGGAGCAAAAGTGATGAAAAGCGATGCCGAGGTTGCGGTCTTTCTGCTGAACAGGTAATTACTTGTTTTGCTTTGGGGGGATTTGTTATTTCCATGATATATGTTACGTTAGGCCACGTAGCTACTTTTGTAGCTAGTATTAGCCCAATGCTAACATTAGCTTCTCTGTCGGTGTAAGCCAGTTGCATTACAGGTCTGCTTATCTGACTTTTAGGACATGCCATTTTGAACATATTGCACAGCCATAGTCGCAAGTGTCTGCATTATAATTGTGATAAAATGACGTTAATATTGCTTATAAACGGGACAACTGTGGTGATGTGGCATATGTGTTTTGTTTGCTACGAGAAGAAATGTTTGTTACTGTGTGAAATGGAAACAAAGTTTTGTTGTCATTCTTTGTGTGTCTTTGAGATGCAGTAATTATTGTCAGATGTGTAATTGTGATATTCTTCCTAAAGGTAAATCACTGCCAAAGGAGTAGATCACCACAGCAGACGACGCCTCATGCAAAGCCTGACCTGTCAGCCATCCCTGGACACTCCTTTTCTTATATATATTTATTTCTTATTTATTATATGTAAATACAGATTGTTTATGACAATCAAAAGCAGCGAAAGTACAGATACTTGTGTAAAAAAGTATTTCTCTTAGGTCTCTCTTGTTCGTTTTAAAAAAAAAAGAAAAAAAAAAGTGTTATACCACATTCATTGTCATTATTCATTTAGCATGTAAGGACTGGAGGTAAGAAAAGTAATAGCTTGTTTATGCTGAAATGGTAAAGGAAAGGCATTTATCGTTTCAAAATATTTATTCCAACATGACAAAAATACTCTGCTTTCCTGTGACCTGCAGCTGACTCCGACTGTGGATGCGCGTTCATGTTTGTGGGGGCGTAGCTTTGGACGGAGTACTGACGGGAGGGGGTGGAGCTTAGAAGAGGTGCCGCTTTCAAATCTTGCTAGCTCTCCAACATTACCTACTATAGCTTTAAAGTATATTGTACAAAGTATAGCTAAGTAATATTTGTTTATTAATGTGCATTTGTTATTGAAGACAAAGTGTGCTATTTGTAGTATTTGGATTAAGCCAAAGGTATTACGGAGAATATCATTTTTGTATATTGCTCGTAATGATTTTGTAATGTACTTGTAACACAGATAAAGTACACTTTATTATCACTTATCAAGTATGTAAATAGTCCCTACACAGGCATATACTTAAAGTATACTAAGTATACTTGAAGTTGTTCCAATTTAGCACACAAAAGTACACTAAATAGACTTAAAGTTATGCTTTACTACAATTTAAATGCAACTAAAATATACTTAGTACAAAATTAGTTTTCAAAATAGCACACTTAAAGTTAACTAATCCTTAACACACTTGAAGTATACTTATAATTAGTGTGGCTGCAAGTATACTTAGTATATATTTTTAATAAATTTACGGTATATTTCTTGTATGTTTCGAAGACACTTGTAATTAATTTGTAATGTACTTGTAACACAAATAAAGTACACTTTAATACACTAATCAAGTATGTAACTAGTCCCTACACAGGCATATACTTAAAATATACTAAATATACTTAAAGTTGTTCCAATTTAGTACACAAAAGTACACTAAATACATTTAAAGTTATGCTTTACTACAACTTCATTACTACTAAAATATACTTAGTACAAAATTAGTTGTTTCAAAATAGCACACTTTAAGTTAACTAATCATTAACACACTTGAAGTATACTAATAATTAGTCTGGCTTCAAGTATACTTAACATATTTTTTTTTCACCAGGGTGGAGAAGGAAAAAAACAGTCTCTGTGCAGGAAAAGTTTTACCTTGAGCAGGGAAAACAAAATATGAAATCAAGATACTCTCTTGGTCCTAAAGATGAATTTTCTTCTTTTTCGTCCAGTATCCGATTAGGTTGTCTCGCCATCCATGAGAATCAACTCCACTCAGAAAAAAAAAAAAACTGACCTGTTCAAAAGGCCAGAAATGCACCACCGCATTTAGTCAACAATGGCATCACATTAGGTAAGTATCTCAACATCAGAGTAAATTGACATTTAACCATACAAATAAAAGTAATCAGTGTTTTACAATATTGTACCTTTTACAATATTACATTGCTAATAAACATTTCTCTTTTCAGGCACGCGCACGAGACATGCACGTGAAGCAATTTGACTCCAAGTGAAAATGACTGAACTCACTCAGCACAATGAAATTGTACAATAAATAAAAATACTCCAAAAATACAACATAAATCTTATGAACATAACAAATGAAATAAACTTCTGTTTTTCTCACAAAAGTAGTGTTGTGTTTCTTATTTAAACATTAAATTCAGCATACACACATAAATGAACTCACCACATCCAGATATTCACTTTCCAGCAATACGACGATGTAATTAACCCATCGATCGTCACAGGAGTAAAATGACTACAGAATCCACTCAATATCTTCCTCTTTTAACTATTCTGAAGAAATGTAAAGACTATTTTTATAGTTTTACTCAATTATTTCTCAATTTTCTTTATGACTAAACTAGACGAATTTCTCTCAGACTTCTCCACTCTCCGGTCTCGCGCATCTGCTCAGTGGGCGGATCATATCAACAGAATTCTGATTGGCTGAACCAATAACCCTAAATATTACAAATTATTTTTTCCACATAATTTATTCTATAAAAAGCGTTTGTTAACATCACCAATCTTTAATTATTTACATTTTTGTGAACCCCCTTCATTTACAAAAATATATTTTATAATACTGAATTAGTCTGGGTTACACTTACACTTCCCTAAATTAATGAAAATATGTCTCAAACGTTGTGTCCCAATCACCCAAATGTTACCCCAAAAATTGGGTATGGCTCAGTTTACATAAAAGAGGATGTCGCACATCCTTTCATTATAATAAAAAAGTTTTTTCCATTTCAGATGGTTAGGTAACATCTTCAGTATTACACAAATGTATCATGTGTTGGGCTGATGTTTTTAATTTATGGCAAGGAACTTTGCACAAGGCGGAAATTCAAAAACTGTCCCAATCACTTAATCCACCCATATATATATATGACATGCACGAGCGCGTGTTATCTGATGGTTATATTACAGTTTTTCTGAATTGCTAAAACACATTTCTTGAAACTATCACTCACTTTCTCAAAACCTTAAACACAAAACCAAATTTTCACACCACATTCAGAGAACCTCTGACTCTTATGGCAAAATACAACAATTGCCTCAAAACCATTTTATCTGTGCTCAAAATCAAACAATGCTTTCAGATCATACACACAACGAGTCAATATTATAAACACTACAGATCATTAGACACTACAGAGAAAAATGGAGAACACAGAATCCAAAGCATGCAGTTACAGTTTTTCTCAAATGCTAAAACACAAAAGCCAATCCTCTAAACCAAATGACCAGTTGTCTAAACACATTTACTAAATATAGCCATCATTTTCCAATATCATAAACACATTTCACATGAAGACACAATTCACAAAACACAATCCTCCGTTCTCATAAATCTTAACACATTTTTCCTTGCTAAAACACAAGTTGCAAAAGAACTCTGCTCATATTCTCAAATGAAAGCTCATGTGATGCAAAATGCTTGCCACAGTCAGCAATATTTGAACACAATGAACACACCTGGCGTCATTCATTACACACAACGACTCAAAATTGAAGACACTTGTTGCTAATGCTGTGACCACATGTATAAAAGCAAGTTCAGAGTGCACAGTTTGCTGAAGATTCCAAACAAACACAATCGATGAAGGCAGAGTCAGGGGAAGAGGAATTCGAGTCAGAGGAGGGAGAAGAGCTGGCCATGGAAGAAGAGGAGCAGGCCAACGAGGAAGAGGAGTTCAAATCAGAGGAAGAAGAGGAGAAGGCCAATGAGGAAGAGGAGTTCAAATCAGAGGAGGAAGAGGAGCAGGCCAACGAGGAAGAGGAGGCCAACAAGGGAGAGGAGAAGGCCCAGGAGGGAGAGCAAGACAACCTCGCACCATCATTACGGACGAGATGCGAACAACAGTCATTGACCATGTCATTGTCCATGGCATGACAATGGCTGAAGCAGGACCGTCCGTCCAAACCTGAGTAGGTTCACCGTGGCCACCATTATCAGGGCATTCAGACAACACAACAGGTATTGTACTCTATTGTTTTTTTTGTCACAATACAATTTTACAAGCCTGTGAAAGTAGTCTATTGGTTTCAAATCAGTTGTTACTGTATTGTAAAACATGTCAATTGACAACACATGTTTCTTTCTTTAGAGTTGAAAGAATTCCACATAGAGGTGGGAGGGTTGCCATATTTACAGCGGCACAAGAAACCCTCTTTGTGGATATGGTTCGTGAGAACAACCTCATCAGACTCCGGGAGATCAG
Source organism: Rutilus rutilus (assembly GCA_021464565.1). Taxonomy (NCBI): domain Eukaryota; kingdom Metazoa; phylum Chordata; class Actinopteri; order Cypriniformes; family Leuciscidae; genus Rutilus; species Rutilus rutilus. Next base: position 35,436,719 of record JAJAQA010000017.1, read on the forward strand.
AGTAGGGATGCTCATTTCGATTAATTTTCCCGACCGACAACCGCCGCTCGTTAATCGATTATTAACCGTTAACGGATAAGATTATAATATTGAATTGACAGCCGATCTCACCAATCATAATCCGCCATTTTCTCCGACAAAGCAGTCAGGAGAGATAACGTTAGCTAGCAGATTAACAAAGGAGGATTTGAACTTGAAAAACGGAATGTACTGACCCCTTTCCGCGGTTTAAAACAACATTACTTCTTATGTTCATTCATAACTTATTTGATGCTATAGAAGGAAGAGATGATCGTTTCACGAGCAGCTTTAACGGGTGCTCTACAGCGATCTGTCAGACACATTTAAGAGCCACAAAACGGTATGTAGCCTATTGTATCGTTTACATTTATTTTAAAAAATGACCAAATTTGAAAGGTGAGACTTTGTTTAATATGTTTAATATCAGAAGTAACCGAAAAGTAACCTGGTCTGTCCTGTCTGTCAGCATGTTGTCAGTCTCCTCTCTGCTCCGCGATGTATTTTTCACTGCGTGAGAACATGGTGTACGTGAGAGCAGTGTAGCTTGTCGGACATAGCGACAGTAACTAAGGGGGGCGGGTCTTTGCGAAGGGTCAATTGCATTAAATACAAATAAAATGGACGCGTATCTGTGACCCTTTAAAAAAAAGTTTTTATCAAAGGGTTTATTTTAACGTGCAAAGTGCAAACAGCAGCATACAGAACAGATCAACAACAGAACCTGGATTCAGTTTAAATTTTCACGCACTTGCAGCATTTCTGACAGTGAGAGAAAAACAGAATAAAATAATACAAATAAAAAACAAAATAGGCCTACACTAAATATATTTTTTAAACTTAATTAAATTAAGATGACAAAAAGAAAACACTGAATCCGTTTGTACAAAGCTTTAGAAAAAAACGGCAATTTTTTTTCCGTTTTTTTATTTAAAAAAAGCAACATCAACGTGATGTGTGGGGTCAGTCTGGAGCGCAGCCTGTTGACAGTTAGACCCGCGGCAGAAAACACCCTCTCCGATGGGATGGATGTCCCATCGGACGGGAATACACAGGTAACGTCTCGAGACGTGTGTTGTTGCGCTTGTCGACCATAGACTGTAAAAAAGGTGTCGACGCGCTCCGTGAGTTAATAAATATATAAGCTATAAAGTATTTTATTTTTAAACCATGCAGCAAACTAAAAAATAAAAAAATAAAAAAAAACTTTTAAACCGTTTAACTGATAGTATTAATCGGTCAAAATTTTTACATTCGGTTTAACGGTTAAACGGTCAATATGAGCATCCCTAGATCAGAGACAAAGTCATTGCCGATAATGTCAACTTTGAGAGCATTGATGATGTCAGCTTGGCCTCAATTCTCTGGCGCCAAAAGATGCGGATGAAACAGGTCTATAGGGTTCCCTTTGAGCGCAACTCTGCGCGACACAAAGACCTACGTTACGAGTATGTGCAAGTAAGTATACATCCATGTTCACAGTACAGTTAGTGGACATACTGTGTTGCTCAGTGGCCTACATTACTTCTGGACAATACTGTGCTACCTGATTGACTGTTGTTCTGAACACCTGTGCACTTTCACATTTTCACAGAGGATATTACAGTTGGACGCGATGGCCAGACCTCATGAGTACCTCTTCCTGGATGAGGCTGGCTTCAACCTGCAGAAACGAAGGCAAAGAGGCCGTAACATCATTGGCCAAAGAGCCATCACTGAGGTTCCTGGCCAATGGGGGGGTAATATTACGCTTTGTGCGGCCATGGGTTCGGAGGGGCTTGTCCACCGGCATGCTGTCCTTGGGTCTTACAACACCCAACGTCTCCTCACCTTCCCAGAGGAGCTAAAAGACATCCTCCTGGACCGCCAACAACACCATCCTGGGCCCGCACATCACATTTATGTGATCATTTGGGACAATGTACGCTTCCACAGAACAAAACAAATCAGAGAGTGGTTCACCACCAACAGTAACCACTTTTTAAACATCTGTCTGCCACCCTACTCACCTTTCCTGAACCCTATTGAGGAGTTCTTCTCATCGTGGAGATGGAAGGTTTATGACAGACAACCATACACTAGAGAGAACCTCCTAAGGGCAATGGAGCTGGCCTGTGTTGACATCCCAGTGGAGGCCTTCCAAGGATGGATTTGCCATTCCAGGGCGTTTTTCCTGCGGTGCCTGGCTAGAGACAATATAGACTGCGATGTGGATGAGGTGATGTGGCCGATGCAGCTCAGCGACATGATGCCGCACAGTGATTGAGGTGTGAATAAAGTAAATAAAAAAACTTCACACCCTGATCATGTTTTCAAGAGTACTGTTGTGTGCAATAGATTGTTTTTGCATTGAGTTGTGTTACAGTAGTGTACATGCAGAATTTACTATAGATTTATACTCTTCATATGAAACTCACAAATCTAAATGCCTAATCCTCTGCAGAGATCTAAGAAGATCCATTACTGTAAAGTTTCTAAAAATATGCATTGGCAGTTATGAAACAAAGAACCTTCTCACAAATTGAGCATTGTGTTTTCAATTGTTTTGCTGTAGTGTGTAATGATGTGTATAGTGTTTACATTTTTGAAAGCTTCGAGCTGCTCTTTTGGTGTGAAAGTTTGAGTTTTGAAGTGAGAAGGTGTGGTTGTGTTTATGTAGCTTTAGAAAAGGGTGTTGTGTTTAGACATTGGGGAACATGGAGGAAACGTTTGTGAAATGTGTTTTAGCATTTGAGAAAAACTGTAAAGAAAAAAAGTATATTGTAACAAAGTAAACAAAATTTGCAATTACGTAAAAAAGTAATGACTACTAACATTAGTAAGGTGAATAAATTTGTACTGAATATTGTATAGTATTGAATGTCTGGATATTCAGCACTTGCATACTGTAAAAATACAGTGACCCAACTGCAAAAGCCATAAAGGTTACAGTAGAAAAACTCTAAATGAAAAGCATGTTACAGTCACTCAAAAGTCAAAAATCAAGGTCAGTGAGAGAGATTTTACATGTATTCTGCTTCAGCATCGCGTCTTCATGTTCTGGCGGAGGAGTTTGTCCACATCACAGACACACTGTCATCTCTGGAGGCAAAGAGAAAAACCCTAAAGCCAGATCCAGCCTTGACAGTGTTCTCCACACATGCTCTTCATCATCCTCATCCTCTTCCTCCTTGTTCACCACTTCTTACACGCACTCTTCCTCCTCTCTCTCTCTTATATATTTTCAATCCATATAGGTATCAACATTCAGTGCAACATTTTGAGTCAATTTTGGCACTCTAAACTGACTTGTATTATGTACACATCATTGGAAATAAGTGTGAACAATTTTGAGTCGTTGTGTGTAAATGATGACAAGAGTGTTGTAGTTGTGTTTAACTTTTTCCTGTCTGTGTTTAGAGTTTTGAAACACACGTGCATCACAGTGTGAAATGTGTTTTAGTGAGCGAGAATGTGTTTAGAGTTTTGCAAAAAGAGAGCATGAGATTTGCAAACAGTGTTTTAACTGCCTGAACTTGTTTAATGTTTTACAGAAAGAGTGATTTAATTGACAACTTGGTTTAGGCTATTGAGAATTTGGTTCAGAGAATGGGATTTAGTGTTTTAGCAATTCAGAAAAACTGTATTTTGGTTTGAACAAGTCAAAGTCACAACAACATTTTTTAGGGATTGTTAGAATTAGGATTAGTGGAGAAAGAATTTTGCGGGAGTACAGGTTTGGTATACGATACACTTGCATATATTCTCTATCATAGCAAACAATCAGGAAGATAGTTGTTGCAATATGGATGATTTGGATCAAGAAGATGGGGCAGATAAGGAGGATAAATAAAGCAAAGCTAATTAGTGGAATGAAAGAGAGTGAGGAGAAATGGAATGTTGTGAGGTTTGAAGAGCCAGGAGTGAAGAGTTTGGATCCATTAAAATTGACAAAAATAATTAAGAATTAGGTTGGCAAGGTTAAATATTCAAAATGATGGCAATTTATTAATTGGATGTTACTCTGAAGAGCAGATTGGAAGAGCTTCAAAGTTGCAAGCTGTTGGGAGAGCAGTGGTAGTAAAGGTGGTGATTCTGTTCAGAGTGCAAAGCGTTTAAAGGGTTAGTTCACCCAAAAATGAAAATTCTGTCAGTAATTACTCACCCTCATGTTGTTCCAACCGCGTAAGACCTTCGTTCATCTTCGGAACACAAATTAAGATATTTTTGATGAAATCTGAGCTATGTCTCACTCCTCCATAGGCTGCTATGTGACTGAAACTTGCTGGCCCAGAAAAGTCATCAAAGAGATCGTTAATATAGTCCAAGTGACTCCAGTGGCTCAATCTTAAGTATATCAAGCGACGAGAATACTTTTTGTGCGCAAAAACAAACAAAAATAACGACTTTATTCCACTTTTATTCCACTAACATGAGGGTGAGTAATTACTGACAGAATTTTCATTTTTGGGTGAACTAACCCTTTAACCAAGGGGGTTGAGAAAAAAGAGTCAGTTTTGGTACAGTTCAGCACAAAAGAGTTGCCTACAGAACTATATGAGATACATGATAAGAGAGTTCACTCATAAGCCAATAAGATGTTACAAGTGTCAGAGTTTTGGTCATGTAGCTAAATTGTGTAAAGGGACTAAAAGGTGTGCTAAATGTGTTGGGGAGCATGACTATGGGGGATGTGGAGAGGGGGTACGACCTAAATGCTGTAATTGTGGAGGGGGACACAGTGCGGCCTATAGTGGAGCAAACAAAGAGGATTACTGAAGGAAGTGTTTCAGAGAGAAGGAGAAAAAGGAAAAAGTATCTCTGAAAAGTATTTTAGGGTTAAGCGAGAGGGGAAAACGGTGTTTTTTTTTTTCAAATGTCTAATAGACACTGGGCTGTATAGCAGGATATAGTGCACTAGTTCCATAGATGGCAGCAATGCGACTTATTGGATGCCGGCTGCAAGAAGTCAAAGTCGAAGTCCTGTGCTGGTTCGTCGTCGTAACTCTACCCCTGTTATGTTTCTCCTGTGTCAAGTAGTTTTTGTTTGTATTTTGTTTTATTTTTATTATTAATAAAAAGCCCTTGTTTCCTGCACTTGAGTCCTCACTTCATCCCTCACCCACAATCCTGACATCGACATGAGCGTAATTAATGACAGAAACTTCATTTTTGGGTGAACTAACACTTTAATGGTATAAATGCAAATTTCTGATACAAGTCATTTATTGCTATATAGTAAATATATATTTTGTTGCTATATGTAGCAAATAGAAATACAAAAATCGTCTCCTGTTTACCAAAATACTCTCGGAAATGTGAATGGTTCATATTTATTAATGCTCAATCATCACTCAATTAATCACTTAATTATCTGTTTTTTAGATGATCTCATTGCATCACATGATGCTTTACAGGCAAACGGTATCTTCTATCTGTTGACCAATATATGCATAAAACATTTAAACAGGAAACCTGTCATTATTCTGTAAAGTACCAACAGATTCAGTCCACAGACCACATACTGTATTAGCATAACAGACTAAATCAGGAAACACTCTTCCAGATCAGTGGTTATGCTTTCTTCTTTGTTTGACTCAATTCGAGTACTTCTGCATTTTCATATCAGGGCTGGCTGTCATTATTCTGTAAGTAGAACCAACAGATTTATTCTGTCAACAGTTCATTGACCTCTCAACCAGTTATTTCTTTATTTGATTTTCTCCAAGGAAAGCTGATTCAACAGTTTTTCTCTCATATTCTTCATATTTCTCTCATTTAAGCTCCAACATTCTCAAATCCACCAAAGCTCTTCTGAACACACTGAAAGTGTGTTATTATTGTAATGATCAATGACTGATTAGACTATTATTGCTCTTTATTATTTTACTGTAGATCAGTATGAGAATCAGTGATGGGTTTGACTGTAATATGATTCCCCTTCCAGAAGAGAAGAACAGACAATTCATTTCTAAAGCTTTCTGGTTACACATCATTTTAAGGTGTCATTGTTACAATGTAATTATACATTTAAGTACTAATAATAGTTACTAATAATACATTTAAGTACTAATAAAAGTAATAATAATTAACAACATGTACTTACTATAGGGTTAGGGTAGGATTAGGGTTTGGTTGAGGGTTAGTTGCATGTAATTATGCATAATTTACTGTTATTACTATGGTAAGTACATGTCATATATGTAACAAGGACACTGGAAAATAAAGTGTTACCAGCTTTCTTTGTGTTTGTTGGAAAGCAGAGTCAATAAAGGCTTAATGTTGTATAATAATCTAATGAGAAGATTTAACATATTATAGATATTATTACATATTATTTCTCAAAATGTGTTTGATGTTTCTTGTAGAATCACTATCACCAGAACATTTACATTATAGTCCATAGTTTTTATTTTTTATTTCACCTTTACTCTTTAAGTTAAAACTGTCTTTGTCTTACATGCCTTTCAGTCTTTATACAGTCATTCAGTATTAATATCAGTTTTCATGACAGTTTACAGTATTTAAGAGCAACGGTAAGTTTGCATTGTCTGCACTTTCCTGTTCTCTAAAACTAGTTTCCTGATGGAAAACTGATGGAATAAGATCTGATGTGTTTGAGTGTCAGTGAGTTTGTGCTTCATGATGATCCTCACTGAGCTTCAGATCAGATTCTCTGATTTCTTTGAGATGTCGAGGAAAACATTCCACTGTAATTTAAGTTAATTAGATATATATAATCTCTTCACTTGCCTTGTCCATATACACACACTTGTGGTCTTGGCCACTTCAGAGCTTGTGTGTTTACTGACGGGAAGTAAGTGCTGTGCTGTCCCATGTCTTAAAAATGCCACAGTTCCCAAAATGCACACTAAGCAGACACTACAGTACCTCTTTCATCTACAATACTGCTTCCGATCGGTATTCAAGGCTAAGCGTATCCCATCATGCATCATGTTCGGGAACTCATGTGCCCCGAAATTGCGAGATGTCGAGCAAAATATTCCACTGTAATTTTAATTAATTATATATATATAGTTTGGTAGTAAAATCAAAGTGTTGCACAAGTTATTGGTGCAGAGATGAGTATGGTGTGTGTAGGCCTATTTTGTACAACATTTGCAACTGTTTTTATCACTTATTAGAAGCACTACAGTTTAAAATGTGTGTCTTCTGTTAGTTATAGCGACAACTGAACAGACATGTAGAAGTTTATTTTAAAATGCAAAGTATTGAAAATATAATAATAAAAAAAAACTTCTATAAACACTTGCATTTTTTTGCAAGACTATAAGTATGTCCCCTCGAGTAATCAAAGGTTCTACACACACTTGCACTTACTTTTTAATGACCACAGAGAGTCAGGACCTCGGTTTACAAGGATGGGGAAGTACATAAACACGTGGGTCACATAGAGGAAGTACATCATGTAAAAGTGTTCAAGAGCAAAGACTGCAAGTGTGTGTTTCATAAAATTGTTTCTGACCCTGAAACTTTGAGTTCAGGATCTGTACAGAAGATGTTAGAAAATTTCAAAGATGAAAATAAATCAACACATTCATAGCATATAAAATGTACCTTTTTAACAGTTGTGAAGTAATAACTTCTTCAGAACAATATCTCCTCTGAATATCTGATGTGAGACGCAGCCGTATTGTTTCCTGAAGAGTTTCAAGAGTCTGAATGTTAAATGTAAAACTCAGATCTGATAAACTCCATCAGCTGCTCATTTAATCATCTCTGATTTATTAACACTGATTTCCATCAGCAGAACATTAGTGACTTTAACAGACGAACTGAAGCTGTTCAGAACAACAACAGATCAACACTTACTCAATACTCAATATCACACATCATAGTGTAACCCTTTTCGTCTGTGTGCTCCCCCAAACGTCTCTGCGTTGTGTTTAGATGATGGTTGAATGAGGAGGTCACAAATATCGTTGTCTCACAGCAGTGAAGCTTATTTATTGGGCTCTTCTGCATCAGCCACTTTTCAAAAGGAAAATAGAACTGTTAGTTACTAATATCAAAAATAAAAATGCATACAATGTCACAAAACAAAACAATACAGTTCTAGCTGCAGTTATATTAAACCTTCAATAACAGGGGTTCTCAAAGACCTGAAAAATAGCTTTCCACATATGACAATTAATGTTAAATGTCACATGCATCCAAAATACAAAGACTATAACCCAAAATACTCAGATAAATGTTAAACAATACAATATACAGAAAAATATACCCCATGACATGGAAGGTAAAACCCATTAAATAATATCAGAAATACAAAACCATCCGTCGCAAATAACTGTGCAAATATGTTAGTTAACATCTTTAACAGCAATATATTTAATCAAATAACATGGATGGCCAATATAATTAAAGAAATGTAATAGATGTAACAGAGAACATCTTACCTTTTCACAAGGAAAATAGAACTGAATTAACAACAGCTCCACCCATGTGAAGAAGGGCTCACTCACACAGTGCAACACTCATAGAACACAGCGCCCCCCTAAGGCTGGGAGAAACATATTACATCTTCCCTACAATAGTATACATTAAAGGGGGGGGGGGTGAAATGCTGTTTCATGCATACTGAGTTTTTTACACTGTTAAAGAGTTGGATTCCCATGCTAAACATGGACAAAGTTTCAAAAATTAAATTGTACGTTTGAAGGAGTATTTCTGTGCCAAAAATGCTCCTTCCGGTTTGTCACAAGTTTCGGAAAGTTTTTTTCGAGTATGGGTCTGTGTGACGTCAGATGGGGCGGAATTTCCTTATATGGGTCCTAAGGGCACTTCTCCCGGAAGAGCGCGGGCGCGCGCGCAACCGTAGACCAGAGCGAGAAGAGAGCAAAAGCAGTACGCCATCAAAGCGCTCTGCTCGGCTTTAGGGAAGTCAATGTCACCAAAGAAGTGTGTTTTTGGTTGCCAGGGCAAGACAACCCTGCACAGATTCCCAAAGAACCCAGCGTTAAGGGACCAGTGGATGGAGTTTGTTTTTCCAGAGCATCAACGGAGTTGTGTAAGACTGTTTGTTCCCTGCATTTCGACGATGATTGTTTTATAAACAAAGCCCAGATCGACGGATTTGCAGATCGTCTAATGCTTAAGGATCGAGCAGTCCCAACGATAAAGGTTCGCGGTCGTGCGTTGGAACCGGGACGGTGAGTAAAACTGTTTGTTGAACAAATGTCTGAGTGTTGTTAGCTCGGTGCGTTAGCACAGCTTTAGCTTCGCCCACACGGCCCGCCTCCAGCCGCTCGTTTTTTTCCGGAAAGACTCGGTACAGCCTATCTTTCTTTTATAAATATAATAAAACTAAAGACTTTTTGGAGATATGAAGGATGCAATACTACTCTATAGGTACTCAAGATTAACCGGAGATTGAGTGAAAATGAGCATTTCACCCCCCCTTTAAAGCAGAAGTTGCTAGAAGTTCAGTCATTCACACAAAATGTAAAATCACATTATTATTTGTGAGTTGATAATGAATGACATTCAGTGAATTAAACTGAGAGAATGTCACTTGTTTAAAATAGAAATGAAGGCATTGTAAATAAATCTGTATGAGTGTGTGTTTTCTATTCCTCCTAACACACAGAATATGATCTGCAGTTTTCATCTTTGTCCACTAGATGTCAGAAGTAGATTTGAGGTGAAACTCAAAGGCCTTTAGTTTCAGGATCAGAGACAGTGAAGAGAAATCAGAGAATCTGATCTGAAGCTCAATGAGGATCATCATGTGTCTCATATGAAGCAGAAAGAGACTCTCATCTGATCAGATTATATTACAGGATCAGTCGCATAATCAGATTCATCACATTCATCAGAGAGATCATTACATTTCACAATATAAACTGATTCATATCAGATGAGTGTGAACAGAATAACGGCTGAAAGTCAATGTAAAACAATTAAAGAGTTTTAGTGTGTATAGTTATATACTGATGTGATATGCCAGATGTAATGTTTGCCTGAGGTGAAGGAGTAACAGTGGAAAAGTAAAAAGATTTGAGTTGAGTTGATTTATTTATTGATTTATTTGATAGCATATTCATGAACATTGTTGTATAAAAATACACCATGTAAATATGCCAGAATTAGTAAAAATAACTAGTTTTCATCTGCAGTCCCTCGGCCGGTAACACAAGACTAACATAAAGACAGTCAACAATCATACAGCATTCATTCACTATAACAAAACAATATTGTATACATTGACAAGATTATGTTACGCTTTATATGCCAAACGAGCATACTTGAAATGTTTGAAATTGTCAAAGCTTAAAAATGTATGTCTCTGTAAAATATCGCAATGGTGAAATGACAATGCCTTTTTATCAAAAGTTTTTATGGCTTTCTTAAACAGAGATTCTAGTCAGTGACCAATTTGTAAAACAATACTCTGTGTAAAAATCATAGTATGTAAGAAAAGCTTTGCTACCCTGAAATCCAGAGTTCTCACGAGAGCACAAGTTGAATTTGCCCAGTGAGTTACTCTAGCGTCGAGTAATGAAGCTCATTAAATATGCCCCTCGATCCGAGCTGCACCAATCACAGCGGGTTATCTGATATAGGCGGGCCAGAGGCGAGATGACGACAGCGCTGTGACGTCGAAGTCATTAGTAAACAGTGCAAGATGGCTATGGATGAACAGCAGTTGTTTGAAACGGCTTTGGCCGCTACAATGAACGAGTTAGACTTGGCTTTTTATCTAAAAGAGGAACAGAAGACGCCGCTCGAATCCTTCCTTTGCAAGAAGGACGTTTTTGCTGTTTTTCCGACCGGATACGTGAGAGTCTAATCTACCAGTGAGCTCCGCTGGTAGCTGAGAGTATGGGGCTTGTTGTGATTGGTCGTAGTGTTATCCAATTGCGTGCAGTGAGATTCTCAAACACATGCTTGGTGCCGCCCCTCGAGCTGGACGATTTTCATTAGTCGACGCCAGACCATTAATCTTTCAGATTTAGGTCTTGATTTCCAGGCTACAACTTGGCAGCTTTAGTGTCAAGAAATGGCCTAACTTGTTTATTCTGCAAATTGAATTTAACTTTGTCACCTTTTTTACATGACGTTCGAATGTTAGGGTGGAGTCATATGACTCCTAAATACTTGAATTCATTAACAATATCAAGCTCCTGTCCTCTAAGGAACACATTAGAATGTGACACCTTCATATTTAGTTTGGTAAACGCCATACAGACTTTCTCATACAGACTGGGTTTTTTAGAGACATGACTTAGTGAGCCAGTCATCAGTGTGAGCCATTGCAGCTGTAAGTGTGGATGCTATCTCTTGGTAGTTCTTAGCGTGTGTAAAGATTACAGCATCATCTGCATACATCTGAACGTCAGGTCAGGTCATTTATATACAGTGCAAACAAGATTGGACCACATATGGAGCCTTGGGGGACCCCTACTGGACATTCACAGAATGGGGACTTTGAATCATTAATACGGACACATTGCTTTCTACTGGACAGGTATGATTTTATCCAGTGGAGAGCTTGTTATTTTTGCCGTTGTTCTCTGTACTGACAGCACTCCAAATGTACAATAAAATGAGCTCAATGTTAAAATTGACTGGAGTTCTCCTTTAAGCAAGCAATGCAGAATTGATCAGATGATTTCATTATCAAGGGGAGCGAAACAAGTTTCTCAGGCCACACTAGATAAGTTGGTCATCAACTTTATTTGTGAAGGCCTTCAGCCATTCTCAGTAGTTGACCAACCTGCCTTCAAGACCCTGATTAACACTCTTCACCCCAGTGCAACTTTGATGTCACGACCAATGGTGCGATGTCACGATCAACAACAACAGACTGTTGGAGTGTGAGGCAGAGAAGCTTCTGAGGTTGTGGATGCTGAATGCCACCTGCAGTTTATAAGACCAAATCAACCCAGATGGTGTTCACTATACCTGGCTGTCGAAAGGGTGGTCCGTATAATTAAAGACCAAGATGAGGAGGCGATTCGTAATGTGTGTGGGGCCTTCAAAAGAAACATGTAAGTGTTCTCTTGGTTATTTTACTGAATAATTCACCTTTATTAATCAAGGATATTGCTGAAGCTTGATTTGCCAATAAACATATATTTTAGGTTGAATCCAACTGAGATTGCCTTTCTCTCTGAGTATGTAGCAGTGATGAAGCCTGTGACAGCAGCGCTCCCTGTCCTACAGTCTGAGAGCAACCCCCACATGAGATGTTTGCTCCCAACGGTTTTCCAATACGGGCAAAACTGAGGAGAATGGAGGCTTAATCTTTATGAAGAACTAAAAAAATTGTAAATTTGTACAGGTTACCTTTGTAGTTAACATGGTTTATGTATAATATATTTTTATGGGGTTATCTGTAACTTTTGCTTATCTTTTTCATGGTTCTGTAGTTAGTCTACAGTACACATCAGTTAGCTTCACAGTCTTTTTCTTGCACTAAACCTGAATTTACATACCCCCCCCCCCAGTTATTATAGGGTTAGATTACATCTGGAAACATCTGAGAACATTCCCAAACCAAGAATCCCAGCCCCAGAGATGTGAGATGTCGGATGAAGAGGACTTCTTTTCATCAATGAAGGCAAGCCCTCCAGATGCCACAGGTGAACTGCAGGGATACCTGGCATGCACTTCTGAAAACATGGAGCTTCTTCATACGTTCCCATGAGTACAGAAATTGTCTCTACGTTTGAATAAGGACGTCCTGCTTCGGCAGCCTGTGAACGTTTGTTCAGTTGTGCTGGGCAACTGTTCACTGCCAAACGAGCTATATTGACTGTACAAACTTTGAAAATCAACTTCTGGTAAATCTAAACATGGCATTTAAGGAATGAAGTGTGATTGAAATTTTGTTGTTTCTGGTAGTTCAGTTTTCTGATAATTCTAAATATAGTGGCCTATATACAGCTTTTGAGGAGTGAAGCGTTTGTTGAGGGGTTATATAATGTCTTTTTTTTTTTTTACAGGTTAAATACTTACAGGTAGCTAATGCCTTTTCAAGAGCTGAATATTTTGTTTTCAATAAATGTTTGGTATTTATAACATTTAGTAGTTCAGTTCTTTTTTACTATATGACACCTCCTATAAGAGGGTTGGGTATCGTTTCAATTATAGTGATTCTGGTTTTGCTTACAAATTACAATTCTTATTGATTCCCAGTTTTGATTTTAATAAGGTATATATTAGATTTAGATATCAAACATTTATAATGTGTCTTATTGCAAAACATTTTGTTGCAGCTTAATACAATTAACAAAAATTAAAAAAACTGAAATCAAACGTAATTTAAAATGAATTTATTTTTTTAATTTAAAATAACACTGCATTGTTTTCTTTTTATTAAATAGACTATAGACTGCTGTCACTTCAAAATCAAATAGGCAAGGCAAGTTTATTTATATAGCACATTTCATACACAATGGCAATTCAAAGTGCTTTACATAGAAGAAATTAAAATAATAATAATAATAATAATAAACAAAACAAAAACAAATACACGCATCCAATATAATGACACGTGTGTGCTTTCTTTCCCAACGGTTCACATTTACTTTGGACAAAACTGATTGCGTTTATGAGGATATTTTGGCATAATTTTGTGTATATTTATGATCCATTCAAGCATAAGAAGATATGAAAGGTTATATTTAATATCTGTGCAAATCCATTGAAATCCATTCGTACACATTCTTATTATACATGAACTTATTATTTGTTGAAAAAGGAACATGATGGAGAATATTTATCAGGTTAGATGAATCACACTGCTGCTTTCTGAAAGGAGAAAAACAGAAATATAACACAAAGATCAATATAACATCAGATTTCTGCTTCAGTTTTCACTCTATTTCTCTGTATATGATGTGTGTGTTTCACCTTTTCTGTGACTCCACCTGACACCATCAGAATAAATCTGTGAAAACGAGAAACTGCGAATGAAAAACACAGAACATCAGATTATAGCAGTTCCAGTGGGTCAAACAGTGACAATTAATAAATCAGACTTCGAATGAAAGCATCTGCCAAATGTTTACAGTTGTAGTGATACATTTACATACAACTTGCAGAATCTACAGAATGTGATTATAAAAAAAAAAAAATACTTGAACTGAATTTCACATAATAACATGTTTTCATAAAGTTCACCAGACAAAATAACTATAAACTTATGACCATAACTTTAAGTGTGAATGATGCTTTTCCTGTATATAGAGTGACTGAAAAGTTATAGTGTAGAACTTCTCGGTTACGTCTGAAACCCCTGTTTCTAGTCGACATATCGACTGATTGGGATCACGCTTAGGGAGCCTGTCATGTTTGAGTATTGTTAAAACGAGCCAATGCACATTGCCGTGTGTGAATTGCATCACAAGCTCCGCCTCGCAGCGCGGGTATAAATACGGAAGTGGATGCACACACCAGTTGTTTTTCACTGAGAAGCCGAGCAGAGCCCGGAGTCAGCAGTGGTCCAGCAATAGTGTCGACGGGACTACGTCTCCGTTCCCTCCTTCAGGGAACGAGGGTTACATACGTAACCAAGATGTTCCCTTTCGGCCGCTCACGTTTGACGTAGTCGACGTACCGACTGATTGGGATCCCTATTAAAACGCCACTAGTGCTGCCACCTTCCAGTGCCTGGACAAAAGCCTCTTGATCCTCCTGCATATTGAGGCGGAGATAGGACAGGGCTTAGGCCAGGAAAGTCACTGCTGTTCCACAGGACCACTGGGAAAGCATTAACCTTTCGTTGGAAGGAATACACTGCGGAAGACACATCCTGCCTGTAGGGAGGTAACATGTGGAGAATAACACAAATGGACTGAGCGAATTACCGGGCAGTACAACATGTCACTGAGGGGGCTCCAGCAGAAAACAGGGAGAGACGCAACCGGTCAGAGGAAGACATGGGCTCGCCGCAGGGAGCCGTACCGTGGAAGACTACACATATGGGATCGCCGTAGGGATCACAACAGATGGACCCAGCCTAACACAGTTTCCACCAGTGCATACGAGTGATAGACCTAGCATCGGACGCTCCGCTAACTCAACAGTGTTTGGCAAAAGGGGAACTTAACTGCAACAAGAGCGGTGCACATATCCAGTCCATAGGAGGGGAATGGCGCAGCAAGCCGACACTACGAACCGGACTAACAGTGAAGCTGACTTCATGTGAAGGGAGCCCATGGAAGCAACCGGCTCGACACATAGGCTTGCTCCCCTCAGGAACCTGACGATCAAATCAGGCCCCCTGGCTTGGTAGCTCCTAGAGTGGGCTGGGCACCCCGCCTGCGGCCGGGTGGAGGATGCTGCGGAGACCCAGCGGGAGTAGAGGCGGCGACAGACGGACACCCTCTGCGACGAGCAGGCGGAGGATCTGCCCCAGGCGGACGGGTGGAGGCAGTAGCGGCCGCTGGGGCAGGATGTGCCGGATGGCCTCCGTCTGCTTCTGGGCAGCAGAGAACTGTTGGGCGAAGTTCTCCACTGCGTCGCCGAATAGCCCAACCTGTGAAATGGGGGAGTCCAGGAGTCAAACCTTGTCCGCATCCCTCATATCCGCCAGGTTGAGCCAGAAATGGCTCTCTTGGACCACTAAGGTGGACATCGCCAGACCGATCGTGCGAGCTGCAACCTTTGTGCCCCGGAGGGCGAGGTCGGTCGCAGTGTGGAGCTCACCCATGAGCTCACGGTCTACCCTCGTGCATATCAATGAGTGCTTGGGCCTGGTGGACCTGAAGCAACGCCATGGCATGCATAGAAGAAGCGACTTGCCCACAGGCTTTGTAAGCCTTGCCCATAAGGATGGATGAGAACTTATAGGCCTTAGAGGGGAGACGAGGATCCCCCTTCCATGAGGTAGCGGTCGCCGGGCACAGTTGCATCGTGACAGACCGCTCCACTGGAGGGATAGCCTCGTAACCCTTCGCCCATCAAGGGTAGTGAGGGGGCAGGAGCTACTGAGGCGGGTTCTGGCAGAGAAAGGTGCCGTCCATGACCTAGTAAGTTCCTCATGCACTTCATGGAAGAAAGGTACTGGGGCAGCGGGCTGAGAACCAGCCCGGCCCACCCTGAGAAACCAATCATCCAACCGAGACGGTTCGGGACACAGTGGAGGATTCCAGACGAGCCCGACCGCCTCGGCCCCAAACACGTGCTGCATCTATCGTGACCGTCAGAGGGGGACAGAGCCCTGTCGCACCCAGAAACACACGGATGGAATGGCATCTTGAACAAGACACAAACACACCCGTGTTGCTCTTTCAGGAAGTGTGCTCCGTCACCAGTGCCGGAGCACACAGGGGAACAACCGCGGCAACACTTCACAAACAACCGGTCGTCAACAGAACACTCTTTATAAAAATGCTGTTAAAACAGCAGTTGAGAGCTTCCGTAGCTCGCGATCACCGCTGCACTCGCTGTAGAAACACCAGCACTGGGAGAGTCTTCCAGAAGAACACCGACACACTCGCTCGTTGTACACACAACACTCTTCAGAGACATCAGAAAACCCGATCGGCTCCGAAGTGAAAGACAACTGGTGCGTGCATCCCAGAGATGGGGGACTCGAGTCATATGACTTGACTCGAGTCAGACTTAAGTCGCAAATTTTAGGACTTGAGACTTGCTTGACAAATATTAATAAAAGACTTGACTTGACTTTGACTTGATATTCATGACTTGAGACTTGACTCGGACTTGAGGTAAATGACTCGAAATAACTCGAAATAACTTGTCTTTTTAAAAATAAATATCTGTATTTGAACGCACCGCAACAATCACGTGACGCAGCAGGAACGCGCGCTGTGTAAACAAAAGCCGATGACGCTGAAGCGCGGGATCGTTCGCCAGCTGTGAAACGGTATGTAATGCGCAAGTTTATGATCGAATCAGAGAGAAAAAATGCACTAGCGTGGTTTCTCGAGAGAGAAATCGCAGCTCATAAGCAAACTTAAGACGCTGCTGAGACATTAAAGTCACATCGATGTCATGTGTCTTTATGGGATTTTTACGGGTTGTGTGTGAACGCACTCTCTGATTCCGGAAAATCACTGGCAGTGTGAATGAACCTAAATCAAACTAACCCGAGTCAAATCTCAGGTCACTTTATCCGTGTATTTTCCGGAATCTCTGTGTGAAAGGGGCTTTGGTCACACACCCTGACGAAGGCTCATTAGCCGCAACGCATAGGTGTGCAAGTAGCTACTTGTCACCTGATTTTAAAATATTAAAGCCATGATGAAATAAAGGCTTTCTATATATTTTTAATAATATTCGAGTGCCTTGGATTAATGATTTTTTTATGATCTGAATAATCCCTTACATACAAAAGCACAGCAAAAAACAAAAAAATTCTTGAAAATTAAAATCAGGTTAAAATATGTTAAAATATGCCATATTCCAGTTTTTCTTACCTGCATACATCCCTTTGTACTGTCTAGTTATATGCTACCAATATAGACCGCTATTCCAGGGTTGACTTGAATGTTAAAAGAAATATAAAAACTGTAACTGTAATTTAACTGTAATTTAATAATAGGCCTAATTAATAACACATTGGTACAGAGTCTACCGTTCTCTGGGATTTGTTTTCATGATAATCGAATGTAAAGAGTTTTATCTCTAAAAACTGATTAGCTTATAACGCTAGTATATGGGGCATAGAGTAAGTAAAAAGAAATCGCTAGTTAATACCACTAGGCCTATAACAAGCACCATCATTATGCTACCGTGTTAGTGTGGGGCTATTTTGAGCCTTGTTAGTGGTATTAACTAGCGATTTCTTTTTACTTACTCTTTGCCCCATATACTAGCGTTATAAGCTAATCAGTTTTTAGAGATAAAACTCTTTACATTCGATTATCATGAAAACAAATCCCAGAGAACGGTCGACTCGGTTCCCATGTGTTATTACACCCCAGGTTCATTTTGCGCCGGAGTTGTCCTTTAATAGCATAATAGCATGTGTACAGTGTCTAATAATTGGATAGTTTTTGGGGATGCACATAAAAGATTGTAAAAAGACACCTACACACAAAGAAAAAAAACATACAGACTTTCGAACCGAACCATGCATACACAAATAAACAAAACAAAAATTCAAACTTGCAAGCACAACCATGCACACATGCAAACAAACAATACACTCTTCACTCATACACACGCACACACATTCACTCACAAATATTAATGAATCAATCACACTCAATCAAATCACCTCTCTCTCTCTCTCTCTCTCTCTCTCACACACACACACACACACACACACACACACACACACACACACACACACACACACACACACACACACACAAAGTCAAACACAACATGGACATGCAAACAATACACCTTTCACTCATACACATGCACACACATCATTCACAAATATTAATAAATCACTCACTCACACAGATTAATAATGTACAATAGTCAATCCACCTGATTGACAGGTGTAAGTTTTGTGTCAATTAAATTATTACTGTTTTTTTCTTGTTATTCTTTTGTTAAAAAGGAAAGATCTAACTTGTTGTTAAGGATGTGTTCATGTTCCATAAAGGGGATGCCAGTTTGAAGAATGCCATTTGGTGGCATAGGAACCATTATACTTGAATTGTGAATTGTTTAATATCTTTTAATGGTCTACTGCAATGTTTGAGGCATATTTATTTTTCATGCTTTAATGTTGGCCTAATTGCAATTACATTTACATTTTAGGCTATGTAGTTTGAAATTTTATTTCTTTTTTAGATTTTTAACCACTCAGCATGTGGAAATGCATATTTAAAAAAAATGTTGCAAATAAAACCATAGTCCACAACTTATGTAGTTTTAACTTATTTTAATATATAAATTCAGTGAAATCATCAAACGTTTGTATGACTTGCCAGTGACTTGTGACCCAAGCTACGACTTGACTTGACTTGCTTGACATAAAGCAGTGACTTGACTTGACTTGACTTGCTTTTCACAAAATTGACTTGGACTTGCTTGAGACTTGAAGGTTAAGACTTGAGACTTACTTGTGACTTGCACATGTGTGACTTACTCCCACCTCTGGTGCATCCACTTCCGAATGTATACCCACTGAATTTATATGGTGCGTGTGATTTAATTCACGCACGCGAATGTGCATTGGCTTGTTTTAACAACACTCAAAGATGACAGGCTCCCTAAGCGTGATCCCAATCAATCAGTCGATACGTCGGCTACGTCGAATGTGAGCGACTGAAAGTGAACTGATTTTACACATTCAGACACCAGAGAAGATATGTTCATGAATAAAGATACATAACAGTGTTTGATCTTAAACATCATAAATACTCACAGTTTGGTTTGCCGCCATTCTTGCTGTTTTGTCTGAACATCAGCTCCTTTTCCGGCTCATTAGATTGTTCATGTTTGTCCTTTTTGTTTGCCATTTTCCTCTGTCCAAATGTATTTAATTGTTCTGTAGTTTGTGAAGCTCCACACATGTTCTCCCATGTGGTAATTTCTCATATATTCTGACTTTGGTAATATCTGTTTAAAAGAATACAGTGGTTCAGTTCAGAGTGAAGTTTAAAATTAATGATTGTTGAGCAATAAAGGTTTACATTTCAGTTTCACTATAAAAATGGGTAACACTTTACAATAAGGTTCCATTCATCAACATTAGTTAACATGAAGACATCTGTTGCATCTCCTGGGACGTATATCTTGTTGTTATTTTGGTTATGTACATGTGGTGTGACGTGGGGGGTGGGGGGTGGGGGGGGGGGGGGGGGGGGGGGGGGTTGGGGAGAGGGTGAGAGGGTGTTCTTTAATACTTTAGTCTCACATGTCTATTGATATAAATAAATATAAGGCAATTGTTAGGGTCGTTTGTTTGTTATTGTTGTGTTTGTTTGTGTTTTCTTCATTATAATATGTTGTGTATATATTTTGCAACTATTTAGTAACTTTATATATAGATTAAAATGTTTAACATGTTTATTTTTACATTCCCTCTTTTTGCATTTGTAAAATATATTTTTTACCCCTTAACAGATCTTGTATCAATTAAGTAACTTTAGATTTGATAAAAGGGGCAGGTCTTTTAAAATAACTATTTACATCACTATACCATTTACAACATCAAACTAAAAATGTAAATTTTATCGGAAATGCTGTTTTTCTAAAGAATTGTTCTTACGTCTGTTAATATAGTATAACATTACAGATTTTTGGCCATTGTTATTTTTTACATTTTGTGTGTGTGTACATATATATATATATATATATATATATATATATATATATATACACACACTACCGTTCAAAAGTTTGGGGTTAGTAAGATTTTTTTAATGTTTTTAAAAGAAGTCTCTTCTGCTCACCAAGGCTGCATTTATTTGATAAAAAAAAAAAAAAAAAAAAAAAAAAAAAAACAGTAATATTGTGAAATATTATGACAATTTAAAATGACTGTTTCCTATTTTAATATATTTTAAACTGTCATTTATTCCTGTGATCAAAGCTGAATTTTCAGCATCATTACTCCAGTCTTCAGTGTCACATGATCCTTCACAAATCACTCTAATATGATGATTTGATGATCAAGAAACATTCATTATTATTATCAATGTTGAAAACAGTTGTGTACTATTCAAAATTCTTTGATGAATAGAAAGTTCAAAAGAACAGCATTTATTTAAAATAGAATATTTTTATAAATGTGTTTACTGTAACTTTTGATCAGTTTAACTCATCCTTGATGAATAAAAGTATTGATTTATTTTATTTCTTTCCCCCAAAAATAAAATTAAATTTCTTACTGACCCCAAACTTTTGAACGGTAGTGTTTAATGTTACAAAAGCTTTAGATTTCAGATAAATGCTGTTCTTTTGAACTTTCTAGTCAACATAGCATCATGAAATAAAAATGTACACAACTGTTTTCAACATTGATAATAATCAAAAGTGTAAAAAAAAAGTGTTTCAAAAGTGATAAAAAGTGTTTCTTGCGCATCAACTCATCATATTAGAGTGATTTTTGAAGGATCATGTGACACTGAAGACTGGAGTAATGATGCTGAACATTCAGCTTTGATCACAGGAATAAATGACAGTTTAAAATATATTAAAATAGAAAACAGTCATTTTAAATTGTCTTAATATTTCACAATATTACTGGTTTTTTTTTTTGTTTTTTTTTGTTTTTTTTTTCAAATAAATGCAGCCTTGGTGAGCAGAAGAGAAACGTTAAAAAATCTTACTGACCCCAAACTTTTGAACGGTAGTGTATATATATATATATATATATATATATATATTTTTTTTTTTTTTTTTTTTACCACACAACAGATTTTGTATCAGTTTAGTAACTTTAGATTTGAGGAAAAGGGGCCTTGAAAAAGATCTACTTATATCACTATAATATTTACAGCTTTCTTAGCTTTAGCTTTCTACTCATTTATGGCAATCAAATTCACTAATAGTTCTAATAAAGTTAATTGGCTGTTACTGTCGTTAAATTGCTTCATAATTCAGCTCGTCTGTTTACCTCAGAGGTAGCAAAGTGAATGAGCAAAGTCTGTCTCGGAGGGAAAAAAAGAGGGGGTTGGGAAAACAACAGAAAATAACATATCTGGAGCTGAATTTGAATATTGCACCAATTTTGTGATTGTCTGTTATGTGGTGTAGGGCCAGGGTGGGCCAAGCTTCTGATTGGGTGCAATCAGACCCCCGTGGAGCCGAGCCTGTTTTATCTTGTGCATCAACACATGCAACATGATGTTTTGCTGTTCATCTGCTGTGGTTTGCTCAAGTAGGGTAGGCTCATAAAAAGGCACAAGTTTCTCACACTGCAGAGACTCAGCTGTGGTTTGCTCATGTAAGATATAAAAGGTTCATGTGTCTTCACACTGCAGAGACTCAGAGCTAAGTTCTGTCTTGCTGGGTGTGAATGTCACACTGAACAGTGTTGTTGAGATATTTCTGCTGTAAAGGTGTGTGTTGTTAAGAGAGTTACTGAACTAACAAGCGCTTTCTTGAATATCTCTAAATTATATTTAGTGGAACATTTCTTTTGTAGAGAGATGAATGCCAGTTTATTGTGTGTGCCCTTCATTTCTCTTTTTTTTATTTTATTTATTTTTTACTTTTAATTTAAGAAGTTGTTTCATTGTAAGGAACACTGTATTTTGTTTGGCTGTCATATTTTTACATTGTTTTATTGTAGTATGTGGACCTGGAGATGAGAGAACTAATGATAACATGAGCAGACATGAACATACTGTTGTAAGGCCTGCCCAATCTGTCCATCGTCAGTTTCCTAAGCGGGTGAAGGTTTACTGCTCGTTACTCTCCGTGTGGCAAAGTAATTTGATTCCAATTAAGCTTTTACCTGACTCCATTTTATCACGACCTCGAATTTAGGTTAGAATGCCCATTAGTTATTGCTCATTTATATAACAGTACTATAAAGTGTTGCCATCATGTGAAACTCCTTGTAATGCATTTATGACTGATTTTTTTTTTTTCTTTTTCTTCAATTAGGAGATTAATATCTAATGCAACAATATATACTACGTTCAAAAGTTTGGGGTCTACAATTGCTAATACAATTAAGTGATAATAAAGATTTATATTTTGAATAAATGCAGTTCTTTTTTTAAACATTTTATTCATCAATAAATCCTGAAAAAAGCATCACAGGTTCCAAAAAAAAAAAAAAAAAAAAAAAAAAAAATATATATATATATATATATATATATATATATATATTTTTTTTTTTTTTTAACCACACAACAGATCTTGTATCATTTTAGTAACTCTAGATTTGAGGAAAAGGGGCCTTGAAAAAGATCTACTTATATCACTATAATATTTACAGCTTTCTTAGCTTTAGCTTTCTACTCATTTATGGCAATCAAATTCACTAATTGTTGGCAATCTATATATATATATTAAGCAGCACAACTGTTTCTACATTGATAATAAATCCTCATATTAGAGTGATTTGTGAAGGATCATGTGACACTGAAGACTGGAGTAATGATGCTGAAAATTCAGCTTTGATCACAGGAATAAATGACACTTTACTGTATATTCACATAGAAAACAGCTGATTTACATTTTTACACATTTACACTGTAATAATATTTCACAATATTACAGTTTTTTCTTTATTTTTGATGAAATAAATGCAGGCTTGATGAGCCTAAGAGACTTTTTTCTAAAATATAAAACATTTTTATTGTGTCCAAATGCTTGACCAATATATATATATATATATATATATATATATAAAAGGGCTGGGAATCGATAAAAAAAATAATAATTAATTGCACAATTTGCTGTAATTAATTGCAATTAATTGCATTTCCCCCAAGCTTGTAATCATCAATATTTAAACTTAGAATCACCTAATTAATTTAAACACATGAAAAAAAATATATATTTTATTTCGCAGTGTCGCAGTGCGCCGACACACAGTCGCAGTGCGCCGACACACACACACACACACACACGGAACGGAGAGCGCGACTCACACACAGAGCGAAAAAAAACGCTCATGAAAGGTGCGCGAGAATGAAAACTGATCGACGAACACGGATGGACGGGGGCGGGGCGGCATATTTTCGGCCTTTTCAATAGCAGCCGCATTAGGAAATCATTAAAACGAGGCAAAAAAAAAAAAGTGCTGCGTTAATTGCGTTATTTTTTTTTAACTCGTTAAACATCTCAAATTAATCGCAAAGATTAACGCGTTAATTCCCCCAGCCCTAATATATATATATATATGATACTTTGTCAAAGAATTCCAAAACCAGAATTTATTAAAATACTGGAAAATACTACTCTAGATATTATCAATCCATAAGCCTTATGGAAAATCTCTAATCAGCAGTTTCTGATTCACCTTCAGTGACATTTAGAAAATAATATTCATATGTTTTAGAAACTGTCAATAGACAGAAAAAAAAGAAAAGTCAACAGTTTCATTCCCTGTCTTGTGTTTTTACATCACTGTAAACTGTTAGACTCTATAGATATCGTACAAAACATAAAAGAAAACAGAAAACTATAAAATTAGGGTTGATAATCAAATCACAATTCATAAATCATCAT
This sequence comes from Rutilus rutilus, assembly GCA_021464565.1. Taxonomy (NCBI): domain Eukaryota; kingdom Metazoa; phylum Chordata; class Actinopteri; order Cypriniformes; family Leuciscidae; genus Rutilus; species Rutilus rutilus. Next base: position 35,460,806 of record JAJAQA010000017.1, read on the forward strand.
TTGTCTATAGACATAAATGTCTTGATTTAAATAATTAAAAAATATATATATCTTAACAAAAGCATTAAAGCTAAAGTGTTTTAATCACCTTGATGAGCAGAAGAGAGGACACATCCAGCGCAGCGCTGAGAGATCAGACCGCTCAGAAAGATCAGCTTTCATACAGTGTGTGAAGGTTAAACTCCTCCCTCTGGTGCTGCTATAGGCTGATGCAGGATCAGTATCATAAAGTCACACAGTCACAGTTATTTAAGCTAACGCTCCTTACTGAACAACACAACATTAAACCAAAAAAGCACTTAAATCAACAAATAAATCTCTATATTTATTACTCTCTATTACTCTCACTATATTTCTGCTCTGCTCTTGCTGGTCTCCTAATCTAGCTTTCTAATAAACCTGATATTATATTCTATAAATATTGTGGCTTTGTGGCAAATTACTTGTGATATTCCTCATTTGTAAGTGGATAAAAGCACCTGCTAAATTAATAAATGTACAGTACAGTATATATTTGCAGTATTTTGTGCTGTATTTTTATTTAGTATTTCGTTGTTTAATTTATTCATATCTGTGCTTTGTATTCACTCAGTTGTTCATCTTTAGTGTCTTTGTTTTGTGTATCTACAGTAAACATCGATTTATTTGTTCTGTTTTTCATGAAATTATGTTTCATTAAACAAAGTTCGGGAGGAGCACGTATCAGCATGAGAGGAAGCATATATATATTCACCAACATTCCTCAACAGTTTTTCAGCATCCCTCCGCCACTCCGCCTCCTCACTCTGCCTGTTCTTCCACAGACAGGAATACGGGGGAGTACTCTGGGTCAATACCGAGCCCGGAGCCCTCTCCTCAGACAGCACGCCAAATACGCATACCATTTATTGCGTTTGTCTGAGTTATTTGTAAGAGTGAACTTGTGAATGAGGAAGCACACTGTATTCATTGCTTAGCTGCGCATTGCATATGACACTAGTTTTAATACTAGTCCTATGGTTATACAACATGCTTGTTGTATCAGTTTGTTGCTGCTAGTCACTGTAGGGTGTATGCTTCCCCTGCCAAACTACACTAGTTTTAGTAGTACTAAATTAGTACTAGTTCTGTGATAATGCAACATGCTAGTTGTATCAGATTTTGCTGCCGCTAGGGGTGTAAGCTTCCCCAAATACATCCCATACGATTGTTAAATTGGCTACAGCAGAACACTTGTTGCAAACATGTCCTTGCTTGCTCCAGCTTGGATCTATAGTGCTCAACATTTGCCGCTAATATCAGGATACATAACCACATTAAAATATGCATGTATACTGCTTGAGCATTCGGTATTGGCAACATACTCGTTTAGGTCATCTGGGTAAGGGCAACATGCTTGTTGCTGAAGGCTTTCTGGTATTGTTTGCAACATGTTGTCGCTCAAGCTTGTATTGGCAACATGCTGTTGCCTTAGCTCACTCAGGTCACTGCATTAAAAAAATGTTTGGGGTATATTGGCATATGGTTATGGTTTGGGGGGTTATTGCTGCTATGCGCAGGGAGTTCTCGGACAGAACAGAACCTTACCGGCAATCCAAACTGTATGCTAATGGTCATTTGTATTTGACGATAGTTGTCCTGACAGAATTTGCTTCCAAACGAACATAGGGATTCCACGGCGCAACTTATGCGAGTAATGCGACGTACTGCTGATATTTAGGCTACGCCATGATGCGCTTCGCTACTTCTGACGTCATAAGTTGCGTAAGTTGCACTTTATATGCAATCTGTACTGTATGTTCATTTGGCTGGAAGCTAGAATTTTACTTTGTAGTATTAAATATGAATATTTTTCTTACACAGACTCACCGCTTTGCTTCAGCAGGCCTTTAGTAACCCCCCAGAGCAGTGTGGAGCACTTATATAATGGAAGGATGCACTTTTATGAGCTTCAATCTGATGTTGCAATTCACTGCCATTATAAAGCTCGGAAGCATCAGGGTGTTTATTAATATAACTCTGATTGTATTCGTCTGAAAGAAGAATGTCATATACACCTAAGATGGCTTAAGGGTGAGTAAACCATGGGCTAATTTTAATTTTTAAGTGAATTACTCCTTTAAATAGCTGTCAACGGAGACCCCCACCCCCCACCCCCCGAGCCATCTGATTTCATCAAAAAGATCTTCATTTGTGTTTCGAAGATGAACGAAGGTCTTACGGGTTTGGAACGACATGAGGATCAGTAATTAATGACAGAATTGTTATTTTTACTGAAACTAACCCTTTAAAAAGCCAAAATGGCTGAATAAGTGTTTCCATCATGTCTAAACCTTATTTAAATAAAGCCTTAGTTTCAGGCAAGATAACCATCTCATGTGAAACTTATTAACAAGATACCACGCATATTAGACAGGATACCACACAGAACAGGAAACGGAAGAAACAAATAGCATGCCTAGCCCAAAATAGACGTACATTCTCAGAGTAGAAATAAACTAAATGTCTGGTCTGAATATAACACATGAATATGAGTATAACTATGAGTATATGATATTAAAATGTACAATAGACAAAAAGCATAAAAGGATCAATACAAGAATAATATTTGAAATGATTAATCATAGAAATAACTGTAAAAGAATAATCACATATATAAATAATCACGACACCCTCTGCACACTTTAGCGTTCTGTTAAAGTCAATGTGCTCAGAGGAGGCAAGACTCCCGCTGTAACTTTACCTCGACAGGGTTAATTCAGAAAAAAACTCTGATTTATGTCATATGTTGAAATATTTGAGCTTTTTTATTTTTGTATTTTCTCCAGTTTTTTGAGGAGGCATTGCCTCTCTTGCCTCTTCTGAGGAAACACCCCTGATTCAGATCAAGATCACAGACAGAAAATGTTTTTCTAAGATTGAACATTTATAACATATCTTCTGCACAGAGATAATTATATTTGAACATCTTTCAGTAGATTTTTAAATAAGAATAATGTGTAACACTCTAAGGTTCCATTCATTAACATGAACTAACAATTCTTCTACAGCATTTAATAATCTGTTGCGTCTCCTGGGACGTATATCTTATTTTGCTTATTTACATGTGATGTGTGAGTGAGATGCTGTGTGCTTCATGCAGGGGCGCCACCATCAATTTTGGGCCCTTTTGACACTCACACTTTCAGCATCAATCTCACGCTCTCACGCACACGCAAGAAATGTCACACCAAAATGCATTTTTCTCCCCTCTCAATCCGTTAATTTTCTGTTGATGACTAGACCACAGCGTATTAAAGACAGGAGAGGAGTTTAAGGCCCACAGCTGTAACATCTGCCTACAGCGTTCTCACTGCAGTATTCTCTGATCGTTGATTGGCTGAAAACCTTGCACCTGATACGTCAGTTGCGTGTGAAAAGTTCAGAGAGAGTTCGGAGCACAGGTTCGGAGTCAGAGCCACTGATGCGCGTTTGAAAGTTTGGATGATAACAGATAATAAAATGGTGTGCCTTGTCACTACAGACGTAGCCTTGCCTAATCAGTCTGTGTGCCGAGAGTACAGACTTTAACTATAGTTGCGAACGTTGTCTGACGTGTGTTATGTGGGCTAGCTAATTGCTCAATAAAAATAGGCTCATGGTACAAATTACGTTTTGGCAAATCGGGCAAGTGGCATTTTAAAATTCCCCAACTGATCAAAGGTTGCCCAGATTGTGTTGAGCCTGCCACACTCAAATGCGGATGCTGAGCGAACCTGTTCAGTTATTGGCCTAAACAAGACTGACACCAGGAACAGACTGGCACTGATGGCACCCTGTGAGTGATGGGAAGTTCAGATCATTTTACTCACTCGCTTGTTCTACCTTGTTCATTAAAATGAACGAATCTTTTTTCGAGTCATTTCGTTCATCTAAGGGGCTTTAAATGTTATACTTTTAACGGCCAAATTCCCCGGACACATCCACCTACGCAGTCTTTATCATATTCTGAATTAAGAAATCATTATAATGCAGTAAAAAATAATTTACAGGGAACATAAATACTTACTTTACCTTCCGAGTCTTTCGTTCATTTGTCACGTGACAGACGCAATGAATGTTCATGACCCTGCTTCAGATACGAGCTCCTGCAGAGGTGGTGATCAGGTGGTTTGCATTTATGAGGAAAAAACAATGTAACGGACGTAACAGTTCTCCGTTAAGGACGTGAGCGCTCTGAAGCGGCACTAAAAGACTGCTTTAAAACTTCCACAGAGACCTCAAACAGAAAGCACAAAGCCTTTCTTTAAGGTGAAATTCGTTTTGTATTAATTGTATCTTAATTTTAATCAATGTTTCATCAACCAATTTCCTGGATTTAATAAATAATAAGTAGCCTAAATATATCAGACAACAGATAATCAGGACATGGATGCGCCAGCGCCTGAACTGCAGCTGGTCTCATAAATGAACAGAAACTTAGCGTATACTGTAGCCTACTTGCCTCACAGACATGTCTACTTTTAAACAGAACAATTCAAAACGAAAGAAAACAGACTGCTCTCTGCTAATGTATGAAATGTGCATTTCTCTGTGGCGAGGTCACGAAGATGCAGGTGGGGGGGCTGGTGAAGTCACCGTCTATAATTCGCTTTCATTCAGTGTCTAATATTTTAAAGATCGATGCAGCACAAACGAAATTTGTACCGGCACAAAACAGCACAAACGAAGTACAAACGAAAGAGACTATTTTGGGTGAATTTGGAGCATGTGGGGGGGCTGGTGACGTCATCGTCTATAATTTAATGTCTAATATTTTAAAGCCCGATGCAGCACAAACAAAACTTTTACCGGCACAAACCAGCACAAACGGAGCACAAACAAACGAGCCTATTTTGGGTGAATTTGGAGCATGTGGGGGGGCTGGTGACGTCATCGTCTATAATTACATTTTTGATATTTTAAAACCCAACGCAGCACAAACGAAAATTTTACCGGCACAAACCAGCACAAACGAAGCACAAACGAGCGAGACTATTTTGGGTGAATTTGGAGCATGTCTTGTGTTTGTATGGACTGCCTGCCTGTGCTCGACCCTTTGCCTGTGTTTGATTATGATTCTGGATTACTCAAATAAACTGCATTTAGATCCTCAGCCTTTGTGTCTCAGAGCAGTTCGTGACAGATATGAATGCATTATCATTTCATTACAAAAATGCAGTATGTGTCATCAGGACCAAGCCCTGGATGTACTCAAGAGGTTTCAGAACAGCGCCACCTTTTTACAGTCACCTGACGTAGATGCTGTGGTCAAGGGCGAGACATTTAGGCTGTTTGATTTTGCGCTGCCAGAGAAAGCCAAACTAAAATCACCCACGCATGTGAAACGCACTTTACAAATAAACTTGTCGCGCCTTACCAAGTCTAATAACAAGCACAAACGGTGTTAAAAAGAATTTGATGTGCAAGTCAAAAGGTAGGCTATCTGTCCTACAGCGTTTTTCTACTTTACCACAGTAAAGGCAGCGAATATAATAGGCCTAAAAAATATACTATGGAAGTCAATGGGACCAGAAACTGTCTGGTTACTGATAATCTTCTAAATATCTTCCTTTCTGTTCAGCAGAAGAAAGAAATTCATACAGGTTTGAAACAACATGAGGGTGAGTATATGATGACAGAATTTTCATTTTAAAAGTGAACTTCTCCTTTAAATACCACTGTTGTCCACAAGAGGGACAATACATCTTTTTAATCTAATCTTTATCATTATCCAGCATTTGCTGATAAACAAATTTTTAAAACCATAATTTTTTTCAAAGAAAAAACAACTATAGTGGTGCACTATAGCCCAACAGCATAGTTGGCATGACGGTCTTAAATGCTTGAACCCTGTTAATTGCTGCTTGCAGCTATATTTTTTATTTGCTGTTGATAACTGAATGTGAGATTCTTGACATGATGATCTGAATTATGAAATCATATGGAATAAAATGACTTGACAGTTCATGTCACATTATTGACTCTGTAAGCAAATGGGACTCAAACTGTTGCTGCATCTGGTCAGGGGCGTCATGCAAGCCAAAATTCTGGGAGGGCACAATCTGAGATGTTGCAATTGTTTTCTGACGGGTGATATGGATCATGTTAGGAGGGGTCAGGGGGTTTCTCCCCCTGAAAATTTTTAAATTCTGGCTGCTAAACATACCATTTCAATGCAGTTTGGGAGGGACAGAAATACCTTAACGGAGTTAGCAGCAACCCTCCTCTATCTGAGAGGACTAAGTTAAAGTATCTATTTTGTAAGTTTATGTAAAAGACAGGTTGATGAAAGAACTGTAAGCTCAAATTCAAAAGCTTTTGAAGTCTACTTCATTAAAGCATGTTTACACACACACTTACTGTACACTTAGGCCTACTACACATGGTTTTAAAAACAGTACCATTGCAGTTTTTAATGTTATGATTTTAAATTGGTATGTGACCTAAGAACGATCTTACATTAAAGGTACATAAAGGTGCTGAGGTCTGACTTTGTGGTGCTCTGAAATTAAGTTATTTTATGTGATGAAGGACTTTGCTCGTTTCTATGAAACTGAAAACAATTGAACCAGCTGGAGACTTTGACACAAGACAAAACAGAACAGATGTTTCAAAACCAATCAGATAACGTTACTATGGCTTTGTATGGCAGTAACGTTAGCCAACTAGTTTACGGTTAGACTAGGCTAGCTATCGATAACGTTACACTGACACAACTTAAGTTAATGCTCTGAATTCGCAGCTAATATCAAATCCATAACTTTTTGATCAAGTTAAAATTTCCAGGTCAACCACAAATAATCCCACTACCTTTTAATATCATCCGATAACTAATTCAATGCTGATTTGTTGCTTTGCCCACTTACCACTTCAAGACCATCTGTAAAACATTGCCAGCTCAACGTGCGTGTGACGCAGACTCAGACTGATTAGGATCCATGTGCAGTTTTATTTAACAAAGTTGCAAGCTCAGTGTACAAACAGGCGTGGGTCAAAATACCAGGGCGAACAACAAGAGACAGAACATCAAACGTGGTCAGAACTGGCAAAAGGTCAAGACAGGCAGCTAACAACAGAAGTGAGAGTCCAGGTGAAACAGAGATCAAGGGCAGGCAGAGAAGAGTCGTAAACGGTAATCCAAAGCAGGGTCCAAAAACAGGCAGAAGATACAATCAGAAGATAATGCTCAGAAATGCAGCCGGGGCAAACAAGACTTCGCAATTTGTGTATGAACAGACAGAGTTTAAATAGTCTGGTGATGAAGATCAGGTGTGCAGTAATCAGTCCCAGTATGTGGCTTCTTGGGAATTGTAGTTCAAAACCAACACTAATATTCAGGAGAGTGAGACCTCCGGTGGCCGACAGAGGATTCTTCACTGGCGTTCATGACAGTGCGAGACGAGTTGCTTGAACATACACAGCAAAGATTCTCGAGCGCTACGCGATTTGATATACAGACACCATATTAGGAAAAAGAGCTGATGCTGACCGATTTATTACACATCCAGAAGAATACATTTGAGTCGTTATAGGCTCTGGTATATTATGGAGCATAATAGGAATAAAGTTGTGACAAAAAAATTATCAGGGAGGAAAAATCTGAGGGGGCACGTGCCCCCTCACTTTGAATGGGCATGACGCCACTGCATCTGGTTATATCTTAAAACAGGAGAAATAAATCAATATTTACTGTAGATCAGTTAACAAAAAACACACTGTATTTATATGAATAAAACAAATACAACGAAATACTAAATAAAAACACATTCTGCAAATATACTGTACTTTAAGATATACATTTATTAATTTAGCAGATGCTTTTATCCACTTATCACAAGTTATTTGCCACAAAGCCACAATATTTATAGAATATAATATCAGGTTTATTAGAAAGCTAGATTAGGAGACAAGCAAGAGCAGAGGAGAAATATAGAGATTTATTTGTTGTTGTTGTAAGTGCCTTTTTGGTTTAATGTTGTGTTGTTCAGTAAAGAGTCGGCAAAACTTCAAAATTTTTGATGATCTCAGGAGAAATGGCGGGAAGTTCATTTCACTGTGAGAGTCTGCTAAGTCAAATCGGTTAACAGGAAGTATTGAGGAGGAGTGTTTGTTGTGGTTTCACTGACTGTGTGTGTAATTCTGAAACTGATCAGCCTATCAGGAGCCAGAGGAGGAGTTTAACTTTCACACTAAAAGCTGAACTTTCTGAGCATCTGATCTCTCAGCACTGCGCTGGATGCTTACTCTCTTCTGCTCATCACAAGGTGATTAAACACTTAATCTTTAATTGTTTTGTAAAGAGATTTTTCGGTTACTCTATATTTTAAGGTGTCATTGTTACAGTGTAATTATATATTTATTATTCTATTTACCTTTATTTTACCAGGAAGTAATATAGTAATATTTTACAAGAGAGACCTGGCCAAGGTAGCAGCCATATATGAAGACAACATTATTAATAATAATAATAATAATAATAATAATAATAATAATAATAATAATAATAATTCTATATTAGAACATAGTATCCTCTCAACAAAAACAATCACAAGCCTCATTACCACTGTTTTTATGATGCCTTTAAATTCACCAATAGACACCAATCTGTAGCTTTAGATCTTTTTACGTGCTGAGTGATATTAAGATACTACATTTATACCTACTATAGGATTAGGATTTGGTTGAGGGTGAGTTGCATGTAATTATGCATAATTTACTGTTATTACTATGGTAAGTACATGTCATATATGTAACAAGGACACTGTAAAATAAAGTGTTACCGATTTTTCCAAAGACAAAGATATCCAGACATTAATGTCTCTATTATAGTGAAACTGAAATGTAAACCTGTATTGCTCAACAATCATTAACTGATGTCAAACTTCACTCTGAACTGAACTACTGTATTCTCTTGAACAGAAATTACCAAAGTCAGAATATATGAGAAATGGGAGGACATGAATGGAGCTTCACAAACTACAGAATAATGAAACATGTGGACAAGAGAGAAAGAGAAGAATGGGGAACAAAAAGGACAAAAAGTTACAATCTAATGAACCAAAACAGAAAAACACGCCAGGTCTAGTCAGACGAAAAAGCATTAATAGTGACAAACCAAACTGTGAGTATTTATGATGTTTAATATCAAACTGTCATATTTAATCATCATCAGTGTTTCATCTTCTCTGGTGTCTGAATGTGTCACATCAATTATAAACTACAGTGGTGGTCAGTATTAATGGCACCCCTGGTAAATAAGATCAAAAATGGTTGTAAAAAAATCAATCTGCATTGTTTATCCTTTTGATCTTTCATTAAAAAAATTGAAGAAAACGAATTGAAATTGGGGGGGAAAATCACATTATGAAATAAATGATTTTCTCCAAAACATGTTGGCCATAATTATTGGCACCCCTAGAATTTTTTATGCAAAATATCTCTGAAGTATATTCCCATTAATATTTACCTTTATTAGCACACCAGGGGGACTAGGAACATGAAATTGTCCAGCTATGACTTCTTGTTTCACAGGAGTTTAAATATGAGGAAACACAAAGGCCAAATCCCCTGAATCATCAATCACAATGAGGAAAAACACAGAATATAGTTCTGATGCACAGCAAAAGATTGTTGAGCTTCACAAAATAGAAAGTGGCTGTAAGAAAATAGCTAAAGAATTGAAAATCCCCATTTTGACCATCAGGGCAATAATTAAGAAGTTATAATCAACTAAAGATGTTACGAATCCGCCAGGAAGTGGACATGTGTCTATATTGTCTTAATGGATGGTGAGGAGGAAAGTTTGAGTGGCCAAAGACTCTCCAAGGATCACAGATGGAGAATTGCAGAGATTACTGGAGTCTTGGGGGTCAGAAAGCCTAAAAAAAAAATGATCAAACAACCCCTACATCCCCACATGTTGTCTGGGAGGGTTTCAAGAAAAATCATCCTCACTCCTCCAAAAATAAACTCCAGCATATTCAGTGGTCAGACACGACTGGATCTTCAAAAGGGACCGGATTCTGTGGTCAGATGAAACAAAAAAAAAGAGGTTTTTGGCAGCAAACCCAGCAGATGTGTTCGGTGCAAACAGGGATGAAGAGTACCCCATGCCTACGGTTAAATACACTGCTGGATATTATATGTTGTGGGCCTATTTATTTGCTGGAGGTCCTGGACATCTTGTTCAGATACATGGTATTATGGATTCTAGCAAATACAAACAGATAAAAAATCTAAACCTGACGGCCTCTGCTAGAAATCTTATAATGGGCCGTGGTTGGATCTTCCATCAGGACAACGATCCAAAACAAACATCAAAAACAACACAAAAATGGGTAACTGAGCACAAAATGAATTTTGATTCTGTATGGAGGAATGGTGTCTGATCTCTTGTCAGGTGTTCTCCAAACTCATCAGGCATTATAGGAGAAGACTCAGAGCAGTTATCTTGGCAAAAGGAGGTTGCATAAAGTATTTAATAAAAGGGTATCAGTAATTGTGGCCAGCGTGTTTTGGAGAAAAACTTTTATTTTATAATGTGATTTACCCCCCACTTTCAATTCTTTTACTTCAGTGAAAGGTTTGATTTTTGCGAATTTTTTGAATGAAAGATCAAAAGGATAAACAATGCAGATTTATTTTTTGCAGCCATTTTTGATCTTATTTACCACGGGTGCCATTAATTCTGACCACCACTTTATAACTTTTCAATCACTCTACAGTATATATAGGAAAAGCAACAAGCAACTTTGTGGTCAGAAGTTTATATTTTGTCTATTTGTGGTTAAAGTGGATTAGTCAGGTCGGGGAACCCTCAAATATTCAGTAGGTGCAACAGGAAAAATGACTCACCGTGGGACAACATATTGAGTATTGTGGTAGAGCAATACTTTTTGGAACAAGAGTGTCACTGTGGCACCAAGTATCACAATACTTATTTACTTGATATTTTAATGGCTTTATTTTGGTCCATCTACATCTACACTGATATGATGACGATACTGTGTTAAAATTGCTGAACACCACAATATGGAACACAACCTTGTTTTTCACAATGTAAATTCAAACATAAAAATAGCTGAAGACACCTATAACAGAAATAAATCACAACCACAATTATGTAAATTTGACATTAGTCTACTTCACCTTTGACCTTTAACTCCACTGCGACATCCACTTGCTCTGGCTAGAACAGCGACTGTTCAACACAGTCTCACTCAGGGGCGGACTGGGGGACAATCCTCTAGCACTATAGCCACACCAGCCCACATTACCGCACAGCCCCAGCCTCTTTCCATCGCAGTGACACTGATTTATTAATTGTGGCTGTTTGAGCAGGAATTGCTATAATCTGATGTGTGTGTTCTTCATTCACAGTTTCTCATGTTTCACCGATTCATTGTGATGTTTTAGTCACAGAAAAGGTGAGACACACACATCATATACAGATAAATCTGCAGAAATCTGATGTTATATTGATCTGTGTGTTATATTTCTGTGTTTCTCCTTTCAGAAAGCATCAGTGTGATTCATCTAACCTGATAAATATTCTCCATCATGTTCCTTTTTCAACTAATAATAAGTTCATGGTTCAGACACTGTTACTGTATATAAGAGGAATGTGTATGAATAGATTTTATATATAGTACATGTTTGGATTGACTTTATTCTCTCCTGGAGTTGTACAGATTTGTAAACATGTTCCAAGCTTCTTGTAAAAAATAATAAATACAAAAATTAGCTAAACTGTTAGTTTTGTGTGTTAATATTTTGTTTTACTTGATCCTTGATAAAAATCAGCAAGCGAGATCAATGTTAACATGTTCACAAACTTATAATAAATGATCTCTGAGTACTATTGAATACATCATTCTACAATTATCTATGGATATATGTCTTATAAATAAATAATATTCAATAAGCTATACTTCTTTTCATTTATCTATATAAATCTGCATATTATTGCCATTTATTTTTGTCGGTGAAGGTGGTAGTATAGTGGTATTGGTACTGATATTATAAAACTATTTGTCTTACTTCCCTCTCTTCGCCTACATAAATAACATTTCAGAAAACATTACCTATAAATATTTATAATGTGCATATTTTATAAGATATAAATGGTCTGGGTCGGGCGGCTGTTCTAGGTGCTGTCGGTGCGACCGGCGTGTCCTGTTGGCATGGTCATTTTTACCGCCGTTGCCCTAAATCCCTTTTCTCATGTAAAATAACTGTGTTGGACTGATATCTGGGTTGGATGTGTCTCTGGCTTTATCTCATTACATCTAACAGTTAATAAGTGATACAGAAAATGGCTTTAATTAAACATTTATTGAACAACACAAGCCTCTCCAATCAGTGCACTTTTATAAAATAAATATAATAATTCTGTATAGATAATTATGTTATGTATATTGAAATTCTACATATGTTACATTTATTGTTCAACAAAAAATATTTTAGCAATATGTATAATTTTGTCAGAATTATTGTGCTCCTTCTGTCATGCTCAGTCTGTTTGTCGCGGCGACACTCGTTTATGGAAAGCGGAGATTCACTCCTGACAGCAAAATGGAAATATTTGCACAGATGCTGGTATATTTCAGTCTACTTGCGCTTCAGTATTAAATAGGTAAGGCTTAAAACATGCAATGCTCATGAAATCTAATCTTGATGTAATCTTTGTGAGGTCAGAACACAAAATTTGTTGGGTGATCCAGACAAAGTGTCAGGGATCCACCAGATCTACACACTCCGCTCACTCGTTCACTCTCCCCGGAATACTGTTTCACCACACCTGCACCTCATCATCACCTCATCACTCCCTTTAAATACAACCCTTCACCTTCTGTTCAATGTCTGGTCTCGTCTTTACATGGACGTACAAGACTCACTACCTGTTACTTACCTGATCTACCAACCTGAGGTACTCATCTCCATTCTCCATTCCAATCTGCCATCTGCCTTCTCCGTTGATCATCTTCATCATCCGTTTTCCACTCTGGTTTCCACTCCACCTGCAAAGACATTCATATTACTATAATCAGCTAAGTTCTATCTTCATCTCAAGTTTGCATGACCTACTCACCATTACATCTGCTGGTTCCGTGCTTCTGTTCTCAATAAACATTGTTTATATTTACTCACCTGTTTCAGGTTCAGGTTCAGGTTCCTTTATTTGTACCCGTAGGTTACAAATAAAGTAAGGTAAAACTCAGGTTTGAGTCTTCTCTAAACCTGACACAAAGCTTCATAATAAAATACAAATATTGTACAAGTCATTTTCAAACTGTGAGTATGCTATGCTTCAGCATGTAATTATACAATATTTTCAATATGAAAATTATGGTTTTATGTTTCTTTTAAGGTTTTGTTTGTTTGTTTTTTACCGAACACTTCAACATCCAGCACAAAATTAAAGAGATGAGCTTAGGAGGTTTCAACTATTACAATCTTCTTGGACAGCAAATAAACAGGGAATGGAATGTTCTAACAAAGCAAAACAATTAGATATTTTTCTTTGTGTGTGTGTGTGTGCGTGTGTGTGTACACACAAAAAAATAACTAGTCTACACTGTTCTGTTTCCTGTTGTGATGTGATGTGCGGTTTCTGGTTTCCAACGTCTGGTTAAGAAAGTGTCAGGTTGACTCAGCACATGCATGTTGCTTATAAAATGCATTCGCTATTTAAACAACGTGATGCAGGACTTGAAAATGAAACTGTCGGACTGAAACTAGTAAAACACATCAGCACCAGGTGCATGATAGAGCCCTAAGACTTGTGTTGTCATACAGCACATGAAGAATTATTAGGCAAGCTGATATTCTGATCATGTTTCTTTTTCCAACCTCACCCATCTTAATAGGATCAAATTAGGACTGTATGTACTCGTTTATAGGTAATATGTTGATGAGTGGATTAAAGCTGTGTTCAATGAACTATAAACACTTGATACTCTATAATTTAGTATTTATTAAAGTGCTCTTCTCCCAGTTGAACTAATATTTTTTTACATGTTCAAACTCTTTAAATGATGATTCTATGTTGCTGTGAAATAATTTGAAATGACTTATTCCCAGTAACTAAATTAATTACTTAAAGCTTATCACAAAACAATAGCCAGTCAGAAAGCAAGCTGACAGTAGAAGCAGTCAACGCACAGCAGGCCATCCAGACAGTTCTCGTTTTTTTCCTGCGATCCTGCAAATTTCTATAAAAGGCAGTCCAAACACTATTACAAAGTACCAACTACAAGCCAAGTATAGTACTAAATTACACTTTTAAATATCTCGATCAAAAGATTGAGTATAAGTATAGGCCAAATATGCTTTTCTGTAAGTCAAGTATACTTAAGTCATTTTAAGTAATTTCTGAGAAGTGCATAAAAAGATGTATATTAAAAAACTTGACTAAACTTTTTTAGAAGGGTATACTGTATGTACAGACAAACTTATAGTTAGTAGTTTTTATTGATTTTCCAGTTACTATTTAAGATAAAAATTCCTGACCTTTCAGGCATGTGTGTCATCCTAGTTTGCAAGACCAAAAAAAGCACAAATTTGCATTTTTCCTCTGAAATGCTTTCCTCATGAGACACAAGATTGTAAAAGTAAAGCAACACTGGTCATATAGAACCGCAGATTCAGTCACATCAAATGTGTTTATGATTCATGATATGCATAATCATCCTCATTGAGCTTCAGATCAGATTCTCTGATTTCTCTTCACTGTCTCTGATCCTGAAACTAAAGGCCTTTGAGTTTGAGAAAATCTAGTTTTGTCTTCTGGTGTCAAATATGGATACAGCTGTTAATCTTGTGTAAATAGGAGGAAAATATCAAAAATATAGAAAATTAATGAAGAGGAAAATAGGATATATATATTAGCTCAGAAATAATTAGATTAGATTCTTTATTGTCATTGTACAAACATCCAAAGATATATTAAATAATTATATAATGATTATATATACAATCATACTAACATTACTGCAGTATATCAGTAAAACAATGATTACACAGTGATTACTGTATAACTGTAAACAAAGTCATTGATATTATTTTCTAATTTACTGTATATCTCTTAAAACACACACACACACACACACACACACACACACACACACACACACACACACACACACACACACACACACACAAAACAATTGTTCAAAAGTAATACAGAAGAGAAATGAAAGGAAGAAAATGTGAATGTATTGATTTTTTTTGTTGTTGTTGTAATATTTAAATTTGGTGATTCAGTTCTTGATTTACTGTATCACTACCTGTCTTAACTATGATATTTTTTAAGTTATTACATAATTTAGTAATATTATAAATATATACATAGAAGATATAGTTAAGAGATATAATACATTCATTGTATAATCAGTGGCTAAAAGTGCTAAAAAATATGTTGCTAGTTTGATGAAATGAACGGCTGCGTTCTAAAAAGAAAAAGAAAAAACATGAGATTTGTGCATCATTTCTACACAGTTTCTATTTTATCTCTTTATAGACCATCTCTTACCATAAATCTGCCCTCATTATCAGAAACTGAGAAAGACAAACACGAATATCTGATTAAAGTCATTGAAATGAGTTTTAAATTAACTTTACACATTCACGAATCTGAAACTGCTGATGATGAAACACATATTTTATATTGAACATCATACATCATATATACTCACAGTTGGGTTTCCCACTATTAATGCTTTTCCGTCTCACTAGTGTCTCTTTAATCTTTGGTTGATTCATGTCCTTTTTGCTTGACATTTTTCTCTTTCTTTCTTGTTTTGTCCTTCTTTTGCAGTTTGTGATGGTCTGGATATAATCCTGCCATGCATTCAATTCTTTTATGGTTTCCAAATATCTATTGAAAACAATATAGATAATCTGAGTGAAATGTTACATTTGTTAGTGATCATTCTTATACAATACAGATTTATCTTTCAGTTTCATTATAATTCTTAATACTGTACACTAACATCACAGCTCAACGTGTGTAATTACCTTGAGATGAGCTGAAAGAGAGAATCTCCACTGCTTCCTGTGACTCTGGAGGTTGAGATGTGTGATAGTCCACACTTCACTGCTAGCGCTGAATATGACCACCATGCTTTACATTCATAACCTTTTAAACAAACTGTGACGTGCAGAAGCTCATGCCTCTTTTGGCACGGAGTTTGAGGTTGGACAGACTGGTGCTTGTTTGCACAATGCTTTTATAAAAAAATTTAAAATTCACAAAAATGTGTATTGTCCCCTAAGTACATACTGACATTGTCTATATTGTGAATGGCCAAATTTCATTAATTGTTTCATATACAGTCACTATTTACACTACAATCTCATTTTTATATTGTCTCTGCAGTATTTTCTTATTTGGATTCAGCTCCTGAATCTGTGTCGCTGCGCCCTCAATCCACTGCTCGTTTTCTCTTATCAGCTCGCGCACCACAGCTATGTGTATTTTATTTAATATTCCACAAATAAGATACATTTACTTCATAGACAGCCTTCTTTTTTATCCAAATTATAATTTTCCATGTTTCTTTGTCTGGACACAAGTGTAAACGCTCCCTGGTATCGGTTGTTGGTATCAGAGCATTTTTACGAGTATGAGTACGAGTACATGAGCTCAGTATCGGTGCATCCCTAGTTGTTGCGTATCCTCACGCTTTTTTAAGTGGGTATGCGGAAATCCTTGGCCTTTCCTAGTGGGTATACGGCATATACCTGCGTATCACGTAGACTACACCACTGCTAAAACCATAATTATTGCTCTTTAGACTTAGAGGACTTAGAGGTTGCTTCTAGTAGCTTAATGACCAAGGTTAATAGTGTTAAAAATGAGTTTAGTAAAAGTGTTACACACTCTAGAAAAAAGCAAAAACTGCCCTGGCATAATGAACAAGTATGGATTCTAATGAAGCAGAGGGATCATGCATTAAAAACTGCAATTAAGTCAGGGTTAGCTCATCATAGGAGAACTTTTCAACAGTTACGTAATAAAGTTGTAAATGAATTGAGAAAGGCAAAAGCTAAGTTTTTTATTGATATTATAAATGATTCTAAAGGGAACAGTAGGCAAACTTGGGTAAATATTAATAGAGCTTTAAAGAACACCAAAAAAAGAGATAGAGAGTTTGAATTGCAAGTACATGGAACTTTAACTAAAGACAAAGATCAAATTTCTTCTATGTTTAATAGTTATTTTATAGATTCAGTTCAAGATTTGGCACAAGGCTTTGGTCTAAGAGAGAAGGTCATTACACCATCAAATGATAATCTTCCATTGTTTAGCATTTCTGAAGTGCCAGAATCTTCCATAACTAAAATCTTGGGCAAGTTTAAGAACTCTAAAGCTAAAGATGTTTTTACTTGTGATTGTGCATTTCTAAAGAAGTATAAAAGTATTATCTGTACTCCAATTGCTCATCTGGTAAATCTATCCATTAAACAAAGTTTTTTTCCTAATACCTGGAAATCAGCGGTAATAACCCCTATTTTTAAAGCTGGAGATGCAACTAATATAACCAACTATAGACCTATTAGTATCCTCCCTGTCGTTTCCAAAGTAATGGAAAGGATAGTATGTGACCAGTTGCTAGCCTATTTAAATCAAGGTCATTTTCCACTGCACCCCATGCAGTTTGGATTTAGGAAACATCATGCCACAGAAACAGCTACTTGTTATTTTATTGAGCAAATAAAATCAAGCCTTGATAATGGAGGGGTTGTTGGGGCTGTTTTCCTCGATTTTAAGAAGGCATTTGATACAGTGAATCATAATGTTCTGTTATCCAAACTGTCAAAGATTAATTTCTCTCCCAATGCTCTGACATGGATGGAGTCTTATTTAGATTCTAGAAAGCAGTGCACCAGGATTAATGATAGATGCTCCTCCTTTGCTAACTGCACTACTGGGGTCCCTCAGGGATCTATTTTAGGACCAATTTTATTTAGTTTATATATTAATGACCTCCCATTGATTTGCCCAGAAGTCCACATCCAAATGTACGCAGATGATACAGTTATCTATACCCATGCAAAAACTAGAGAACAAGCTGCAGCAAAACTCAATGCAGTTCTAATCAAAGTATCAGACTGGCTAAGTTGTCTTACTCTTAATGTAAGCAAAACAGTGGGCATGTATTTCTCTATTAAGAGGAATATTACACAACATCAGCCCGATATCTGTTTTATGGGAGAGGTGATACATATTGTTGATCATTTCAAGTATCTGGGCATAATTATTGATTCTAACTTAAGTTTTAAAAAACACATAAAAAAGATCTCCAATTGTGTCAGAGCTAATTTAGCTAATTTTAGACATATAAGACACCAGTTACCAATAGCCGCAGCTAAACTGTTTTTGCACTCAATGATCTTCTCACATTTATCGTACTGTTCTACAAGCTGGTCCCAGGCGAGTGGGACTACGTTAAAACCCTTATGTACTCTTTACAAACAAGCTTTGAAAGTTCTTGATAAAAAACCAAGAAACTACCACCACTGCACTATCATAAAAAAATACAACCTATTAACCTTTGACAGTTTTCTCTGTTTTGCAGACATGTGCCTGATGTATAAATTGACCCATGATCTTGCACCACCCCCACTCAAGCAATGTGTGTCATTTTGCAGAGATAATGTAAGGGTCACCAGGGCTTCTGTAAGAGGTGACTGTTACACTCAATTTAGGAAGACTAAATTCGGTCAATCAGCATTTTCATTTACTATCGTAGAAAAGTGGAACTTAATTCCACTTCATATCAGAGATTGTGCAAATCTCAGCAGTTTTAAAATGTCCTTAAAGACTTGGCTGAAGGCGAATCAATTATGTGATCATTGATCTTTTTATAACATGGAATGTATTTTTGTATTTTGGTTTATATGCGAGTAATGTTTGTCACATGTTGTTTGTTGTTAAGTTTATTTTTTATCTGTTTTGATAGTATTGTCTTATTGTCTATATTGTTTTTATTTTCCTTGCCCAGGGACCACAGATGTAAATTAGCTGTATAGCTAACTCTGGTACAGGGCCTGAACTGTGCATGGTCCCTGTCAAATAAACTATATAAAAAAAATAATAATAATAATAATAGAAAGTTTTCATTTAATTATTCTGAAGGGGGGGGATTGGAATCCACTGCTGCTTCAATGTATATGTAATGGGTGATTATAATCAAGGTATTAATCAATATTTTTCCTTCTCTGGAGATTTTAATTTGTTACCAGTGTGATTACTGAAATGTTCTTTTCATGTATTCTTTAATGTCAGTATTTGATATCTGAATGCAGTAACAATGCTTGCCTATTTAAGATTTATTTAGCTTCCAGAAATGAAATAGGGACTGGTTTTGTGTTTGAGAAAGGTCTTCAACGTGTTAAAACACATAGGGGTCATTGTAGCCAATAATTTAAGGGACCATTTCTTTGTTAAAGCCTTACTTAGACTAAAATGTAGCTCTCCTTGAGAAAGAACTTGTTATCTTGATGTTTTGAGAAGAGACTCCTGTTTATAGTTAGAGCCTGGCCAAATCCAACCTTGGAAAAGCTGTGTGTCGGTGTGTGTGTTAGTCTTCTTTCTTACAGGTTAAGGAACCACTATAGCAATGTTGGAGATTGACTGAGTTGTTGTTCGAGACATGCTGGCACCCAGCAACCCAAATCCCCGACCTGGAAGGTCACGACGTGCCTGACGTCAGGGTCCGAATTTCAGCTGAATTTCATACTCTCTTGATTTTCCAGTTCCTATTATTCATTCTGCTTTATTTCCTGTTATAAGAAATAACTGAGATTTACATGCAAAAGAGTTTTGCGTGAACTAAACTAAAAATCAATCATGTTTTTGTAATATCTGTTGAGTAACAAATGAACACAAACCACACTAAAACCATAATAAAATGCATAAACTGTCTCTTTGTGTTTTGTAATTGTTTTGCTTTAGAAACTTCATTGAAAAACTTTTGAAACCCTAAAACAAATTAAATACAAACATTATAAGAAGGATATTTTTGGACAGTATTTCATAAATCAGGGTCAATGAACAGGCGGTTTCTGCATCAATTATTTCAAAACTAAATTGAAATAATGCAGGCTAACAGATTCAACAGAAGCACATACTATCGACGATTAACAACCTCGTAGCTCACAGTAGGATTGTGTTTCATTAAAGTGGAGAATATTCGGTTACTGACGTCACCGTGACGTGAGCAGCAGATCCTCAGATCCTCCAGGAGCTTCAGGTCGTGAGGTGGAGCTGTGGATCAAACCTGATGTCCAGCACTTCTTACAGAAGCTCAGTTAGACTGAGATCTGAGGTATTCAGAGGCCAGAGCAACAGCATTGTGTTCACAGGTGAAGTGGATCTTATAGCAAGATAAAGCGCCACACACACACACACACACACACACACTGATCTGCAACATGATGAGGAGTTCAAAGTGTTTCCCTGGCCTCCTAAATTCACTAGATTCCTCATCTTCATATCAGATCTATATTTCTCTTCTGTCTCTGATCTGAACTGAAGCTTTTGAGTTTGCAGTGAACATCTAGTTGCAGCATCTAGTGGTCACACGCGGTAATAACACACTTTAATCTTCCATTTCTCGAATTACAGTTTTTACAATCGCTTGAACACATCTTCTCAGTGCTTTGGTCAGTCAGTCTCTGTGAGCTAAACTGAGGATCATTTATCTTTGCTTTGGCAGAAAAATCATTCAAATTACTTTTAATTCTTTTCTCAGTAACATAATGCATAAGACAGAAATTTGCCATGTTTTTTACAGTAATATTGTAATGAAAGATATTCTGAATCTAAAAAATACTTTCAAAACAATTAGATGAAACTTACACAGATCATCAGTTCATCACCATCTGTACAACAGAGGAAACTCAGAAATAATTTTATACTTTAATGTAAGCATGGACCATAACATAAACTGCAGTGGAAGAGGACATTAGGATTTATAAAATATAATGTTTATTAATATGCATATAGACTTATATGTTATAGGTTACCACACAAAGTGAATTCTAAAATGTAATATTTAGAAGAATACGGTTCTAAATTGAAGTTATAATTAATCAATGACTGTAAAAAAGGCTAATAATTTATTAATTGGATAATAGTGTCTGTGTTCATCAGTAGGAGACTGAACACTGAACCTGATTCACCGTAACACATGATCATAAAAACACTGAACAACAGCTGAATTCTGTAAATTAGATTTTGCATGAAAATTAAGCATATTTTTGGTACCATTATTATTTTATTAATATTCCTATGATAATTAAATTGTATGTGCATATTCTTATTACTCTAATGTGTCTGGATATTTCATTTGTAAGGTTTTTTTTTTCTCAATTGGTGATTTTTATTTGAGTCTCATTGAAATACATTTTCACATAAAAAAAAAACGTTTTTTTTTTCTAAATAAAGATTACAATACATATCAGTATAATGTAAAAATGTTTTAAAATGTAAAAATAAATTATTATGTTTTATATATTTTTATGCGTGTTCAAAAAAAATAAATGCAAGAAAAACCCTTTATCCTTACAGGCTTCATTTTATAATTCAAAATATTGATCTTTTTATTATTTATTTAGTTTTGGGGTAAATTATAACTTGGACATGTTCTTAAAGGAGAACTCCGGTCAATTTTACATTTGGAGTGCTGTCAATACAGAAAACAATGACAAAAATCGGTGTTGCCTACACCGTGTTATCCTCTTTTTAAAATTTGCACCCTGTTGACTTCAATGGGGCAAGTACTAAACCTGCTTTTAGCCTCTTAACATCCTTGATGTGTCATTACAAGTGCACAGGTCATGTGAGTGATTCCTTCAGAGTGAACGCGGGTCAATCTGACTGCAGTAGATGTGCAAGATATGAATAAAAATGAAGTTATTTCAGCCAGCGCAAATACCTGTATTTACATCCTGTTTTCGGTCGAAGTCCATTGTAATCGATTGTCGAGTTCACGCGCGTGATAATAGGTACTAAACCAATGCGCGTGAACTCGTCAATCGACTACTTTGGACTTCAACCGAAAACAGGATGTAGTATTTGCGCTGGCTGAAATAACATCATTTTTATCCCTATCTTTCACATCTACTGCAGTCAGATTCACTCGTGTTCACTCTGAAGGAATCACTCACATGACCTGTGCACTTGTAATGACACATCAAGGATGTTAAAGGTGAACTAAGTAACTTTTTTACCTTAACTGAACAGCTTCGGAGTCATTGGAATGGTTATATTACTTATTTCGGGTTGAATGGTGGTCGTTTCGCACCCCCCTGGTGCCCGCGAGCGGAAAATACGCACTTGCAACTTTGAGCCGCCGCCGCGTCAGGAAGTCTCGCGTGAGATCAGGTCTCGTGATGTAAACAATTGCTTTACGGCCAAAAGAAATCTGCTAAAATGCTGTCATTATTGTGCTCCCTCATGCTGTCCGAACCCGAATGAAGAAGACGTTTTAAAGAATGTCCCATCTGCTTTGATGCCGTTGATCTACTAGCCTCTGGTGTCCGAGAATCGCCTATGAGTTTTTACAACAGTGTTGTCAAATATCTATTCCGAAGCTGTGGGGGGAGCTCTAGAGCGAAACCTGCGAGCAAAAAGCGAGAATACAGCGAAGAAATCACGAAGCTACTGAATGCTGCTTTAAGAGGCTAAAAGCAGGTTTAGTACTTGCCCCATTGAAGTCAACAGGGTGCAAATTTTAAAAAGAGGATAACACGGTGTAGGCAACACCGATTTTTGTCGTTGTTCTCTGTACTGACAGCACTCCAAATTTACAAAAAAATGAGCTCAATGTTAAAATTGACCGGAGTTCTCCTTTAAGAGTTTTTTTGAAATTCACTCACAAACTAGTCATTGTTTCAGTTGCAAACTTGGATTTCTTGTTTTTCATAACATAAATCTATTTTATACACATATAATGCTACATTAATATTAACCAGTATACACATTCATTGACTAACTAACATATGTTTATGCTTTAGTTAATGCGTGAAATCAATTTCTCTGATAATTAAACCACATCTGTTCATCTCTTTATTAGCGCTAATATTTAATCTAAGGACATTTTAGTAATGTTTTAATTAATCTCAATATTGAGGCTGATCAGAATGTAAAGTTGCTCCGGGAACTCGCTATATGTAAAAGTTGCAGTGAAGTAAACTGTAAAGCAGACATGTCTTATAAAGTGTGATATGAAGATCATATGTTGCTGTAATACTGAATATCTCCAGTAGAGAGAGACACTGATCCACTGAACTGTGTGTCTGTAAACCTCTAAAGCTCCACTTCTCCTGTCTTCATGTGTTTGTTCAGTCAGAGCTCATGTGTCATCTCTCATAATATCTCAGATATCATCCTCTTCTTCTGGACAGGACTGTTGTTGAAGAGAGTTTGTCCGAGATTATACATGCCACAGTTTAAAGACTAGAGAGACATGCTGGACTTTAGTGCAAATGCTTGGGAGTTTTAGAGAGAAATTTTCAAATTGTTCCAGAAACTAGATGTACCGCATCGCGGTACAAAATATGACCGCCGCTCAGGCCTGCACTGGCTTTCCACAAAAAGAAATGACGTGGAGCAATTTGGCTGTATTGCGTGTTTATGTATATACCTAAAAAAAAGTAGTAATATGTGCATGTCTGTCTCTGTGTGTGTGTATGTGTGTGTGTTTGTGTATGTGTGTGTCTGTCTGTCTGTCTGTGTGTGTGTGTGTGTGTGTGTGTGTGTGTGTCTGTGTGTGTATGTATGTGTGCGTACATGTGTGTGCGCGTGTGTGTTTGTGTGTGTGTGTCTGTGCATGTGGATTTGTATGTGTGTGTATGGGTGTGTGTCTGTGCGTGTGGATGTCAGTGTGTGTGCATGCTTGCGTTTGTTTGTATTCCTGCATGTGTGTGTGACAGTTAGGGTTGCCAACTTCAGTAAAGGAAAATGCGGGACAATCGTGGTTATTTATAGGAAAATGAGGGAAACTCAAAATATTTGTACTGTATCACACAGTGTACGTCATTTCAGTGTCTGCAGTTAAGTTTGTGTTTAAAAGGTTAACAGACATAAACACATTTGTATTGCTTAACCTATTTATGTGTTTAATTCTAAAAATAATTTTAATGTCATACATGAAAAAAGTCACATTACAAACAAACCATAGTTCAAAATAACAGCATTTATCTAAAATAGAAAGCTTTTTTAACATTATACACTAGGCTTACAGTTCAAAAGTTTGGGGTTAGTATAAGATATTTTTTGGGGGAAAAAAATAAAGAAAGTAATTGCCTACTTTTATTCAGCAAGGATGCATTACATTAATCAAAAGTGACAGTTAAGATAATGTTACAAAAGCTTTCTATGTACTTTCTGAAAGCTTTAAAACATTAATAATAATCAGAAATGTTTTTTGAGCATATTATTCCCTCAGGTAGATTACATGTTTTCTTGCGTGGCTGGGTGTTGGACTCATGAACAATAATCACGTTGTTTGCATTCGCCAAAATTGATTAGCCGAAATCAAAACGTGGACAGTGAAAGGAAATTACCGTTAGCGCGAGACGAGTCCGGCTTGAAGCGGAAGCGACCAGACGGCAGAGGATGTTCGCAAATCAAACAATGATTTGTCTCAAAACAGTGATTAAAAAAAGCTGTGATTGGATGATGACAGGTGTCGGTGATCATTCTCAAGTGTCGTGGTCAGCACTGCTGCTGTTGCTGTTGTATCAGTCAGTGGTTTATCAGCTTGTCCAAAAACGGGACACGGGAGGTCACGCACGGGACAAATAAATTAGGCCCAAAATACGGGACGTCTAATTCGGGACAGTTGGCAACCTTAGTGCCAGTATCATCCTAAACCAGCAACCCTTCGCTCAACACCACCATCTACAGGCCGATGAGTGTACAGTCACTAAATGTGCACATAAATTAATTTATTTTATACCCCCCCATGGATGAAATTCTACGAAACTTAGCAGAGGATACCCCCAGAGGATGTCAAGTTAATCATACACATGAAATATGGTGCAGTTCTGAACATCTCAACTGGTTGATGTGGGCCCTTAAGAGCAACATACCATAAAAATTTCTTCATCCTCGGTGCCACGGTTCAGGTAGTTATTTAGGAAAAACTGCATTTTTTGGGTTTGGGGGGGCCCAGCGCGGGGGGGGGGGGGGGGGGGGGGGGGGGGGGGGAGTGGCCCCCGGGGACCAAACGAAATTTTTCCATAAAAGTCTAGTGGGGCTACATGCCCACCAAATTTCATGTTCCCCAGCGTTTCGGTGTCCCTGGTATGGTTGACGAAAAAATTCAGTGGATGACGAAAAAAAAAAAAAAAAAAAAACTTTGACAATCCCTATATGACCGCTTTCGCTAGCTATGCTAGCGGCGGTCATAATAAATCTGTATGAGTGTGTGTTTTCTATTCCTCCTAACACACAGAATATGATCTGCAGTTTTCATCTTTGTCCACTAGATGTCAGAAGTAGATTTGAGGTGAAACTCAAAGGCCTTTAGTTTCAGGATCAGAGACAGTGAAGAGAAATCAGAGAATCTGATCTGAAGCTCAATGAGGATCATCATGTGTCTCATATGAAGCAGAAAGAGACTCGCATCTGATCAGATTATTTTACAGGATCAGAGACAGTGAAGAGAAATCAGAGAATCTGTCCGGTTTGCTCTTTCTCTCCTCCTGAGTCTCTCTCTTCTCTTGAGCGCATCTCAGCCCAGCGAGAGGACATGAGGGTTCAGAGGAGAGGAGAGGAGATCTCAGAGAGAATGGACAGAGTGTTTTCTCTTCTTGACAGACTGGTAGAGAAATAAAGTTTTGGTTATGTGAATTCAAATAAATGTAAATGAAACAATCGTATAGGCCTACATTATTTTTATCTACAAGTTATAATTTCTAAATGAAACAAAAAATAATTTCTGTGCATTATTTTTGTAAAGTTATAACTTGTAAATGTAATAAAGAAATTATTCTGTACATTTATTTTTTGGCATGTCAATTAATTTGTAAATGATACAAAATATATTGTTCAATACATTTGCATGATAAGATGGATGGATGGCACTTTATTGTCCGTGTACACGGAAATTTGTCTTGCAATACAAGCTCCAACAACTACAACACAACAACCTAAAAAAGCTAAAAACACAGAAGCATCAGTAAAAACATGAATAGATCATTAATATGATGGGGCCTGCCCTGCAAGAGTGGTCTTCAATAGTTATAAATATATTATATAGATGAAAGTGAAAGTAGGAAGAACTATCACTTCTTTACTCTCCCGTGTTGATCCAGCAGAGATATTGAGGAATAAATGAGTGTTTATATTTGTTCTTTCTGCATTCTGGAACCCTATGGTGCCTCCCGGAGGGCAGGAGTTGATACTCCCGCTGCTACACATGGGAAGAGTCCTGGGAGATTTGGTCATCCAGTCTGACGTGTGCAGTACACGGCTTTCAGTGAACGCGTTCTCCACTGAGTGTCCCACCGATCTGGAACAGATTCCCAGGAGCCGTAGAGTCCTGGCCTTCAGATGAGCGGAGAGACCCCCAGACCACTGCGCCTCCATATGCAGAATGCTTTGAATGGTTGACACAAAGAAAAGAGACAGGATTTCGCTGATCGCTCTGAATGACCTAAGTCTCCTTAAAAAGTAGATTCTCTGCGGTGCTTTGCTGCAGATATAATACATGAGAGGTCCAGGAAAGGCCACTGTCCACCAACAGGTTTGCAGGGCGGACTCAGGCGACGGCTGCCAGTCACTGACATGTTCTCAGAAAGGGGGAAGAATAAATTAAATTAACTCACATCTTCAAAAATCGAACCATAAAATATTGTAACATGCAAAACCGTTTTGCGCTAAACTCTGCAGGACAGCGGCCCTCCAGGACCGAACCTCGTCTATCCCTGATCTATGAGACATATTATATATTTTTCAATTTTATATATATATTAGGGCTGGGAATCGATTAAAAAAAAATTAACTAATTAATTGCACAATTTGCTGTAATTAATTGCAATTAATTGCATTTCCTCCAAGCTTGTAATCATCAATAATTAAACTTAGAATCACCGGAAAAAAAGGAACAGAAAATAGCCCTATATTAAAATAATATTAAACATCAATATATCAATGTATTATTCTTTTTCAATAATTAATCAACAATCAATTTAAGATTTTTTTTTTCCAATTTTTTTAACTTATTATAAAAATAAACTATAGTCCTAAAAAAGCTATTATTACCAGAGCATGTATGATTATCATTTACTCTCCCTCAAGTTGTTCCAAACCTTTATATCTTTCTTTCTTCTGCTGAACACAAAAGAAGATATTTTGAAGAAAGTCGGTAACCAAACGACTGATGGACCCCATTGACTTCCATAGTAGGAAAAAAAATACTATGGAAGTCAATGGGGACCAGCAACTGTTTAATTACCAACCTTCTTTAAAATATCTTGTTTTGTGTTTAGCAGAAGAAAGGAAATCATACAGGTTTGGAACAACTTGAGGGAGAGTAAATGACAGAATTTTCATTTTTGGGTGAACTATCCCTTTAACATTGTTGCCTAGCAATATCCTACAATACCAGCTCAGCAAACAGAAGTCTAAAGAGAAATTTCACCTTATTTGAGCGGACTTTGCTTTTCCAGTGCGTGATCGGTACATGATTGAAGCGTTTGGGCCGTGAACGACAGAGCAGAACGCGCAGCGCAA
This sequence comes from Rutilus rutilus, assembly GCA_021464565.1. Classification (NCBI taxonomy): domain Eukaryota; kingdom Metazoa; phylum Chordata; class Actinopteri; order Cypriniformes; family Leuciscidae; genus Rutilus; species Rutilus rutilus. Next base: position 35,488,557 of record JAJAQA010000017.1, read on the forward strand.
ACACGGAGTCGAACATTGAGCAGAGAGCGCAGCCGCCTACACCTATGGCCGACACACACACACACACACACACTTAGGGTGCTTCTCAATATCCCTCCTCGTCTCCTCTCTCCTCCGTCCTCCATCCTATGACCCGGAAACCGATTGAGCTCAGCCATCTTGAAGGACATCTCAATTCTCTAATTGCGCCGCGAGGAGTCGAGGATCGAGGAGTTAGGAGGCTTTCTGAGGAGTCATGAGCGAGGATACACAGGTGGATCCTATGCGGAAGAGTTTTATCGACTAAAACGTGACGCACGTATAAATTCTCCTCCTCCTTCATCGGTCACAATCATTCTGATTTATACTTTATTTTTGCAGTTTATATAAACCACACACCTCACATATTTCAACAGGGTATCTTTCTTTATTCTTATTTATTATGAATTTCTTAAATAAACAAATTTCAACAACATGAGGGCAGATCCTCTGAGCGCTGCTGATGACGCGATGAAGTGACGCTCGAGTGATCAAGGATTCCAATGTATAAAAAAAGCTTTCATTCGATCCCTCCGTCCTCGCGTCTTTTCCTTGCAGCCTTCCCTCGCATCCTACAGGGGGCGGAGCTGAGACGCGAGGAAAGGAAGCGAGGAGAGGAAACGAGGATGCACAAATAAGAATTGAGAAGCACCCACAGACACACACACACAGGCTGCGTTCGAAACCGCATACTTCCCTACTATTTAGTATGGAAAAAAGAGTAGGCGAGCGAAAAAGTATGAACGAATCCAAAAGAGTAGGCGAGAATTACCTGGGTGACGTACTAATTATCGCGAGATTCGGACTTAAGTGCGTTCGAATATGCCTACTTTCCTACTATATAGTAGGCGAAAACAGTACGTGAAGGAAGCAGTACGTTCGGAACATCAGTATTCATAAAAGAGTAGGCGAGAAGTTCCCGGATGGCTTACTGCTTCCGGCCAGATTTTTGAGTGCTCAACGATGGATACTCTTCTATCCCAGGAGGCCACGCGAGAGGATACGTCATTATCAAACATCGCAAAGATCGGCGACGCGGGTGCTTTCAAATGTGAGTAAACACGGTTCCTTGTGTTAAAATTGCGTGTGTTGAACTACTGTAGAGTAAACTGTTGAAGTGTTGAAGGTGTAAAGACGTTACACAGTATAGTATAGTTGTGATTTTGCTGTAAAAACACGTTTTATTATGTATAACGTTAGCTAACAGGGTAGCTCCAGTAAGGACACGTAAGTTACGTCTCTAAAGTGGATTTACATAAACCATATCTTAAAGACGCTTATTTTAAATGTCTATTTACATCTGACAGGAAAATCTTCAGTAAGTATTACAGCACATCACACATCACAACATGAAATAGACATCTGAGTGATGAATGTGTGCTATTATCTAGAACAAATCTATAAAGTAACTAAAGTTATCTATTTTATTTGTCCATTACTGTTGATAAATTGAGGAACATTTATGTTGGATAAAAAGTTAAAACAACCTCAACATGTAAATGTAGTGTTGAGCTCATAAATCGCAGAGGTTATGTGAATCTTGTCTGGATATTACAGGACAGATGAACAGATGTGTGTTGATCCGGTGGAGAGTGGCTCATGAAGCTGAATGCTGCCATCAAAGGCTTTGAGGGAGTATATTACAGAAATTAATAACAACAACTATTTAAATATTAAGTTGTAGTTTATTTTAATTATTGTAATTTCAAACAGAGCAATTATGGCACTTTTCTGATTCTTGATTTCTGTGCATTTGCTGCACGGCTTTTGTGGTGGAGCAGGACCTGCAAGGAAAGATGATGGCGGCATTTGTGGAAAAAAGCGTTTTTGTCTTCTAAATAATACTGAAATCATATGACATTGTGCTGTTAAAATGACTGCTTTTGTGTTATGTTTGTGCATTTTTGTAGGATCTGAAATGTCAGCAGACTGGTGTGAGCTCTGAGGATGAGGAGCCCAGAGCTGAATCCTGGAGATGGTGCCATGGATGAGACCCTCCATCACTCCACCTGCCCTTATGAGACCCTCTATCCCTCCACCAGCCCTTATTGCCTCAGATTGTGAAGCACAACACATCACGCAACAACCTCAGGCACGAAGGCACGGCTCACCTTTGGCGATCATCAGAATAAAGCCGCAGAATGGGAACCGCTGTGTTGAGATGGCAGAAGGATGTGGGGTTCAGCGCCTGTAGCCTACATACATGATTGTAGTTTGAATAAAGCTTTGTTTCATGTGTTGACTTGTATATGCATTTGTTTATTGTGTGATGGTGACTTTCATTCATTCTTTTACTAATTTATTAATATTTCTCATTGTTTTCAGTAAATAAAATATAATTATTTAATTAATGCTTTAATTGTTTGAATGAAAATGTAGATATGTTCACTATATACACATCTAGAGTGTATTCAATCATGCATAGCTATGTCATATGACATACATTACATTTTGTTTGTTTTATTGAATTATATCATTTTCAGTCAAAAGTAATATAATTAAGTATTGGTCAGCATTTATCGTTGTTATTATTGTATGTTTTGGGGTGGGATAGCAATGCAATTCATTCTGGGGTAATATTAATTTTTAATATTAATGATACTTACATTTTTTAGTATAAAATCAACTGTTTTCTCCAAAGGCAAATCTTCGCACAGCTGCCCTTTGTGCAGACATTACAAACGCTGAGGAAACCCGTAGGTAGGGCTGTTGAGTTACTGATGTTATGAGGTATATATATCTCATGGGTTTGCATACATAATATGAGATTTTTTACACAGGAAAAATGAACCTACAAGGTTAAATATATTAATATATATTTTCTTAAATAATTCATTATAATACATTTAAAACATGCATTTTTTTTTTTGGTTATTTATAGGCCTAGGCCTGAGGAATGAAAGAGAGTTAAATTCAACAAGAAAAAGAGGAAAACATAAAGCAGCCACTTTTGCTTGTGGATGAAAATGTTTGGATATAAAATAAAGAAATTAACAACATATTCAAGAGATGACAATTTTGGGATTTCGTAATAAAAATAAATAACATCGTTAAGGATAAAACGATGGGTCACATTAGTAGCCTAGGGTTAAATATAAGAACTTAAATCAACCCTAAATGTAATCACAAAATAAATGGGCAGCAGTTTCTTCAAAAAGACCACAAAATTAGTTTAATCAATAAGATATTTACAGACAGATGAATTAAACGTGTCGTTCAAATCTTTTAAGTTGTTGCGCGTGTGATAACGCGTCGTAGGTCACATGATAACGTCAACATGGCAGATGTCCGGTTCGCATTCATACTCAACGAGATCTGGCTATAAAGTACCTACTCTTTTAGCGCTCGTTAAATAAGTACTTATTGAAATTAAGTACCTACTCATTGAGTATGCGGTTTCGAACGCAGCCCCAGACACACGGAACGGAGAGTGCGGCGGCGCACACGGAGCGGAAAAGACCCGCTCATGAAAGCTGCGCGAGAATGAAACCCGATGCACATAATTCGGCTTTTCAATAGCAGCCGCATCAGGAAATCATTAAAACGAGGCAAAAAAAAAAAAAAAGTGCTGCGTTAAATGCGTTATTTTTTTTTAACGCGTTAAACATTTCAAATTAATCGCACAGATTAACGCGTTAATTCCCCCAGCCCTAATATATATATTTTTTATATTTTGTGTTTCTATTGTATACTGTTCATATTTTTATAATATCAAAATCTAATATCCATGTGTAAAAAGTCTTTTTTCATACAATATTTGCCTCTGAGATGAGGTGGAGTCGAGTAACAATCTAAAGTTCTTCAAATTTATACTTTAATCCAGAGTAAATGAGTGTCGTACATTCCTCCACTGGTTATTTGGAAAATGAAACTAACACAATGTATTTTCACATTAACAAACTGTTGCTAGTGTCCCTGGAGTTGTTCAGTGTGTGTAAAGAGCCTCATGTGTCATTGTCTCTAGTATTGACTGTGTATCCGCTGTTGGTGAGTCTGTGTGGTTCAGGGTTCAGATAAACTACACTTGTGTTCTCAATACACTCGCCTCTGGGGGACGTTTGATGGTTGAACTGGCAGTAGAATAATATCATCTCATTATGACCCTTTTTTTTAAAGCATATTGTTGCATTTTCAGAGTGAATTTTTTTTTGTTTTTTTTGTTTTTGTTTTTGGTTTAACACGGTTTTACACAATAATTTGCATTTTAGTCTGTGAAACCGGGCAAACATATAATGCACTGAAGTGTTTAATCCACAGGATGACCTCACTACTGAACTAAACAGTTCCCTCGAAAAAACTCTCCATTTACACATGAACTGCTCTCAAACACAACTCTCAGATGCTTTATGAAATTCACTGAGGATAAAACATATTTCTCAAAATAAGAATCGCAAGCATCAAAAGTACAAAAAATAACTAGAGTTAAATATAGCATTAACGGCTTATTTTCAGTGTTGAGCAACAACAACCTTTCTGGGAATTACCCTAAACCGCACAAGACCTCCACTCGACAACAAGTCGACCACAAGACTCAACACTTCAACAGGGAGAAACAGATCCGGTTAAAGCTCAGGTTAAATTTCCTGTGTGGTTTACGTTTATATACTCGCTCAATCTCATGCACTCTTTCTGTAAAACTCTACACACATCCTCACTCACTAAAACACATTTTGCACGTGTGCTGTAAAACAGTAAACACAAGAGGCAAAAGTTAACCAGGACCCTTTAAAGAGTTAGACTCACTGTAACCCTCTCAGTGTAAACTCACCATAAAGTGCAGCTTTAAGATCTTGATCATTTGGTCTTAAACTCTAAGCCGACGGGACATGAATGTTCCTGTACCTTAAAACTCGAGATCAGTTTTTATTCCAGGAGAAGATATCTCCTGAGTCGAGATACTGAGCTTTCCATTAAACGTGTTGTGCACCGTGACACAAAGATGACAAAAACCTGCTGATTTTACATTACAGTTTTTTTCAATTGCTTAAATGATGTTTTATTAACAAAGTTCGGGAGGAGCACGTTCAAATAATCAAGCAATCAATCAATCAATCAACTCATCAAACAATTACCATGTCTACCCTATCAGCATGAGAGGGAGCATATTCACTGTCAACTCACCTAACTTCCTTGACAGTTTCAGCATCCCTCCACCACCCCGACTCCTCACTCTTGGCTTGTTCTTTCACAGCCAGGAATACGGGGGGAGTACTCTGGGTTCAGGCCAAATAACGAGCCCGGGGCCCTCTCCTCGGACAGCACGCCAAATACGCATTTATTCTATCTGACTTATTTGTAAGTGTGAACTCGTGAAACACACTTTTGAAAACAGGGCCCGGTTTTTCAAACCCCTTCACACAATTAGCACAACACCTCAGATCATTTGCAAAATGGAACACTTTCGTCGAAACTATACAATGTCTTATAAAACATTATTTTGTTGTCATAACATAAACACAACCATCATATGGTCTAATTCTGTCTGAATCAGTTAAACACTCCTGTGCTCAACCTAAAACACCTTTAGCATTTACACAGAGAGTGTAAACACCACATGACACCAATTGTGCAGACCAATGAAAATATTTATTTATTTTCATGTACTCAAGTCAGCCAATACTGAACATTTCAACAAAACATTCATAAAGGCTTGCAGTAATACTGTTACATAAAAATACAAATCCAGTTCAGTACTGAATAAAAAAATAAACCTAAACATCTCTCCGCCTAGCTGGATCTGGCCACAGGGCCTTGTCATTTGCAAGGCAACGTGAGAAGAATCATTTGGAGTGACGAATTCACCTCCCTCAGTATTAGTCTGTGGTTTATTACATGGTCCACAATTGTTTCCAAAAACGAAAACGAATTTCGTTACACAGATTTGGTTGTCTTCCCTCTTCCTCTCCCTCTCCCTTGTTCTCTCCGGATTCCCCCTCTCATCCGCACTCTCCCTCTTCCTATGACACTGTCCATTTTTGTTGAAGACAGGTGAACTTACCTGTTGCCTTTTTATAGTGCTAAAACCTGATTGGTGTGTCTACAATTAAGCACCAGTGTGTGTGTGCACTCCTGGTGGCTGTGCTTAACCAATTGGTTCATGGGTGTGTTCATTTGAAAGCCTTTGCTAAGGAAATTACATCATGATAAATTTCTGTGTCAAATTTATACAGGTGTGTTTTGTGTTTTGCAAATCACTGTGTGTAATGTTTTGCAAAAAGTGTGAAGCTGACCATGTGCTTACAATCGTGCAAATCTAGCCTTGTGTTTTGCTGCTTGAGTGTAAGGTTTTGCTAATTGTGGGAAAGTTTTAATTTTACTGTGTAAGCAATTGAAAAAAACTGCAATTAGTAGCACTGATAAAACTGATTACAGTTTTTTACAATCACTTTGCTACTATTTTCAGAACCTTGATGTCATTTTTCAAAACTCTAGACACAAAACTCAAAACGGTTATCACTTGTAACACAGGCTGTCTAATGTTCAAAACATTGCATTGTGCATTCACATCTTTAAAGAAATCTTGCACTTGCACAATCATTGGTTCAAAAAACAAATTCACTGTGAAATACCATTGAAACATAACTATAGATCACCCACACACAAGCAACCGATAGTTTCACTGTGTCATTGTTCGTACAATCATTAAATATTGTAGAACAAAATAGTTGATACAGGTTTCATTATGGCACTACATGTACAGTAAATACATCTCTGTAAAAGCACTGCAGTAGTAGAGAGAACACTACAGACACAGTGGAATCAGTGAACAAAGTTTGTAATATATTGATGCAAAACACTACAGTACAACCACAGCATAGGTTTATTTGAATCAAAGCAAAAATAATTAGCTATGAAATAGAAAAGACAGTACTGTAAAACATCAAATGCAGTGTTCCTCAACTTGCTTGCTTGTACTGTAAGAAACAGAACAGGAGTGATTATCTATACAGTGCAGTGCTGTCAATACTGTAAATAGTCTGAAGAGGTGGTACAGTATTTGGGACCATAGACACAGTGTCTGATGAAGCATTATGATAAAATATTAGGCTACATCCATGGATATTGTAGTCTAATTGGTTCATGCTCCACGCTAATTGGTGACAATGAATCTCGTTATCTTGAAACTTTCATGATTTACAGTAAACATGGAAGATTGTTTGTCTGTTTCCATACAACTATGCTTTAAGAGTAATGCAACAGTTACTTATCATTTTGAGCAGTTGTATCAATTGATAGTTAGATCAATGTAAGGAAATGAATAGACACTCGTTTGAAATGTAATGTGTGAATTGCCTTTTGAAATAGTAGTACTTTGATGTTAAGTTGTGTCATATTGAACAGGTGATTTTTGTTGAATGAACAAATGATCTAAGTTTTATGTGTATTGTATCCAAGCAATTGAGAAAAGGGTTAGAGTTTTGAAAAATGTGCATTTTGATCATTGGTTGTGAGTTTTGTGTCTAGAGTTGTGAAAAATGACATCAAGGTTCTGAAAATAGTAACAAAGTGATTGTAAAAAACTGTAATATTACTCATTACTCATACTCATACACTTTCCTTTTAATTTACACTGATTTTAGTTTTAAAAAACATTGTATTTCCAATTAAAAACTATATTACAATAATCAGAATCAAATGGAAATCAGGAATAAAAAAATTGGATAAAAATGTGTGTTGTGTGTGTGTATGAGTGTTTGTGTATGTGTGTGTGTATATGAGTGTTTGTGTATGTGTGTGTATATGAGTGTTTGTGTATGTGTGTGTATATGAGTGTTTGTGTATGTGTGTGTATGTGAGTGTTTGTGTATGTGTGTGTGTGTGTGTGAGTGTTTGTGTATGTGTGTGTGTGTATATGAGTGTGTGTGTGTGTGTGTGTGTGTGTGTGTGTGTGTGTGTGTGTGTGTGTGTGTGTGTGTGTGTGTGTGTGTGTGTGTGTGTGTGAGTGTTTGTGTATGTGTGTGTGTGTGTATATGAGTGTGTGTGTGTGTGTGTGTGTGTGTGTGTGTGTGTGTGTGTGTGTGTGTGTGTGTGTGTGTGTGTGTGTGTGTGTGTGTGTTGTAAAATCTTTGTGCATATTTTAAATGCAAAAACTACACCACTGCTCTATTTGCTGTTGATGTGGAGTTTCCAGCACCTGTCTAAGAAAGTGTCAGGTTGACTCAGCACAACATTGAGGTTTGGTTTGAAGTGATTCATTCAGATGTTTCACACATCATAATCAGAGAGTTCTTGTAAAGCGTGATTTTGACAGAAACTTTTCTCTTTAGAAAGCTGTGTGAATATTGTCTAACAGCAGAACATTCACCAAATTCACTGTTTGTTCATATTGTGCATGTTTTGAATTAATCTCTGTAATAAAGCTTTACAGAACGGTATGATTTAACACTGATAATAATTATATGATGTTTTATTAATATATACAAATTTGGTTGGTCTAGTCCAAATAGTCTCTGAGTAACTGAGAGAAATGCAAAAAGTGTTGCAACTGTCCCCGGTCTCCCCTTATACTAGATTATAAGATATCATATTCATTTCCTAGTTAAAGATCACCTGGTTTGTTCAATATTGTCTGAAATGTTGACTACACCCCTTGAGAGTCCCATACACTCATATAACATTACAAGAGGAGGCGTGTGTATGAGCGAGGAGAAGATCACAGTCACTCTTTCTGTCATTCTGAGCTGTGTTTCTCTCTCGACACTTCCTCTGCTCTGCACAAGGTGACTAACACTTCCTCTTTCGTTCTGTGAGAAAAGATTGTATTCATTTATTTAAATATGGACATTTGTCTTTCTATTTTAGTGAAACTGAAGTGGAGTTTTTTCATGAGAAATGAATGCATTTGAGAATATAGGTTATAACACATATATCACAAACCACAGACACATACGGAGAGAAAGAGAAAAATGGAAAGCAAAAAAGAATAAATATGCTAAACATGATCTAATACAATATATTGAACCAAAAACAAACATAAAAGGCGCTGATAGTCGACAAAACAGCATTAATAGTGACAAACCAAACTATAGTATTTCTGATGTTTAAGATCAAACACTGTTATATATCATTCATCATCATCATCATCATCTTCTCTGGTGTCTGAATGTGTAAAATCAATTATAAACTATAACTTTTCATTTATTGAATATAGGCTACAGGAAAAAGGATAATCTACCTTACTTTATCCATTACAACAACGACTCTGTCAAATGTCTATTGTGCTGCAACTGTGGCTTTCCTAGAAGAAAAAGAGTTGCAGAAAACTGTTGGAGGAGGAGAACTGAAAACACTTGCTCTTCTCGCATTATACGCCTCTCGGTTGTATGACGACAACCCTGAGCTGTCATTCAGAAGATCCACTTCATATCTACTTGAATCAAGGTGCCGATAATCTTGGTTCTTCAGAGTTACGATCTGGATAATCTATTGGGACAGTCAAAGCCATCTGCTCATCTTCCTAATAAGGTACTCTTTTTTTTTGTGTGTGTTTTTATATCATCTAGACATAAGATATATCAGCCCGATCTAATGAAAGTGTGTTTCTACACCACGAATTGTATCTCTTGTGCCATTTATAGCCTACGCCGAAAATGGTTTTATGCGTGCACATGATACTGACACTTTATGACATGGGTAGACTGAGTACAGTTTTTGCATTTTGATTTTTCACACAAAAATAGATACTGAAAAGAAGTGAATTTCCACATGACATTACATTAGCTTATAGACTAAGATATTATCAATCAATAATACCCACAAGTAGTTTATATTTTCCACAATTAGCTCATAAATATAAGGTGCTTTTTGTCTTTGTCTCAACTGTACCCATATGTGGTAGAGTTGAGACAGTGCATGGTACAGTTGAGACACCCGTTTTTAATGATGTAAAGGTAACTAACCATTCATTGTAAATATAATAAATAAAGACAAATAAAGAAAATAACAATTGGGCAACATGTTTGATTATTCATCCATTTATATTTATTCATTTTATTTAAATTAGCACTGGTTAAAATGTATAAAGCAGGAACCAGATATGAAACAATATTTATTAATAATACACAGTTTAAATATCACAAATATCAAATTTTATTTTCATTTGCGTCCTATGCTGGCTAATTACGACGTTTAACCTGTGATCATAATAACACTGAACAACTGAACAGTGTGTTTCCTAATAGAGCTCTATCGGGGGTACAGTAGATGTGTGTCTCCGCTCGACACCTCGCACATTTCTCTAGATTTTACAATTACCTTTCATGACACAATACCTTGAAATATGCCAGTTTTTAGGGCACAGAATAACGTTTGTGGTGATTCCAGTTATGTTTAACAGTCAAACAGAGATAATAAGCTATTCATTGTGGAGAGTGCATGGTGAAGTGACCCAGCAAGTAACCATCGAGTCAGTGTTGATGCTCCAGCGCTGATTACATTGAAATGACGTTAGAAAGTGATGTTGCTTTAGCATCACTCTTGCACCCTCGGTTAATATTGAAATAATGTTCAGATTTCAATCACAAATAAATACTGTTAATATTGCTTCCACATTACAAAGTCACTTTTGCACCCACATTTGTTGAAACATTATTAATATTGAAGACAAAAACATGCTCATAACATTGAATCAATATTCAACCAACTATATTAATAAAAAATTAAAAACACATCACACAGTTTCAATCACATTCTTCTTTATTTTCATGTTCAATAAAAAAACATTACAGGTCAAAACATATTTAACATGTATACTGTATAAGGACAGTAGTAAACCTTCTCTGCACTTGCCTTTCATTAACTGTCTTGCAGAATCCCTTGCATCTGCAACAACAAAAACTATTGCTAGTGAACAGACTCGCACATTAGCAACCAAATTAAATTATAGGATAAAGTAACAGTATTGTAGATTGGTGTAAACTGGCTGAAATTAGGAAGCTGGACATTAAAATCAAAGCAAATATTGGTCTCACTGCCAAAGCACTCCTGGAATTGATACCCTCATGATCCTTGGAAGATGGTCCCTGGCAGGGGTACAGGGCTGGCAGGGGTACAGGGCTGGCAGGGGTACAGGGCTGGCAGGGGTACAGGGCTGGCAGGGGTACAGGGCTGGCAGGGGTACAGGGCAGGGGTACAGGGCTGGCAGGGGTACAGGGCAGGGGTACAGGGCTGGCAGGGGTACAGGGCTGGCAGGGGTACAGGGCAGGCAGGACTCAGTCACGTATGGAGAACTGCTGCACATCTGGTCAGAGGACTCAGAGAGATGGTTAGGCAGAGGTTAATAGAGGGCTGGACAAAGGTCTGGACTCTGGAAGCTGACTGAACAGGAGCCTGCAGTTTGACTGCAGTGAAACAGATTTTACACATTAGCAAAATTACATTTTGGGACGTTCACGTAAATGGAACAATGGCATATACTGTGCCACTCAGTTACTGTACATAACATCACTGTTATACCTGGAAATAGAAGGAGCTGGGCAGAGCTTTCTTTTTTAACTTCCTCTTCTGTATCAGATGTTGTGTTGTAAACGGGATTGGGTCTAATAGAGAAATAAAACTTCATATACATCTAGGAATTTCATGTTATGATTATTCTTTCCCCTTGCCATTCATTAATTGTGTTACCTGGATTTTCTCTTTTCAAACTTCTCAGTTTCTACTTCAGACTGAATGTCACTTGTGTCGCAGTTCTCCTGTAGATATCAAACCCTTCTCAGCTTCTTCATATGTGGCTGCAAGTTACATGTTGTGAGTGAGTGTAGTAACAATATCTGTGCCACCATTTTGAAATTGAACGATGCACCACTGCTTCATTTTTTTTTTAAACAAAATAACTCAATACAAGATTAGTAAGATTAGTCAGCAAAACAGCTCCCTTGGCCGTGTTATAGTTATACAGTCGCAGGTGGGGTGCGAGGCCCTGTGTGAACTTGAAATGCGAGGCCCTGCTCTTTGATGTGGATGCTCAATTGTGCATGAATAACAGTCACACGGACGGACGTAGCAGTTCTAGTTCTATTGCACGCATAATCTCGCTGCAATATTTATATATATGTGTATAATAGTTTTTTATCAGGTAGAATAATACAGCATAATCATGCACATATCTCAGCTATGACTTTTTGCGATTTATTTCAGAGGGGAAAAAAATCAACTGTGCAACGAGTGGCTTTACATCAAGTCAGCTTTACATAAATTTTCGTGTGAATACATATATAAACGTGTATCTTAATGGTCCAGTGGTAGAACTTTTGCTAAGCGCGTCAGAAGTTCTGGGTTCTAATCCGTGTTCGTTTAGTTTTTTTTCTCGTAAAGTTTTTTTTTTCTCATCAAAACCTATTATGTTCATCAGTGGTTGTATATCAAGCAGGGACACGTTTGTGTGCATTATGTTTTGTGATTTCACCAGAACGAATAGAGAGTATCCACACTGGATTGAAGCGCGCGTCCGAGTGAAGACAGTGCGGTGTGTGTGCGAGCCACAAAAGAAAACACTGTCTCCGCGCCACTGATCGCAGCGGCAACGAGCACTTTGATCACTTGATTTAAAAAAACACATTTCAGCGCTAGATCGTCTCTTATTTAACAAACGAATGAAATGAATGCTCTGCTAGTTAGCTGGAGATGTTTTATTTATTTGTAGAATTGGTACATTCGTGCTGCGAGATGTTTTAAAAAGTGGTGGGGACAATATCGACCCTGGCAAAAAGTGGTGAGGAGAGACATGTCCCACCCGCAAATTATGCCTATGACCACAGATATTTATCCTCATCCCTCACCTTGGACTTCACCGTCATCCTCAGTGCCCACGTCCTGCTGTTGATGAAGCCCGCTAGGCTCTGCCACAGTGTCAGCGTGGGTTATGCAGATGCTAGCTGTTGCCACCGCATCTCTGGAAGTGCTGATAAATTTATCCAGCGATCCCCACAGTGACTTATGAAAGTCTTCCTTCTTTTTATTTTTTTCCCTTTTCTCAGAACCTGATTCGTGCTTGCGAAATCGGTCGTGTTCTCTTGCAGCTGACATGTTGGTTTTCCCTCGCTTTAGCTCCTTTCTCCCTCTCCCGTCTTCATTGTTTTTTGTTTTTGTTTTTTTATGTGACATTGACAGAGACATGTCATTGATACAAAATCATACATAACTGTATAACTGTATAACTGTATTAATATATTTTTTTTTAATAAATAAATAAATAAAAACAGCAGGATTGCGAGGCCCCCTAGTGGCACGAGGCCCTGTGCGGTTGCACAGTTTGCACAGTCTATGCGACAGCTCAGTAGTCATATCATAAATAAATAAAAACTAAACATTTAAAAAAAAAATTCTCTATATGTTTCTGTAGGCCTAGTTGTTGTCTTCTCACCTGAGGCTGGGACTCTATATAGTGTTCAGAGCTCGTCTGACAGAACAGTTTCATGCTTTGCTGGAACTTTGCCATTGTGTTAGAACTGGTTACACTGGTGTCACTTGCGAAACCAAATGGCGGCGCCGTGGGTGGAAATGTACAGATTAAGGGGCGATAATATTATAATAAGATCCTCTTAAAAGATATAACATTTTAAAACAATAACATTAGTGAATCTGTTATCTGAACCTGTAACATCAGTTCAGCCACTGTATTATAATTATGATGAAAACCAGTTTTGTATCCGATCAGGACTCTTGATAAACTCAAATTTCTATATTTGTCATTTGTCATCATCATTGATTATTGTGAATATTGTAGAGTTAATCTGAGATGCTGTAATAACACTGAGCTCATGCAGATGTTGATCAGGAGTTGATCTGATGTCTCGTGATATGATGTTATATCGCTTTAATGAAACTCTGTCTGTGTGATTGAACAGATTCAAATGAAGAGGAGAAAGAAAATCAGCAGAAATCACAGATCAGCAGAAAACAAGAAGACTGAGAGAAAAATGGAGGACAGAAATGAGACACAAACCAGTGAATCACCAGAGGAAAGAGGACAGAGACTTGTGAGATGTGAGAGTATGGAGAGAATAAATCCAGACTGTGAGTGTTTAATTATTATTGAACTTTAATTCTTCATCACATTTTATTCTTGTTGTTAGATTTACAAATAACCCACAGCTGTGAAAGTTCTACACCAACTTGTTACTTGTTGGGGTTATTTCTAATATAATCGTCGGTGTATGAATGAGTGAATGAGTGAATGTGAGGCGATATGTAAAGTGCTCTGTGGGTCTGTTGAAAGCGCTGTATAAATGCAGTCCATTTACCATTTACCCCAAATTATTAAGAGAGTAGATTTACTATTCAAACTGATTCTTCAGTCTTTCTGCACTATTAAAGCTATAGACTATTGAAGCTTGTGATTGTTGTGATGGAGAACAATATCCCATTATCTCAATATATTTGTGATTTCTAGTCTCCTGTGATCCAGACGAGCCTGTAAAGTTTGATTCTGGTGTCAAAACTGAGAGATTCTCATCAAACCCTTCATCATGTTCTCAAGAACACACAACATCATCATCATCATCATCACCATCATCATCATCATCATCACTGACATCCATCAGCAGCTGAAGACCTGAACATCTTCATCATCACCATCATCTTCATCACCAACGCAGGCTCACTATTGGCCACCGCTGGTCATGTGATGCAGGAACCCAGAAGCGCTGCGCTGTTACACTATCTGAACTCACTCAGAGAAACACACACAAGGAAATTATATATTTGCGCACAGAAAGTATTCTCGTCGCTTGATAAACTAAAGGTTGAGCCACTGCAGTCACTTGGACTATTTTAAACATTGTTTAAAATACAATTTATTTTTTACAAGGCTAGATGGAGTAATGTAATTTACCACAGGACGTCTGTAATGTTAATGGCCAGTTCACACTGGATAAGAGATCTCAGTAAACCAGCAGAAGTGAGAGAGTTATCTCGATTTGCTCATCGCCGTCACTCCTGTCGTCATGTGTGGATTACGCTGATTCCTGACGTGTGCAAACACATATAACATATATTTATATATATAAAACAGTTATGTCCGGTTGAACGATGTATTAATGAACTTCAGATTGGACTGTGTTGGTAATAGACTCTAATGCTAAAAGATGTTTCGTGCCTCTAACGAGTGCTGTCAATCTTCTTCTGATCTGATGGTGTGTGTGAAACTCTTGAGTTTTGCCACAGACTCGTTCCAGCGTCTAGAACACACCTGATGCTTCTTCAAGCGCCTCCATACTTGAAAAACTGCGGAAAACTACTTTTACACACGAAATGATGAAATATTCACGTACATATTTACAGAGGGTCTATTCACACCGGATTAATATTACCTGGAGGTAAAATTCGCTGTAATCTTTACTGATATTGTCCATCATGATCACTGAGATGCACATTCAGACGGGACTAAATCACTGAGAAGCTCTGATAATCATTACTCTTTACCTACCTCTCCATGTTACACTAGTCCCGTCCGAATAGGGCTTTAGTTTAAATAATTTCTATGTGTGTTTGATGTGTAATTTACATGCTGTCGGTCTTGATGTTCTGTATTAGTAATCTCTTTTTATGTCATGAATTCATCAGTCATTCACGAAAAGCCAGCAAAGAAACATGAGACGAATCAGGGCTGACAAGAGTCAAGACACTGTCAGTCATCTTCATTTATATAGCGCTTTAACACTGGTATAGGTCACTGTGTTTGAAGGGCTCCATTACTGATGATAAAAGTTGATTTTTATTTTTTTTTTTTAATTGCATGTGTTTGCCATTTTACACAACTTTTTTTTTTTTTCAATTAAAGCAGTATTCCATGTTAAAATAGAGACAAGACAATTACAATCCAGCTTTTGAAGGTATTTGTGAAGAGTGTTTCAGACTAAAGATCTCTTTGCTTGAGTTTGCTGCTAAATCATGATGCAAAACGTTCAAGGTTTAGTCTGTTCTTTAGTGTCGGGTTTCATTTCTCTCTCAGCTTTCGCTTGCGGTACTTTCTTTCTTTTTTTTTCTTTTTTTTTTTTTCTCGGGTTGAACATTTTCTTTCTCCCACTCGGGTAACAAAAATGGCTTTGTTTTCAGTGTTAGGTGGTTGTGTCATTATGAATATTGTTGGGTTATATTAGTACTCATAGGTACATTAGTGAGCACTTGTGGTTGAACCCTCACTGGATATTTACACCTTAAAGAAGCAAGAACGGATAACAGTGTAAATGTGTCGCTTGAAATGCAATCAGGGATTCCCAGCGAAAGCAACAACTGATAAGAATTTAAACTTGTAACAGTGATATATTAGCTATATGAAGAAGATTATGTCACATATATGATTTATGACCATTGATTTATGGTTTTATGACAGGATGTCCTTATATGGGTGTTTTATGATGCCATGTGACCTTTGACCCTGTGTGGTTCTGGTGTGTTTATGGACATGTGTGTGTTTATGACTGTAATCTGCTTGGTGTGACAAGGAAGTGAATGTTTTTTTCAGGGATGTTTTTATTATTGGTGGATACTGTCACGTTAAATAAAATGTTACATGTGATATGATAATAATTTTACATCCATTTAATTCTGATGCACTCAACGTTAAGATTTAAAGGATTGCATCATTACTTGATTTTAACAGGTTTTTCAAATATTTTCAACATACTTTTAACAAACCGGATTAAAATAAATAAAACAATCTCCTTATTTATTGCACTATTTTAATTTTTTTTAACTCTGACTACATGTGCTGAAAAATAGAAATAATATTTCATAAAAACCTTTAATATGGCCAAAGATGTAAGGTAACGAGTGTCAAAATGAAGCAGTGATGACGTCGCCGAGAAATCCATGTATTATTTCCTTTACATTGCCTGGTTATTTGGTCTACTGTATTCATAAAACTGACTCAGACTACAATGGTTTTGACAAACGCATTCATACAAACACACTTGATGTGTTCAGTTCACTGGAGAACTGCTGGACGGGCCAAACTGAATCAGTAATCAATCAAATATGTTCAAAATTCAGCAACTAATATTTTAGGTGGTTCAAGCGTGAAGTAAACCTCAGTCTATATCAGCTGATATCAGTCCGCTTCAATATGTGTGTATTACAGTCGCCATCAGATCAGTCACTAATCTATTCTTCCTATGTGAAGCAGCATATCAGATTAATGAAAGTATTAAACCTTTAGTGTTTGTGTAGCCTTTAGACTTCAGATGATCATAACAGCTGTGAAGAGAAGATACTGACCCTGCAGGACTTCAGATGATCATAACTGAGTCAACACACTATCATCTATATACTGTAATCTGTATAACACTGTAAGATAATATACTGTCATCATCAGGATCAGCTCATGTAATCATGTAATCTTAATTCTAATGTAGAAAAGTTCATTTTCTTGTGAAGATGCTTTTGAATGAATATGTAAGTGAAAAGCAGTTTACAAACAATCGTAAAAGTGAAAAGAAAACATTCTCTGAAATAAACCCGATCCAGATTGCCCTTTGACCCTGTAATGCAGTCTCGTGTCTCCCTCTACAGGAGATCATCAGAATCACAGCAGAGTTAAAGAAGCTACAGATGAAATTGTCACTTGTTTAAAATAGAAATGAAGGCATTGTAAATAAATCTGTATGAGTGTGTGTTTTCTATTCCTCCTAACACACAGAATATGATCTGCAGTTTTCATCTTTGTCCACTAGATGTCAGAAGTAGATTTGAGGTGAAACTCAAAGGCCTTTAGTTTCAGGATCAGAGACAGTGAAGAGAAATCAGAGAATGGCTGCGTCCGAAACCTCATACTTCCCTACTATATAGTAGGGAAAAAGCAGTAGGCGAGCGAATAAGTTTGTCCGAATCCTTAGTATGCATAAAAGAGTAGGCGAGAATTACCAGAGTGACACTAATTATCGCGAGATTCGGGCGTACGTATACTCATAGTGCGTCCGAATATGCCTACTTTCCTACTATATAGTAGGGGAAAACAGTATTTGAAAGGAGTAGTATGTCCGAAACCTCAGTACTCATAAAAGAGTAGGCGAGAAGTTCCCGGATGGCTTACTGCTTCAACCCAGATTTTGAAGAGCTCGAAGATGAATACTTTTCTATCCCAGGAGGCCACGCGAGAGGATACGCCATTATCAAACATCACAGAGATCAGCGACGCCGGTGCTTTCAAATGTGAGTAAACACGGTTCCTTGTGTTAAAATTGCAAGTGTTGAACTACTGTAGAGTAAACTGTTGAATTGTTGAAGGTGTAAAGACGTTACACAGTATAGTATAGTTGTGATTTTGCCATTAAAATCACGTTTTATTATGTATAACGTTAGCTAACAGCTCTCCAGTAAGGACATGTTACATCTCTAAAGTGGATTTAGCCTACATAAACCATATCCACCTGTTTCTCCAGCAACCAATGGGCGATTACCTACTTCCGCTTTCCGGTATTGTGTTTCCTGTTCAGCGGCTAACCTCTACGTGCTAAGTTGCTAGCGTTTGAACTTGATAACAAACTAAGTTGTTAGTGCCATAATATCAGAATAAGTTGTGTTTAAATGTTGTTAACATGAGCTCAGGTTCAACTTGTGCCATTGTTGGCTGCCATAACAATTCAAAAAAATTTAATATTTTGTCGGAAACGTCTTGCTTCGAACATCAACAACTTCGAAGAAATTGTCCGTGTCCATCGTCCTATGCTTTGCACTCCATGCCAAGGAATGAGGAACGCAAAACAGCGTGGCTTGCAGCTTTGAAACTAAAACACCCTCCAAAGAGAGTGTATGTTTGCTCTTTTCATTTCTTAAAAAAAAAGCCAACCGAACTGCATCCTGATCCGGAACTTTTTCTGGGCTACGACCGACCACCTCCGAAGACGAGGAGAAAGCTAGTCCGGCTAAATGTGTCGGAAACGGCTAGCAGCAGCAATGAAGACATCGAAGGCAGTACGTTAAACTGTAGCTTTACAATTATTCCATGTTTTATGCAGCAAGTTATATAAATACTGGTTATGTAACGTTGGGCTGGAAACTGAAATGACGTAACGTTAAGCCAAACCTTACTTTTAACTTAACGTTACTAGAATTCCTTTTCGTGATATGTGAGATCCGGGACGGCTGAAAAAAATTCAGATAAACACCATTTTAAAAAGAAAACGTTACAGACGTTAGGGTTCTGCTTAAGTACTTCATACTGTATGCTGATGCAACGTTAGTTTGACATATCAGTGTTGTATGAGCTCAGAGAAATTTGCTGTTTCGTTCGTCATGTGTTTCACTCATTATCAGATCATCCCTATACGTTCTTCTACTCCACTACATTTCAAAAGGCAAATATTATAGCCTGCTTGTAAGCCACTACAATTATTTGAGAGCTTTATTTGCTAGTTGCCTTTTCAGTTTTAGATAATTAATGCAAAGCATACATTTACTGTTCAATTATGACATGTTGTACTTCTAGTGTTTACTTTACTACTGTGTAACTTTGGCAATACTTTTGTTTTGGTCAGACTGCTCAGCGGGCCAGTCCTCAGCTGCTTCAGACCAGATCAGCAACTCAAGTTCTGCAACTCCCATTCACCAACAGTTGCACTCAGTCCATACACAGTGGGAGGACCCTGCCCGACAAGATCATGATTACTGCAAGGCAGCCAGCAGAAAAGATGTGCAGGATAAGATGACTCAGTGTGATGACATTGCCTACTTTTTGCTTCAAAGTAATGCGGATGCTTTGCTCTACACTGGTCTGAATCTAGAAACATTCGACATTCTTGTATCATCACTGGAAGGACATGCCAGTAATTCATTTACAATGCCTGTTCGAGATCAAGTTCTCATGACACTTATGAAATTAAAAACAAACCGTGTAATAGGTGATCTAAGCAGACAGTTTCATGTATCACTGAGCATGGCTAGCAGGATAATCTCATATTGGATTGACAAACTGGAGGAAGTTTTCCGACCTCTAATTCCATGGCTTCCAAGAGAAACTATTCAGGCAACCATGCCTGCAGCCTTCAAGAGGAATTTTCCATGTACAACATGTGTTATAGACTGCAGTGAGAGCCTTTTACAGAAACCCAAAAACCTTGATTCCAGAGGAGAAACATACAGCCATTATTATTCACATAACACTGTGAAATACCTGGTAGCTGTGGCCCCATGTGGACTAATTATGTTCATTTCTGCAGCATATGGAGGGCGATGCAGTGACAAATTTATCACTATGGATTCAGGCATATTGGACTACTTAATGCCTGGAGATGAGGTCATGGCAGATAGAGGCTTTACCATAAAAGACTTGCTGTTTGAGAGAAAGGTGAAGTTGGTAATGCCTTCTTTCACAAAAAAGCGTGGACAGCTAACAGAGGAACAGGTGACAAGTACTAGACGTATTGCACATGTGAGAATTCATGTTGAAAGAGCAATTCGGCGTTTGAAAGTTTACAAAATACTGTCCCAGGTTGTTCCGATCACTATGGCTCCTAAAATTGACAAGATTCTAAGAGTGTGTGCTGCTCTTGTTAATCTGAGGGAGGATCTTATTCGAAATTAGGGCTGCAGCTATCGATTTAGTAATCAGATAAGAAATACTTTTGTTTTATTGCTAGTTTAATTTTCAGAAATAGTAACATTTTTATTGCTTACAATATCGCTCAAAAACTAATCATTTTTAGTGCCATATTACATTGTTTTTAAAGAAAACACAAAATTCAAAAACAACTTCAAACTACGGCATACATTAAACATACATAAACATTACCTTCAAGGGATAGTTCACTTTAAAATGAAAATTCTGTCATCGTTTACTCACCCTCTAGTTGTTTCAAACCTGTATGAATTTCTTTCTTCTGCTGAACACAAAGGAAGATATTTTGAAGAATGTCAGTAACCAAACAGTTAACTGGAACCATTGACTTCCATAGTATTTTTTTCCTACTATGGAAGTCAATAGTTCCAGTGCAAAAAAAGACTACAGTGCAAAAAAAAAAATGCTTTTCTTACTTAGTATTTTTGTCTTGTTTCCAGTCCAAATATCAAACATTTCTTAAATCAAGAAGCATTTACTAGAGGAGTAAAATGACACAAGATATTATGTCCTGTTTTCCAGGATAATTTTTGCTTAAAACAAGCAAAATGATCTGCCAATGGGGTCAGAAATATAATCTTAATTCAAACAGAAACAACATTATTTTTCTGACCCCATTGGCAGATCATTTTGCTTGTTTTAAGCAACAACTCACTTCATTTTGATTTATTTCCCCCAAAACAAGACATAATATCTTATGGCATTTTACTCCTCTAGTAAATGCATCTTGATTTAAGAAATGTTTGATATTTGGACTGGAAACAAGACAAAAATACTAAGTAAGAAAAGCATTTTTTTTGCACTGTAGTGTAAAAAATTAAATCAAATATAGGTGATGAAACCTTGAGCATCAGTAATTATTTTACTAATTGCAATAGATTCATCTTTCCATCACTTCTGGAGCAAATGTGTGGAGAATTCATTGTTCATATCAAGAAACAGTTTAGTGTGAAAGAGAGATCAGGACCAACAAATGAGAACAAACTAAAACACGAAAACTAACAAAAAAGAAATCTTAATTCAAGTGGAGAACAAGATTATGTTTCTTTCCCCATTGGCAGATCATGTGCTTGTTTTAAACAAAAACTCACTTAATTTTTATTTATTTATTTATTTTCATCAGAAAACAAGATAGAATTTCTCATGTCATTTTACTCCTCTAGTAAATGCTTCTTGATTTAAGATTTTTTTAATATATATATATATTTTGACTGGAAACAAGACAAAAATACTAAGTAAGATTTTTTTTTTTTGCAGTGCAAATATTATAACATTCATATTTATTAATTTAGCAGACACTTTTATCCAAAGAGACTGATATGACTGATTTCTGTCTTGTTTTCCAGCACAAATATCCAAACATTCTTAAATCAAGACACATACTGGAGAAGAAGTGAAATGACTGAAGATATGAAGTGTTGTTTTCTGAAATAATTGAATGAAGTGAGTTTGTGTTTAAAACGAGAGCAAATTTCTGCCAATGGAGTTTTTGCTTTGAATAAAGTTATTTTTCTGACTCCATTGGCAGATATTTGCTCTTGTTTTAAGCACAAACTCACTTCATTTGATAATTATTTCGGAAAACAATTTTCGTCAATGCATCAACTATGCATGACAATAATGTGTGAATATGTTTACAATCATTTGCAATACAATATTTAAGGCCTTAAAAAGGTCTAAAATCAGAGCAGAAAGTCTTAGATTTATGAAGTCATGGCATTAAATGTTGCATGCATGGGAAAAAATATGTTCTTCCTCAATATTTCTGTCCTGTTTCCAATAAAAATATCAAAAATCTTTAAAGGCACAATATGTAACTTTTTTGCTTTAAAAATAGCAAAAATCACTATATCTATGTTATATATTTTTTTTAGTTGTGTACTTACATTATCCCGACTGTTTCCAACAACTTTCAAACCAGGAGAAATCTGTAATTTAATTCGAAGACACGTCCCGTTTCTTTATTTCCGTTTTGACGCAGTCAATGCCGTCATATCCGCGTTGTCCCTGGTTTCTGCTCGTGCTGCCATAGCAACCAGAGCCCTCTGATAGTAACCAAGGCGACAGACGTGGACAACTGTTTAGTTCGCAATGTCTATTTGCACGCTGTTGTTGTTTCGTTCAAACATTATGGACCATGGCAAGCAGACTTTGGATAAAAAAGGAGAACTAAAACGAGGATCAACATCAGCGCGGTGTTTTCGAGATGCCGAGAGCTCCCATAGACAGTATATAAACGAGAGCTCCACGTCCGAGACTTCGACCGCTCCTACATGTACTTTATTAAACAGGTGAGCACATTTACATAAAACTAATCAATGTTATATAGTTCAACACTGATAAAATGTTAGAATATGATCTGTATGTTATTCTAATGTTGATCTAGTTTACTGCTAGTCTCATACAGACAAACTAACACATACTTTTCAACACATTCAAATGCAGTTTAGTGTGATAGTGTAATGTTAGACCAATGAAACAGCGCTGCGTTACCTCACAAGTTTAATTTGTCTAATAAACTGACCTGTGAGTAGTAATTCTGCGTGTAGTTCGGTAGAATGAAATGTCCATATTCCTTTTATATCCGCGGGACTCGCGTCGCGTGTGGAGCTGATAGTGTCTCTTAGCAATCCCGAACTGCTTCATATCACAGTCATGATAAAAGCATCGATGTATTCACTCTTCCATAAACATTATTACAGTAGATCGGTCGGCTTGACGTTGACAAGATCCATAATTCTTAGCAAATGTTGCGTCATCAAACTACGCCTTTGTTATTGTAAGAGGTTAGCGACCCCTAGTGGCGAAAAATGCCATACTGTCCGTTTAAATCAAGATTCATCTTGATGATCATTTCAAGATCGATTACTGGAGAAGCAAATGCAAAATGAAGTCTTGAAAAATGTAAGCGTGTTTATACTTAAACACATGACAAATATCTGTCAATTAGTTATGAAAACGTCCCTCTGAATTGAGCTGATTTTTTTTGCCCATAGGCAGATATTTACTCTTGTTTTGATCAGTTTCACTGAAAATAAGACTTCATGTTTTTTGTAATGTCCAGTAAATCTCCAGTAAATGTAACTTAATTTATGAATGTTTAGATGTTTATACTGGAAAACAACTTACAATCCTGAACACTCTCGTCCTTCCAGACTGAACTGGTGCATTACTGCCATCATCAGAGTGAACACACACATTACACACATTAAATATATATATAGTGTGTGTAATGTGTGTGTTCCGCCAGATGATGGCAGTAATGCACCAGTTCAGTCTCAGTGTTCAGGATTGAGCTCTTCTTCATCTGATGGAAATCATGTGTGTTTAATGAGAGAAATGAAGTGTGTGTGAGCTGGAGTTTCTCATGATGAGACACACACCTGCAGATTACTCTGAATCTCTTCTGGGGAATTATGTTTGAGCTTTTATCCTAGAAACAATCTGATAAAGTACATCATCATCATCATCATCATCATCATCATCACAGATCATGAGAAGGTGGTTAACTTCATTCTCACAGCGGATTATTAGTTCATGAGTGAAATATTATTCACACTGAAGCTGAATGTGAAATTATACTCTGTCTTTAATTGGAGTGGTTTTAATTTTTCTAACACATATTCTGTACAGAAATAATTAGATTATTAGGAAAACATATGTGAGACTCCTTGTAATGCATTCATCACTAATCCATGATTTATGAATATTCTCCAGATAGGAGATTATGGATATTTGATCATCATCAGATGAATCCAGTCTCTGGTAAGAACATTAATTATTCACTTTATTTCCAGTTTGTAGTTTTAAAGAAAGTGAGACACAGGTTTAATATGATGATGAATAATGAGAATAATCATAATTCTGTCAGATCATCAAACATGAGCTTCATCAACACACAGAATAAAGCTTTGATTGAGCCGTTAACACACGATTCACTACATTTATAAAACTATTATATATTTAATGAGCGCTTGGACTTAAATGTGACATCTTTGTGTTTAGTTCTGCTTTAATGAACTGTTCTGTTCCTGTTTGATTTCTAAACTCTTCTGATCTTATTAAAACTCATAATGTGGATCATATTCCCTGATCAACTGTGAGATCTGTACATGTGCTTCATTTATGATGCAGTGAAATATTTGCATATGGAGATTTAGTAATTCTGCTGTGATCCTGTAGAGAAACACTGATTTACACGAGCTCTGAAAGAGGAATATTAGTTTATTTCATAAATGTCTGAATTCCTTCATTCATAAATCTGGTTTATTTCTGAGATGTTGATGACAGTGAAACTGATTCAGCTTCACAAACACATGAAAGATTATATATTATATTTTCTGGCTAGTTTACTTTAGTTTTTTTGTTTTTTTTATAATACACCATACTTTCACCCAAAATGAATATATATATTTTTTTTAAATGGTTAAATCTTATATAACATTATCATGGACAGTATCCACCAATAATAAAAACATCCCTGCAAAAAACATACATTTTCTTGTCACACCGAGCAGCTTACAGTCATAAACACACACATCCATAAACACACCAGAACCACACAGGGTCAAAGGTCACATGGCATCATAAAACACCCATATAAGGACATCCTGTCATAAAACCATAAACAAATGGTCATAAATCATATATTTGACATAATCTACTTCATATAGCTACTAATAAATCACACTGTGCAAGTTATTTTAAATTCTTATCAGTTGTTGCTTTCCTAGGATTGCATTTCAAGCGACACATTTACACTGTTATCCGTTCTTGTAAATATCCAGTGAGGGAACAACCACAAGTGCGCACTAATGTACCTATACCCTTTTATTCTGTCACAGTGATGATATAACCCAACAATATTCATAATGACACATGACTCAACCACCTAACACTGAAAACAAAACCATTTTTGTTACCCGAGTGGGAGAAAGACAACCTGAAAAAAAAAAAAAAAAAAAAAGTACCTCAAGGGAGAGCGGCGAGCGAAATGAAACCAACACTAAAGAACCGAATAAACCTTGAACGTTTTGCATCATGATTAAGCAGCAAACTCAAACAAAGAGATCTTTACTCTGAAACACTACTCAAAAATACCTTCAAAAGCTGGATTGTAATCGCCCTGTCTCTATTTTAACATGGAATACTGCTTTAATTTAATTTTTTTGTGTTTTCAATTGGAAAAAAATAGCTAATAAAAGTGTAACAGAATGCACTCTTGCATAGCTCATACATTTGCAGGGCTGATAAAGCTCATAGTCAGTCAGAAAGTCTCAGTTTGAGTCTCTGTCTAGTCTTTTCTTGTTGAAATTGGTCTCTTCTTATTACACAGCTTTCAGTCACTCACGTTAGACGTAGTCTGATTGGGATCCCCATTAAAACGCCAGCAGTGCTGCCACCTTCCAGTGTTGGTCTCCCCGTGTTTTAGTGTATATACTATTGTTACACAGCTCTGGGGATTACTGGAAGAACTAGCAGAGGACGCTAGAGGAACAACATCTAGAAATATTGTGTTCATAATAATCCACCTGCAGTTTAAAGATTGAGTAAAATGGCAAACACTTGTTGCTGTTCTGGGGTGTGTCACTGAGACAACTGAAAATAATAATAATAAAAAAAAAATCAACTTTTATCATCAGTAATGGAGCCCTTCAGACACAGTGACCTATACCAGTGTTAAAGCACTATATAAATGAAGATGACTGACAGTGTCTTGACTCTTGTCAGCCCTGATTCGTCTCATGTTTCTTTGCTGGCTTTTCGTAAATAACTGATGAATTAATGACATAAAAAGAGATTACTAATACAGAAACATCAAGACCGACAGCATGTTAATTACAAATCAAACACACATAGAAATTATTTAAACTAAAGCCCTATTCGGACAGGACTAGTGTAACATGGAGAGGTAGGTAAAGAGTAATAATTATCAGAGCTTCTCTGTGATGTTAGTCCCGTCTGAATGTGCATCTCAGTGATCATCACGGACAATATCAGTGAAGATTACGGCGACTTTTAACTTCAGGAAAAAAATGACCTCAGGTGATAGCCTACTAATCCCATGTGAATAGACCCACTGTAAATATGTATGTAAATATTTCATCATTTCGTGTGTAAAAGTAGTTTTCCGCAGTTTTCCAAGTATGGAGGCGCTTGAAGAAGCATCAGGTGTGTTCTAGACGCTGGAACGAGTCTGTGGCAAAACTCAAGAGTTTCACACACACCATCAGATCAGAAGAAGATCGACAGCACTCGTTAGAGGCACGAAACATCTTTTAGCATTAGAGTCTATTACCAACACAGTCCAATCTGAAGTTAATTAATACATCGTTTGACCGGACATAACTGTTTTATATATATAAATATAGGTTATATGTGTTTGCACACGTCAGGAATCAGCGTAACACACACATGAGGACAGGAGTGACGGTGATGTGTAAATCGAGTTAACCCTCTCACTTCTGCTGGTTTACTGAGATCTCTTATCCAGTGTGAACTGGCCATTAATATTACAGACGTCCTCCTGTGGTAAAGTACATGTTGGCAGATACCCTTGTAAAGTTTATCTTGTTAATTAAGTACATTTTGGAACCAACAAGAAGGGCATATTACAGAGATTAATAATCATAATTTGATCAACAAAAATGTCAATGCAATAAAACGAAGACAGAACAGAGAATATTGAGTTTCTTTGCCGTTACATCACATGATCGTGGCGAATTCCGTCATTCCAGTGATCCTGATGTTGAGCTACTTTAGTTGTTTTTCTCCGAGTGTTTTAATGTATATACTACTCTTGTCACATGGCTCTGGGGAATGCTTGATTCTGATTGGTCAATCACACCATCCAGCATGTAATTGTGTACATGTTATTGTTATTGTTATTGTGTTATATGTGTACTCTATTGCAGCTTGTATAAAATTAAAGTGTAATTGAAACTTGCCGGCCCAGAAAGTTAGTAAAGACGATGTTTAAAATAGTCCAAGTGACTACAGCGGCTCAACCTTTAGTTTATCAAGTG
This sequence comes from Rutilus rutilus, assembly GCA_021464565.1. Lineage (NCBI taxonomy): Eukaryota > Metazoa > Chordata > Actinopteri > Cypriniformes > Leuciscidae > Rutilus > Rutilus rutilus. The sequence continues at coordinate 35,516,151 of JAJAQA010000017.1, forward strand.
ACGAGAATACTTTCTGTGCGCAAATATATAATGTTCTTGTGTGTGTTTCTCTGAGTGAGTTCACAGTGTAACAGCGCAGCGCTTCTGGGTTCCTGCATCACATGACCAGCAGTGGCTAATAGTGAGCCTGCGTTGGTGATGAAGATGATGGTGATGATGAAGATGTGCAGGTCTTCAGCTGCTGATAGATGTCACTGATGATGATGATGATGATGATGATGGTGATGATGAAGGGTTTGATGAGAATCTCTCCTCAGTTTTGACATCAGAATCAAACTTTACAGGCTCGACTGGATCACAGGAGACTAGAAATCACAAATATATTGAGTTATGGGATATTGTTCTCCATCACAACAATCACAAGCTTCAATAGTCTATAGCTTTAATAGTGCAGAAAGACTGAAGAATCAGTTTGAATAGTAAATCTACTCTCTTAATAATTTGGGGTAAATGGACTGCATTTATACAGCGCTTTCAACAGACCCACGGCTTTACATATCGCCTCACATTCACCCATTCATTCACTCATTCATACTCCTGTAGCCCCTATCCACCAACCATTTGCACTAGGCCAGAGTTATATTGATAAGGACCTGAGTTCTTTTATTTCTAAATGATCTTTTGACCCTGTCTTCTAATATAAATTAACCTCCAGGAAATCACTTTTAAACTACAAAAACCACACACTCACAAAATAACGTTTAAATCGATATGTATTGTATTAATATAAAGTAAATTGAAACTTTGTATTTAAATGAAATGAAAAAGATCAATTATTTGAATTTGACAATGTAAATGAAAACTAAACCAAATAAAATAAAATATGAAAAAACAACCCTCTTGTGATTGCCTTCCTTTTAACAGTAACTAAACACTTTTTTTTACTGTATCACGGCAGAATTGTCAATATTAAGTCACTGTCTAAATGTAGGCCTATTTAACTCACTAAAATCAACCATATAGGCATAAAACCTTTCTCTCTGTTTAACTTTAAGGTATACTATCGAATTAACTTATACTCTGTATTGCTTTTATAAGCTCTAATAACCCCAACTTTTAACACATCCAAAAATACACTCAAAATGGAAAGAAAAAGACCGGTCTCAATATAATTAGTGCACTTGAATGTTAACACACATCCCACCCCGTTGCAGGCCTGATTCGGAGCTTGAGTGCGTAGTGGCCGATAAAACGAAAATGGCCCCTTCGCTCGAGGGAGCAAACAAAAACAATTGTTTCGATGGTTACCTCAATCTGGTTGCTAGTGTGCGATGAAACACATCCACACTCACCACACCGAAATGGTCCCGTGTCCAACAGGCCGCAATGTGTCCGCGTGCAACAGATGCGGAAGTTGTTTGAACGTCTGATCCTCGTAGAATTACCAGACGATGCTCCTCGACATTTTCATCCCGTGAAACAAAAGTCTGCGTATCTGTCCTGAAACTCCGCTCGGTTTAAGCAGATGACAACAACAGGTTTCAGTCTATAAAGTTTGCCAACGTGCACGGCGTTCAACTCTGACCGAGCCAAACATGCAGAGACGACAAACTTACATGAAACAGTCCGCAGAAATCACGAGCCACCTCCTTAGTAAAGAAATACGAGCAGTACTTCTTATTACAAGAAAGATTCTCGTTCTAAACACTCAAATAAATCACTAAAATCGCATCTTTTCTCCCCATAACTCTCTCTCGTCTCTCCTCTGTTTCTCTCTCGAACTTTTTCTTCCGAACTTTTTTCTGAACCCCAAAAAACTCTCCCATAGGAAAATCTGATTGGCTCACAAACTTGTCAGTCTCTTATGTGGCCAATGCACATGAACTAACAACCCAAGATGATGTTAGACACGTTTTTCACATGTACACCCCAACCAAACTCTAATATAGGAAAGAAAAAACAATACATGTTGAACATAAACATATTTCAAATTACAAAAAATAAATAAATAAAATAAAGCATTTTATCATAATTTCACCCTCAGTAAATATAGAAAATAATAAATATACACATCAGGGTTACACTCTCCCCCTTCAGATGGTCTTCATGCCCCCATAAGACCAGACTTAAACCTTATGCTCATTTATATCGACAGGGGACAGGTACACATTTACAACCTGTGTAAAAGGAATTAACATCTCGGGTTTCGTAACTTATCCGAATGACAAGCCCACGATGTACTAAGGTAATAGGCCGGTCTGTAGGTACCCCTGGCTCATCATAACTGAGTCGAATGACGGGTTCTACTCTGCGTCTGAGTCTATAAGTATGTCTACTTTCTTCAGCTTTATCAGAATCATATGAAACGGGATTGTCTCCCCCCTCAGACTCCGACTCCACTGCTTTAGCTACGGCAGACTCAGCATCGTTCCCCACCATTTCATCAGGTACCACAGGGGTTTCTTCCACATCACTCTGCTCACTGACAGACAAATTATCTTCCGCCAACACAACCGGCTCGCTATCACCATGTTCAGGCTCTTTTCTGAAGGAATCTAGTATCTCTTGGCAAATTTCTGACTCGCCATAATACATTTCATCCTCAGAACTAGATAAGCTGGCGGTAAAATCTACAGATACATGAGGTAACTGAGCAGACTCAGTTCTTGATGCTTTTGTGGATTCTCTCCTTGCTCGTTCAGCCCTTGTCACCGGTTTACGAGAGACTTTTTCTTTCTCAACAGAGTTACCAAACCGAACGAACTCTCCAATTGGGAGCAAATGATCTCTGTGCAACGTTCTCTCTCGCCCAAACCCATGTTCGGGTTTCACACGATATACAGGCAAATTGGGCAATTGTTCCACCACAAGGTGCGGAACGGAACACCACTTATCTTGAAGCTTGTGCTTCCCTTTGAGGCCCAAATTTTTAACCAACACTCTGTCTCCTTTAACCAAAACCTGATGCCGCACTCTACGATCATAGTAGGTTTTGTTTTTCTGGTGGTTTCTCAATGATGCGGCGGAAGCAAGTTCGTAGGCCTCCTGAAGATCAGCCTTCAACTTTTGAACATACTGCGTGTGGGTAGTATTTTCCTTTCCATAGGGAAAAAGTCCAAAACAAACATCAATGGGCAATCTAGCCTCTCGCCCAAACAACAAATAATAGGGTGAGTAACCCGTTGCCTCATTGAAAGTGCAATTGTATGCATGTACTAGGGAACTAACATATTGGCTCCACCTTTGTCTCTTTGCTGACTCCAGGGTGCCCAGCATTGACAAAAGCGTCCTGTTGAAACGCTCCGGCTGTGGGTCACCCTGGGGATGGTAGGGTGTGGTCCTGGATTTTCGGATGCCTAGCATTCGGAGAAACTCTTGAATCAGTTGGCACTCAAAATCTCGCCCCTGGTCAGAGTGTACCCGTGCAGGTAGACCATAGTGGACGAAAAATTTCTCAAACAGGACCTTTGCAACGGTTGTCGCTTTTTGATCCCTAGTGGGATACGCCTGAGCGTAACGGGTATAATGATCGGTAATTACCAACACATTTGCAAATCCCTTGCTGTCAGGCTCTAGGGATAAAAAGTCGATACAGACTAAATCAAGGGGGCCTCTACTAGTTAGCTGATTCAACGGGGCAGCCTTTTGTGGGATAGACTTACGAGCAATGCATCTACCACAGTTTTTCACGTAGGACTCAATGTCACTACCCATTTTCGGCCAGTAAAACCTGTCCTTAATCAATTCCTTGGTCTTGTCTATACCTAAATGACCTGATTCATCATGAAGAGACCTTAAAACTGTCAGGCGATACACTTCAGGCAAGACTAACTGTGTACATTCTTCACCCTTATCTGTCTGCGTTACACGATACAAAACATCATCCAAAAGGCGTAATTTTTGTCTTTGTCGCTGAAGTAGGGTAACAGCTGGGTTATCTCCCTTCACAGTAGTCATTACATTACCGGTCTCTAGTTCCCTCTTCACAACTCCAATTACAGAGTCGGTATCCTGAGCCTCTTTTAAGTCAACCAAGGATAACAGTTCCAAGGACTCACCACCTAACTGTACAGGACAAATGAATGCCGCAGGGAGGCCATCAGGATGAACTCCTAACTGATCTGCAAACCTGTGAGGAGTACTGGAAGGGACATCAACTTGAGCGAGTTTGCATACAGCTTTAACGCCAGATGGAGATATCTCAGCCCACTTGATAGGAGCTGTGTCATCAGGCGGATTGCGGGACAATAAATCAGCATCAGTATTAGTGCGACCTGGCTTATACTGAATAGTAAACTCATAGGTGGCGAGAGCGGCCAACCATCGGTGTCCGGTGGCGTTCAGTTTAGCACTGCTCAGCACGTAAGTGAGAGGGTTGTTATCGGTACGGACAGAAAACCTTGCCCCATACAAATAATCATGAAACTTATCGACCACAGCCCATTTAAGGGCAAGGAATTCAAGCTGATGGATGGTATAGCGCTGTTCAGTTTCACTCAACTTACGGCTGGCGTACGCGACTGGGCGCAACCCGTCCGGGTCTTCTTGATTAAGGACCGCCCCAAGACCATTCATACTTGCATCTACATGCAAGATGTATGGCTTGGATGGATCTGCAAAGGCCAAAACTGGTGCATGGGTCAATCGATAAATAATTTCCCTAAACGCCTCAGTACATTCGGGAGTCCAGCGATCTCCAAAGGGTTCTGATTCTTTGAAGTACCCATGAGCCCCAGCGGTCTTAGACTTTGTTTTTCCCTTACCGGCGGGTGGAAAACCTTTCGTTAGGTCAGTGAGTGGTCGCACTACGGAGGAGTAACCCTTTATGAACCGGCGGTAATAACCGCAAAAGCCCAGAAAGGACCGCAACGATTTCAGGTCATACGGCTGCTTCCATTTTGCTACTGCCTCAATTTTTGCAGGGTCAGCCGCAATACCCTCTGCTGACACCATATGACCAACATATTTAACCTCAGGCTGGCAAAATTGACATTTGTCAATAGAAACTTTTAGACCGCATTCTTCCAACCGATCGAGAACTTTGAGAAGACGCTCTTCATGCTGATCTAAAGTTCGTCCAAAGATGATGATATCATCAAGATAGACGATGGCTTCGAGGAGGTGCATGTCCCCAACGGCCCTCTCCATCAGCCGTTGGAAAGTGGCTGGGGCTCCAGTTATTCCTTGGGGCATGCGTTCAAATTGGAAAAAACCCAAAGGGCAGATGAATGCGGTTTTCTCCTTATCCTCCTCGGCCATCTCTATCTGATAATATCCGCTCCGGAGGTCCAGGACAGAAAACCATTGGCTACCAGCTAGGCAGTCCAATGCGTCATCTATCCTGGGGGTGGTGTATTGGTCGGGTATGGTGCGACTATTTAAAGTGCGGTAGTCCACACACATTCTCACATCGCCATTCTTTTTCCGAGCAATGACGATGGGGGATGCATATGGGCTCCGCGACTCCTTAATAATTCCGGCAGTCATCAAATTTTTTAAGTGCCGACGGACATCTTCAACATCCGCAGGGGCAATACGCCTGGACCGTTCACGGAAAGGGGTGTCGTCCCTCAACCGAATATGATGTTTGACCCCTTGCGCTAACCCCACATCAACATCAGATAGGGAAAACACATTCACTCTTTCTGATAATTTCTGTTGGAGTCGATCTTTCCATGCCTGAGGCACAGGGGAGTTACCAAAATCAAACAACTCGGGATCGAGTATTTGAGGGTCTGTTGTTACCTCCCGTGCATCCCTCACTGTGTCTGTAGCATAAACTCTGGCCAACACCGTCCCATTTGGTATAGACTTTTCCTTAAAAGTATCATTGCGCACCAAGACTCTGAGTTGGTTTGCCTCCATTGCTGAAAAAGGAACCACCACAGGAGGAACTAACACTCCAGCAGGAAGAACATCATCTTCAGGACCCTCTACCAGGTAAATATCTTTCTCCAAAGGAGACTGACAATCCATGTGACCCACCACACATGTCTCAGTCTGAGGAGGGAGTGTAAGAGGGCTATCACCCACCCACTTCACCTCACCAACCGGGTTTTCTTCTGGAGCAGCAATTTTACTTGAAGGGACTAACCCATCTATTATCCATTGAGACTGTATCCTCATAACATGAGAGGTCTTGGGCCCGGAGCTCCCAGTACAAATGTCAACTAATCTTTGGAAAAAGCTGGCATTGGTCCCCACAATCACTGGCGTTTGTTCAGGCCCGACTGGATCCGGACACACCAATGCAAGTACTGAAATAACCTCAGATGTACCCATCAGAGCCTGTGGGAATTCTATGTCTACCACAATATACCCTCTGTAAGGATAGCTGGATGAACTCAAACCCCAGATAGCTAATCCATCGAAATGATTTAAGGGTACTTGGGGTAGATGACGTAAGTACCACTTCTCAAAGACAATGGTCACCTGTGACCCACTATCTAACAAAGCTAAACAAGGCTGTCCATTAACCTTGACCTCGACTGTGGAGGATGGCCCTACTAGACCAGCTGGGACTAGACTAGGCTCAGGAACCTCAATTAAGCTTTTCCTGGAGAAGCAATTACTCTTCCCTACATCAGTATCTCTCTGTCCTGAATCGGGTTTTTTCTCTTTAGATTTGCGAAGCAATTGTAGCAGTTTCTGAATGACTAGAGCAGAATTTGCAGCGTGTTCACATTTGCTGGCAATGTGGCCATCTCCTCCACAATTGTAACAGAAAAACCCGTCACTGCTTTTACCTGCCGATCTTATTGGAGCAACGGAACCACGGCTTACAGGAAACTCTTGAGTATTTGGACTACTCGCCCCTACACTGAGCACAGACAACTGTTTCTGTAGTTGTTCTACTTGAGCTTTTAGGGCTAGGACCTCTGCATTTAGCGGGTTGTCTGAGGGTCTTACCTCAGTTTTGCTTTTAACATCATCCCTCTCTGAGGGCCGCGACAGACTTGGGCTGCCCAGTTGGAGTCTTAATTCTTTAGCATCTACTTTCAAGTTGTCTCGATTTGACAGTGAGCCTCTCACTCTGTCTTTTACTGTCTTATCTTTCACACTGATACCAAGCTTACGTCTAGCCGCTTCATTTTCTTCTTCTTCTCGAATCTCATTGAGAAGTTTAAGAAACGTGGGGGGGTTTTCTTTCCGTTCATGCAGCCGCAACTTCAATAGCATCAAATCTGATTCAATCGCACCCCTTAACAACTGTTCTACACGGGCACGATCAGCTCTCTGAGGCGTTAACCCTCCCCGTTTGATCACTAACGTCAGCGATCTTTCTTGTCTACGAAGAAAATCAGACAATGCCTCCCCAGGCTCTTGTCGAAGCAAACGGAAAGCAAAATATAAGTCCTCACCCGACTCTGAGGTGCTAAAAGCACACTCCAAAGCCTCAATATACTCAAGCGCTGTAGCATCTGGGTTGTTGGCTCTTACCGCCTTTATTACCTCTAAGGCTGGCCCTTTAAGGCTTTCCACAATACGTTTGCGCTTCTCCTTGGCAGAGCAGTCTGACTCAAAAATCATCAATCTAGCTTGCTCAAGCCAATTCTCACTATTCTCTTCACCTACTGGGGTAGGCTCGAGACCAGAAAATATGCGTAAGCGACGATAGGCTTGACCATCGCTAGTAGGCTTAGTTTTCTCCAATAACTCCCCAATGGCACGAATGATCGTCTCAGGTGATGTAACATTTGAAGCCAAGGGGTTTATCAGGCTTTGAAGGTCAGTAATGCTTTTGCCCTCCCTGTTTAGGAACTGAGCTAATTTGTCTGAAAAGGCATTCACATTAGGATCCTCATCTTTTATCACAACAATTCCCCAGGTCTCCCCAGAGGATGACAACACTTCAGATGGAACCTGAGCGGGGCAGATTTTCTCTCTGCACTCACACAATACCAAAAGTGTCCCAGGAACTGTGCCTTCTTTTGTGGCGCGAGCCCGTACTCGACCAAAGACTTTGACCGTTTGCACCGTGTCTTCGATAAACGCAACATCGGTGTCAGAAGGCACACCAACAAGCAAAATAGCATGTTGGGGATCAATTTTCTCATTTGCGCACCAGCTGCAAAGTTCTCGCGAAAGATCGCTCTCTGACATTTTTCTTTTACCTTTTGTTTAGAAGACAGGAGATCCCAGCGGTGCCTCCATTATGTAGCCCCTATCCACCAACCATTTGCACTAGGCCAGAGTTATATTGATAAGGACCTGAGTTCTTTTATTTCTAAATGATCTTTTGACCCTGTCTTCTAATATAAATTAACCTCCAGGAAATCACTTTTAAACTACAAAAACCACACACTCACAAAATAACGTTTAAATCGATATGTATTGTATTAATATAAAGTAAATTGAAACTTTGTATTTAAATGAAATGAAAAAGATCAATTATTTGAATTTGACAATGTAAATGAAAACTAAACCAAATAAAATAAAATATGAAAAAACAACCCTCTTGTGATTGCCTTCCTTTTAACAGTAACTAAACACTTTTTTTTACTGTATCACGGCAGAATTGTCAATATTAAGTCACTGTCTAAATGTAGGCCTATTTAACTCACTAAAATCAACCATATAGGCATAAAACCTTTCTCTCTGTTTAACTTTAAGGTATACTATCGAATTAACTTATACTCTGTATTGCTTTTATAAGCTCTAATAACCCCAACTTTTAACACATCCAAAAATACACTCAAAATGGAAAGAAAAAGACCGGTCTCAATATAATTAGTGCACTTGAATGTTAACACACATCCCACCCCGTTGCAGGCCTGATTCGGAGCTTGAGTGCGTAGTGGCCGATAAAACGAAAATGGCCCCTTCGCTCGAGGGAGCAAACAAAAACAATTGTTTCGATGGTTACCTCAATCTGGTTGCTAGTGTGCGATGAAACACATCCACACTCACCACACCGAAATGGTCCCGTGTCCAACAGGCCGCAATGTGTCCGCGTGCAACAGATGCGGAAGTTGTTTGAACGTCTGATCCTCGTAGAATTACCAGACGATGCTCCTCGACATTTTCATCCCGTGAAACAAAAGTCTGCGTATCTGTCCTGAAACTCCGCTCGGTTTAAGCAGATGACAACAACAGGTTTCAGTCTATAAAGTTTGCCAACGTGCACGGCGTTCAACTCTGACCGAGCCAAACATGCAGAGACGACAAACTTACATGAAACAGTCTGCAGAAATCACGAGCCACCTCCTTAGTAAAGAAATACGAGCAGTACTTCTTATTACAAGAAAGATTCTCGTTCTAAACACTCAAATAAATCACTAAAATCGCATCTTTTCTCCCCATAACTCTCTCTCGTCTCTCCTCTGTTTCTCTCTCGAACTTTTTCTTCCGAACTTTTTTCTGAACCCCAAAAAACTCTCCCATAGGAAAATCTGATTGGCTCACAAACTTGTCAGTCTCTTATGTGGCCAATGCACATGAACTAACAACCCAAGATGATGTTAGACACGTTTTTCACATGTACACCCCAACCAAACTCTAATATAGGAAAGAAAAAACAATACATGTTGAACATAAACATATTTCAAATTACAAAAAATAAATAAATAAAATAAAGCATTTTATCATAATTTCACCCTCAGTAAATATAGAAAATAATAAATATACACATCAGGGTTACACTCCGATGATTATATTAAAAATAACCCCAACAAGTAACCCAACTATGGGTTGGTGTAGCACTTTCCCAACTGTGGGTTATTTGTAAATCTAACAACAAGAATAAAATGTGATGAATTAAAGTTCAATAATGATCAAACACTCACAGTTTGGCTTTAGTTTCTCCATACTGCTCGATCTAACGAGTGTCTGTTCCTCTGGTGATTCTCTGGTTTGTGCCTCATTTCTGTCCTCCATTTTTCTCTCAGTCTTCTTGTTTTCTGCTGATCTGTGATTTCTGCTGATTTTCTTTCTCCTCTTCATTTGAATCTGTTCAATCACACAGACAGAGTTTCATTAAAGCGATATAACATCATATCACGAGACATCAGATCAACTCCTGATCAACATCTGCATGAGCTCAGTGTTATTACAGCATCTCAGATTAACTCTACAATATTCACAATAATCAATGATGATGACAAATGACAAATATAGAAATGTGAGTTTATGTGTGTGTCTGCGTCAGGAATCTGTGTATTATCATCATAATGGGGAAACCGGTCTTGGGCTCCATGATATGAGTTATAGTTTATGGAGTGAATAATGTAAATCATGTGTATAATATAAATAATGATCTTCCTATAGAGTGAATGAAAAGTTATAGTTTAGAACTGATTTTGCACATTCAGACACTAGAAGATGAAACACTGTTCATAAATAAAGATACAGTGTTTGATATTAAACATCATAAATACTCAGTTTGGTTTTCTGCTATTAATGCTGTTGTGTCTGAAGAGACTCTGTGTGTTTTTCAGTTTTGGTTCATTAGATTGTAACTTTTTGTCCTTTTTGTTCTCTCTCTCTCTCGTCTCATGTGTAATTATCCTGTAGTGTGTGAAGCTCAACACATGTTCTCCATGCTGTAATGTCTCATATATTCTGACTTTGGTAATATCTGTTCAAGAGAATACAGTAGTTCAGTTCAGAGTGAAGTTTAACATCAGTTAATGATTGTTGAGCAATACAGGTTTACATTTCAGTTTCACTATAATAGAGACATTAATGTCTGGATTTAAATAATTATTAAAAATCTCTTTAGAGAACAATTAAAGATAAAGTGTTGTAGTTACCTTGTGATGAGCAGAAGAGAGGACACACACAGTGCAGATCTGAGAGATCAGTTCAGACGGATCAGCTTTATACAGTGTGAAGGTTAAACTCCTCCTCTGCAATTCTGATGCTGTATTTGTACACACAGCCACAGTCAAAGCCACACTCTTCCATTTCCTGTTCCTGTTCTTGTTCTCACTCAGACACACGGTTATAACTCGATTCCCTGCACACACACGCACACGCACACGCACACACACACACACACACACACACACACATTATTATACACACATTATTATCCAATTTTTTTATTCCTGATTTCCATTTGATTCTGATTATTGTAATATAGTTTTTAATTGGAAATACAATGTTTTTTAAAACTAAAATCAGTGTAAATTAAAAGGAAAGTGTAATAAGCCTATGAGTTATGAATATGAGTCAGTTTTCTCAGTGCTACTCATTAATGTAAAATCAGCAGGTTTTTGTCATCTTTGTGTCACGGTGCACAACACGTTTAATGGAAAGCTCAGTATCTCGACTCAGGATGGTTTCAGCTCCTGGAATAAAAACTGATCTCGAGTTTCAGAGTACAGAAACATTCATGTCCCGTCGGCTTAGAGTTTAAGACCAAATGATCAAGATCTCTTAAAGCTCCACTTTAGGGTCAGTTTACACTGAGAGGGTTACAGTGAGATCTTTAAAGGGTCCTGGTTAACTTTTGCCTCTTGTGTTTACTGTTTTACAGCACTAGTGAAAAATGTGTTTTAGTGAGTGAGGATGTGTGTAGAGTTTTACAGAAAGAGTGCATGAGATTGAGCGAATATATATATATGGAAACCAGGCATGAGGTACTGTGATTCACTCACACACACACACACACAACACACGAGCGTGCGCAGCGACCGTTACACAAGAGCCAGATAGCAGCCGCTGACCTACAGTGCTATGCATAAGTTTAGACACCCATGCTAAAGTTGACTAAAAAGAGGAATAAAAAATCATCTTTTGGAAATTAAACTTAATGCCTTAATTTAAAAAATTAGGAAAAATCCAACCTTTAAGGACACCAATTTTCTTTGTGAATGAATAATGTATCGTAAATAAATAAATGTTCTTCCTTAAAATACAGGGTGCATAAGTCTGGACACCCCTATGTTAAATTCCCATAGAGGCAGGCAGATTTTTATTTTTAAAGGCCAGTTCTATGGGAATTTAACATAGGGGTGTCCAGACTTATGACGGTTTTAGGTTCTTTGGTTCATGAAGATCAGTCTTATTGTGTCCCTAAAAGATGTATTTATGATAATTTGTTTTTAATGAGAGATCTTTTAGATTATTTAAGAATGTACAATGTTAGTGCTGGTCTAATATCTCTAGACCAAGAAAAAGCATTTGATCGGGTGGATCATCTGTATTTGTTTCATGTGTTAAAGTGTTTTGGTTTTGGCGATAGTTTAATATCATGGATAAAATTGTTGTATAAAGGATCCGTGAGTATGATAAAAATAGGAGGTGGGTTAAGTGTACCAGTTAAAATACAAAAAGGAGTCAGTCAAGGCTGCCCAATGTCTGGCCAGCTGTACAGTTTGGCGATTGAACCCCTATTGTGTAAACTAAAAGGTTTAACTATAAACGGCAGTTTAAAAAAAGAGTCTATTATATTATCTGCATACGCTGACGATATTACTGTAATTATTCAACAACAGAAAGATGTACAGAATTTAAAGGGGGCTTTAGACATCTATGAAAGAGCTTCATCTGCTAGGCTTAACTGGGATAAACAGAAGCTGTGTGGTATGGTTCTACTGGAAACCTCAATATGGTATTGCCAAAACTCCCTAATAATATTCAATGGGGTACACTTGGTTTGAAATATCTAGGAGTATATCTTGGTCAAGAGGAATATAAAAAGAAAAATTGGGAGGGTTTAGTGGAGAAGGTCTGTGCGAGGTTGTCTAGCTGGAATTGGTTGCTACCCCAGTTATCATATAGGGGAAGAGTACTGATTGCCAACAATCTCATTGCCTCAATGCTATGGCATAAACTGATGGTTGTGGATCCACCAGTGATGTTAATGCAAGAACTCCAAAGGAGACTTGTTAATTTTTTTTGGACTGGTCAGCATTGGCTGAGAGCAGCTGTCATCTATCTTCCTGTTCAAGAAGCGGGACAGGGACTGATAGATATTCGAGCTAGATTGAAAGCTTCCCGACTGCAGGCTATTCAGCGCCTATTATATCACCAGCATCATGGATGGATGGAACTAACGTGTGCTCTTTTACACAAGGCTGGACGAATGGGTCTAGATAAACAGCTATTCACCATGACCCTAAAGAGAACTTCTCTTGGTGGACTTAACCCTTTTTACCTCAATATTTTGGATTTATGGCAATTGTTTAATGTTTCAAGAGAGTGGTCAAAACCAGGTCTGTGGCTGTTTAACGAATCTCTTTTTTTCTATCCTCTTTTTCCTGTTGAGATTCTGAACTCTGAGACCATAAGGTCAAATTTGATTTGTGCTGGAATATGTTACAATGAGAGATAGAGGACCAAAAAGCGAGATTCACAATAATTCAGTCTTTAATAGAAATGAGCTGAATCAAACAAGGAACATAAATCTTCTCAGGATTCTCAGGAAACAGTCAAACAGAAAACTTCGCTTGTAGAAATGAACATAAACTGCAGGTAGCAGATATTACTGGAACTCTTGATGCGCAGCAAGGCGTTAGGCGAAGTAGAGATCCCAGTGGAGACTGTAGGGAGAGGCGAAGCCCGCCGAGAGAGAAGGTACCGTAGGCTGGATACCGCGTCTGATCAGGAACTCAGCGTCTGAATTGGCAGGGCAGAGTTCAGTGAGCGCGTAAGAGACAGGATGAGAATACTGACTCGAGGAGAGGCTTCCACACGAATCACACAGGACACGACAAGACTCGACACGACAGGACAGGACAAGACTCGATTCGACAAGAGAGGTAAGAGTAGCGTCATCTGCATTGAAAGCTTGGAATAAACTGAGAAAGAGAGGGTTAGAAATAGCAGGAAACATCAGGGGGAAAGGGGAAACAGGTGAGATGATAGAGCGGAGATTAAGGGTAAATTGGGAACAGCTGGAACTGATGAGAACAGGGTGATGGTGTAGTGAATGAGTGAGAGATGTGGCCACAAGAGGGAGACAGAGTAGGAAGGAACCTGGATCATGACAGAATATCCATGTTCCAGGATCTAAGAAAAAGAGATGGGTGGATTGAAGCTGAAGAACTTGCTCAAAAAGTAGGTTTCAGTAGGTTGCGTCTCGCCAAGCGAGTGCTAGAAGACCTAGAAGCTGCACTTCCTTTTTCAGCTAAAGAATTTCTCAAAGAGACTTGTACAGGAGATGATCATACAGAGCCATATTCTGTTCCGGAATTTGACTTTTTGATGAAAAGGGATTATCAAGAGGAAGATCCTGCAAAATTGCTATCTCTGAATACTCCAGAAATGGGGTTGTTCAATGATTTATCAAAAATAACTTTATATACAGCATGTGTTAAAACTATGAACTATCAAGACCTTAAGGATCAAAAAGAAAGCAAATGGACTTTAGTGTTGGGGTCAGGCTCTTCCCCGAAAGGTAGCTGGCGGACCCTGTACAAAAAACCCACTGAAAAGAGAGATTTGCAGTGGAGAATTGTACATGGAGTTTTAGCCACAAACAGACACATAGCACGACTGGATCCTTTAGTTGGGGAGGGTTGTCCTTTTTGTAATGCATCAGAAACTGTGATTCATACATATATGGAACGTTATCGCCTGAAAAACTTGATGCAGTTAGTGAAGGTTTGGAGTCTGAAGCTAATGGGTTTATTTGATGTTTCATTATTTATTTATGGGCCAAAGTACTCAGTAGAAAACAAGAATAAAGTTATTATTCTTAATTTTCTTTATGGAATGGTGAAGTTGGCAATATGGTGTACTATAAAAAACAAAGTTGAAGAAAGTGGGTGTACTGATCCTATTTTATTGACAAAATGTTTTATAAAAAAAAGGTTAACGATAGAGTATGCTTTTTATTGCCTTACACATAATGTTCAGGTTTTTTTTCATCTCTGGGGTTTTTAATATTTTTTTTGTGTGAACCTGATGGGAATGGAAGCTTTAATCGAAATATTTTCTAATGTGTTTTGGAAAAAATAGGTGGAATTGAAAAAGCACATCTAGGTTATTATCTGAAATCATATCATTAACAACGAGTGCTTTTGAAGTAAGCGATCGAATATTCAGCAACCCAAGCTTTAGCATTTGCTCATCTGTATTATAGCTGTTTTTTATTAGTTGAACATCAATTAAATGTTTAACCGTAGATGGGTTTAAACGTTTTTTGGATTTCCAAATTCGGGGAACAGACACAGGGTTATGAGTTATAGGGTTATGGTTCGGATTATGGTGTTATGTTAAAGTCATTACTACATGTAACGTGTGTTACAAAGACGCTGCAAAATAAAGTGTTACCAAAATATAAATTAATTTCAATGCAAAAATGACAGTGTAATTATTATTTAAGTACTGGAGTAATAGTAATTAACTACATGTACTAACTATAGGGTTAAGATTAGGGTTTGGTTAAGGGTGAGTTGCATGTAATTATGCATAATTTACAGTAATTACTACATGTAACGCGTAACAAAGACACTGTAAAATAAGTGTTTTTTCTGGTGTAGTCCCACATAAAAGTGAACATGCGTTTGTTGTGGTTCTCATCATTGATTTTAAGCGACGTTACACACACACTTCATTAACGAGCGCTGGAGACGAATGTCTCACGGTGTGTGAACATGACGTTACATGTGCTTGAATTTGCAGATCAGAGAAACTGTGTTGAAGAAGATGTAGAGTATTAACCCGATGGAGGACACAACGGGTTTAACATTTCATTATTATTATTCGTTGAAGCGGGAACACTTTACAATAAGGTTCATTAGTTAATATATTAATATGAACTAACAATGAGCGATACATTTATTACAGTATTTATAATCTTTGTTAATGTTAGTTAATAATAATCCAGCTGTTTATTGTTCATGTTAGTTCACAGTGCATTACTAATGCTAACAAATACAACCTTTGATTTTAATAACGTATTAGTAAATGCTGAAATTAATATTAACAAAGATTACTTAATGCTGTAGAAGTATTGTTCATTATTAGTTCATGTTAACTATGTTATGTCAGGCCATCATACACCTTTTTTATGTCCACTTTAAATCCTTGTACATTAAAATATATATATAATGTTGCAAGCCAGTGCAAGAATGTCTAGTAAATATTACATTATTTACAGTCAAACTTCTTGTACTTCTTGCCAGGAAAAACATCTGCATATATAAAAGTCATCTGATGTTTCTCTCAGTGTAACGAGAATCTGTTAATCTGGACTCGGCCGTAATGAAACCCTGATAACGACACTGAGCCACGAGGTCACGAGGACTTGCAGACGGCAGAAAGATCAGGCGAAATGTGGAATAATGTTTTTAATCAAATCTACATATATTAAATTCTGTCTGGTGTTAATAATATCAGTCACAGAGACACGAATGACTGGTAAAGACTCATTAACTCTTAAAAGCAGATTACAGACTCACAATAGTCGGGGAGCCAAAGTCTCAAAAATGGGTTGAACCTGACATGGTCTGTTATACTTTTTATTTGTGTTTTTTCTGTTAACTTTGACCCTAAGAAGCAATAATTGGAGGGTCTGCTCTGCCGGAAATATCGCGAAAAAAAATTGTGGCCATTTTAGTGTATGCACCCTTTATTTTTTTTCAGAAAAATGTGAAAAATGATTTTTTCCCTCAAATCCTCAGTGGGTTTGGTAGGCTGTCAATAAATGCACTCCAGATACAAAGAACACATTTGCTGACAACATCCACTGAAAAAATAACTCTTAAAACACATTTCTACATGATTTTGCATCAATTTAATGCAAAAAATTAGGCGTTTTCTCACTTTTTTCCAATATTTTCATCTTTACTTCATTGGCAATCAACTATTCCCACAAGTTATGACATCAGTCAATATGTCATTCTTTTCACCAAACAGTATACTCACTCCACAGAAAAAATCATAAAAATCCAACCAAAATCAATGGATCTGTGATGATTTCACTAATAGTTGATCAGCAGGCTCAGAACCACAATAGAATTGTAGGCTACTCTCAAAATTCCGAAAGACATGTAGTCCATGAGCCAGGGGGGTTGATCGGTATCATCGGGGGGAAAAATGCTATCATTGTTATTTGGCAAGGTATACACCCCTAGTATTAGAAAAATCACGATAGCAGTGCAGGGGTGGTAGCGAAATCACTTTTTTCAGCTCATGAAGTTACTAACCCCCTAAGATAAATTCCGTTTTTGAAATCTGGTGTATATCTGGTTTAGGCTCATGCTAGGGATATTGTCAATATTCTATAATATGGTGCTTGGTATCGCTGGAAAGGGGACCTTTTAGGCTTTCATTTAAGCCCAGTACTGAATCTGTCTGCCAAACACAGAGGTCACATGACTTCTTTAAACCAGAAATAACACACATTTTTTCACAATTTCCGCCTAAACTAAAAATCCGCCTAAAATCACTGTGCCATGAAAGAACACCACGGACACAAAACTCAACAACTTCAATACTCAAGGCACTCTGATGACTCAGAAAATGTATAATATACCCATACTATTTATTTGGGAGAGCCTTAAATTAGACTTGTGCAGCCAGCACAAGTCTTCAAAATAGAATAGAGCCAATAGAATGGACAAATAGAATACCCTAGTCCAGGGCCAAATGTTGTAATAAAAACACTTGTAATTGGTGTAACAAAATGTTTCTATCATGTATTTTGATATTCACCCACTTTCAGTTAGAATGTCAGAAAGTAGCTCATGCACTGAATGTTGATGGATTTTGACAAGGTTTTGTCAGTTTTGTGAAAAGATTGTTGGTTCAGTTGACTGGTTATAACAACACTACCAAATATACCATCTTCAATCAACTTCCACTGAGTTCCAGGGGTATTAAATGTAAGTACAAAATACTTTTTCTCTTGTGCTTGTGAATTGGTGGGGAATAGTAGCAGTAGCTAATGTAAGCTTGGTGTTTTTCACACTTAGTATACTTCTTTTAAACTTAAAATAAGAAAGTATACTTTCAGTCTACATTTTATGTACTTCTCAGAAATATACTTACAATTACACTTCAGTGTACTTGATTTATACTGAGAGAAAAGTCCAGGGCCCGTATTCAAAAAGATTCTAAGAATCCTCTCAGAAAACTCTTAATTTAGCTTAAAGGAGAACTCCGGTCAATTTTAACATTGAGCTCATTTTTTTGTAAATTTGGAGTGCTGTCAGTACAGAGAACAACGACAAAAATCAGTGTTGCCTACACCGTGTTATCCTCTTTTTAAAATGTGCACCCTGTTGACTTCAATGGGGCAAGTTTTAAACGTGCTTTTAGCCTCTTAACATCCTTGATGTGTCATTACAAGTGCCCACACTGTAAAAAATTTCTAACCCTCCCAAATCAAAAATTTCAAGTGACCGATAACATATAAATTTTTCAATTGGCCCAAGTGAAATTCTGTAAATTATAAAATTAAATTTACAGAATTTCACTTGGGCCAATTGAAAAATTTAGATGTTATCGGTCACTTGAAATTTTTGATTTGGGAGGGTTAGAAATTTTTTACAGTGCAGCCATGTGAGCGGTGGCTGAATTATTATCATTTTTATCCATATCTTTCACATCTACTGCAGTCAGATTGACCCGCGTTCACTCTGAAGGAATCACTCACATGACCTGTGCACTTATAATGACACATCAAGGATGTTAAGAGGCTAAAAGCAGGTTTAGTACTTGCCCCATTGAAGTCAACAGGGTGCAAATTTTAAAAAGAGGATAACACGGTGTAGGCAACACCGATTTTTGTCGTTGTTCTCTGTACTGACAGCACTCCAAATGTACAAAAAAATGAGCTCAATGTTAAAATTGACCGGAGTTCTCCTTTAAAAATTTTTACGTAGGAGTCTTAGCTTAAGAGCGATTCGGGGCCAATCTGAGAGCAACTCTGAGCAAGGAAAAGACAAAAACGTTCATCTTAGTGAGGAGGCGGGGCTGACCCCGTTGCTATGTATGACACAATCTTTTGAAGACTGTGATTGGCTGGTAGTCCAAGAAGGAAAAAAATAGTGATTTTAAGTATAGTGTCTATTCTAAGCCTTCACTTTGAAATTACATGCGACTGTGTACATTACACACTGCTGCATTGTTGCATTTTCCCAGTTGCCAAATATCGTAATGTAGTGATTACTTTAATTTCTGGCGCTATTGCATTTCTGCGCTGTCGGAGATGTTAGCGCGTCTCTAAGATCAGTCACAAACATGATCCCTGCACGATCTAATCTATAGCGTCTTATTAACTCACTGTCACCCATTGTCTGCAACAGATTTCTTCTCCTTCTTCTTTCTGCCATGTTCTCCTCTGCTGAAGAAACTCTTAAGCCTCTTAAAAGTCCTCGTCCGTGCTCCTAACAATTTTGACCTTAAGAGGTTAAGATGCCTAAGGGTTAAGATGACCTAAGGGTTAAGATGCTTTCTGAATTACTTTTTTCTTTACTGGGATGTTTTCTTTAATTTTAAGAGTAAACGGCCACATTTCTAAGAATTTTCTTAGAATTTTGTCACTAGGAGCTACTCTTTGCATTAAGATTCTTTATGAATACGGGCCCAGGTATATTTGGCCTGTACTTGAACTCAGTCTTTTGATCCAGATATACTTAAAAGCAGGGTTCACCAATCTCGGTCCTGGAGGGCCGCTGTCCTGCAGAGTTTAGCTCCAACCGGCTCCAACACACCTGTTTATAAGTTTCTAGTATGCCTAGTGAGACCTTGATTAGCTGGTTCAGGTGTGTTTAATTGGGGTTGGAGCTAAACTCTGCAGAACAGCAGCCCTCCAGGACCAAGATTGGTGAACCCTGCTTAAAAGAATAATTAAGAATTCAAAGTATACTTGTCTTGTAGTTGTGTTAACTCTTTTGATTGAGTAGTCAATTAAATATACTTTTTTACATAGTTTTTTCATATACATATACTAGTAGTTTACTGAGAGTACACATCAGTGTGTACTTTCATAAACTAAAAAATGTACTACTTGTATTAAAACAGTAAACTGCTAGTTTACTTATAAGTTCACTTGTAGTACAGATGCATTACAAATTAGAAACCTAGTTGTGTACTTAGTTTACTACTCTTACAAATACTAAAAATACTAAAAGTGAGCCAATTTAGTCCCAAGCAGTATTGAAATAGTACACAATTTTACTACAAGTACACATTGATATTAGTATACTTACTACATAAAGTATACTTAAAAATATACTTGAAAATTACTTAAGTATACTTCATAAAATGAACATGAAGACATGCACTTTTATGATGAAGAGATGCACTTTTATGATGAAGAGATGCACTTTTATAATGGACAGATGCACTTTTATAATGGATAGATGCACTTTTATAATGGAGAGATGGACTTTTAGAATGGATAGATGGACTTTTATGATGGATAGATGCACTTTTATGATGGACAGATGCACTTTTAAAATGGAGAGATGGACTTTTATAATGGATAGATGCACTTTTATAATGGATAGATGGACTTTTATAATGGATAGATGCACTTTTATAATGGATAGATGCACTTTTATAATGGATAGATGCACTTTTATAATGGATAGATGCACTTTTATAATGGATAGATGCACTTTTATAATGGATAGATGCACTTTTATGATGGATAGATGCACTTTTATGATGGATAGATGCACTTTTATAATGGAGAGATGGACTTTTAGAATGGATAGATGGACTTTTATGATGGACAGATGCACTTTTATGATGGACAGATGCACTTTTAAAATGGAGAGATGGACTTTTATAATGGAGAGATGCACTATTATGATGGACAGATGCACTTTTAAAATGGAGAGATGGACTTTTATAATGGATAGATGCACTTTTATGATGGAGAGATGCACTATTATGATGGACAGATGCAATTTTATGATGGACAGATGCACTTTTATAATGGACAGATGCACTTTTATGATGGATATATGCACTTTTATAACGGATAAATGCACTTTTATGATTATGAGATGGACTTTTAGAATGGATAGATGGACTTTTATGATGGATAGATGCACTTTTATGATGGACAGATGCACTTTTAAAATGGAGAGATGGACTTTTATAATGGATAGATGCATTTTTATAATGGATAGATGGACTTTTATAATGGATAGATGCACTTTTATAATGGATAGATGCACTTTTATAATGGATAGATGCACTTTTATAATGGATAGATGCACTTTTATGATGGATAGATGCACTTTTATAATGGATAGATGCACTTTTATGATGGATAGATGCACTTTTATGATGGATAGATGCACTTTTATAATGGAGAGATGGACTTTTAGAATGGATAGATGGACTTTTATGATGGATAGATGCACTTTTATGATGGATAGATGCACTTTTATAATGGAGAGATGGACTTTTATAATGGAGAGATGCACTATTATGATGGACAGATGCACTTTTAAAATGGAGAGATGGACTTTTATAATGGACAGATGCACTTTTATGATGGATATATGCACTTTTATAACGGATAAATGCACTTTTATGATGGATAGATGCACTTTTATAACGGAGAGATGGACATTTATGATGGAGAGATGGACTTTTATAATGGACAGATGCTCTTTTATAATGGACAGATGCACTTTTATAATGGACAGATGCACTTTTATGATGGATATATGCACTTTTATAACGGATAAATGCACTTTTATGATGGATAGATGCACTTTTATAATGGAGAGATGGACTTTTAAAATGGATAGATGGACTTTTATAATGGACAGATGCACTTTTATAATGGATAGATGCACTTTTATGATGGATAGATGCACTTTTATAATGGATAGATGGACTTTTATAATGGATAGATGGACTTTTATAATGGATAGATGCTCTTTTATAATGGATAGATGCACTTTTATAATGGATAGATGCACTTTTATAATGGATAGATGGACAGATGCACTTTTATAATGGATAGACAATAATAGATTTTTACAGCGATTGATTCCAACAATCTTTTCACAAAACTGACAAAACCTTGTCAAAATCCATCAACATTCAGTGCATGAGCTACTTTCTGACATTCTAACTGAAAGTGGGTGAATATCAAAATACATGATAGAAACATTTTGTTACACCAATTACAAGTGTTTTTATTACAACATTTGGCCCTGGACAAGGGTATTCTATTTGTCCATTCTATTGGCTCTATTCTATTTTGAAGACTTGTGCTGGCTGCACAAGTCTAATTTAAGGCTCTCACAAATAAATAGTATGGGTATATTATACATTTTCTGAGTCATCAGAGTGCCTTGAGTATTGAAGTTGTTGAGTTTTGTGTCCGTGGTGTTCTTTCATACCACAGGGATAAAATAAAGCATACAGTGTTAGGCGGAAATTGTGAAAAAATGTGTGTTATTTCTGGTTTAAAGAAGTCATGTGACCTCTGTGTTTGGCAGACAGATTCAGTACTGGGCTTAAATGAAAGCCTAAAAGGTCCCCTTTCCAGCGATACCAAGCACCATATTATAGAATATTGACAATATCCCTAGCATGAGCCTAAACCAGATATACACCAGATTTCAAAAACGGAATTTATCTTAGGGGGTTAGTAACTTCATGAGCTGAAAAAAGTGATTTCGCTACCACCCCTGCACTGCTATCGTGATTTTTCTAATACTAGGGGTGTATACCTTGCCAAATAACAATGATAGCATTTTTCCCCCCGATGATACCGATCAACCCCCCTGGCTCATGGACTACATGTCTTTCGGAATTTTGAGAGTAGCCTACAATTCTATTGTGGTTCTGAGCCTGCTGATCAACTATTAGTGAAATCATCACAGA
This sequence comes from Rutilus rutilus, assembly GCA_021464565.1. Lineage (NCBI taxonomy): Eukaryota > Metazoa > Chordata > Actinopteri > Cypriniformes > Leuciscidae > Rutilus > Rutilus rutilus. The sequence goes on from JAJAQA010000017.1 coordinate 35,538,846, forward strand.
TCCATTGATTTTGGTTGGATTTTTATGATTTTTTCTGTGGAATGAGTATACTGTTTGGTGAAAAGAATGACATATTGACTGATATCATAACTTGTGGGAATAGTTGATTGCCAATGAAGTAAAGATGAAAATATTGGAAAAAAGTGAGAAAACGCCTATTTTTTTGCATTAAATTGATGCAAAATCATGTAGAAATGTGTTTTAAGAGTTATTTTTTCAGTGGATGTTGTCAGCAAATGTGTTCTTTGTATCTGGAATGCATTTATTGACAGCCTACCAAACCCACTGAGGATTTGAGGAAAAAAATAATTTTTCACATTTTTCTGATAAAAAATAAAGGGTGCATACACTAAAATGGCCACAATTTTTTTTCGCGATATTTCCGGCAGAGCAGACCCTCCAATTATTGGTTCTTAGGGTCAAAGTTAACAGAAAAAACACAAATAAAAAGTATAACAGACCATGTCAGGTTCAACCCATTTTTGAGACTTTGGCTCCCTGACTAGATGCACTTTTCCAGGATTATGGCTTTATTCGTAAAATTAGTCAATTATTTGTTTACTCCTTGATTGAACCTATTAAACAAGCTATAACTGCCTCTATCGCCGAATCTGTAAAAGACTCACTGAAATATGAATTGCAAAACACGGTTGACAAAGTAATCGATCTACAAAACAAATACAATGAAATTGAGGACATTTTGGATGAGCAAGAACAGTACTCCAGGCGAAACTGTCTTGTCCTCTATGGTGTCCCTGAGAATGACCGTGAAAATGCAAGTAATGTGACTATGAACATTATGAAATCCAATCTCAATATTGATGTGAAGCCTGGAGACATCGACAGGTGTTACCGCTTGGGATCCAGATTTGGGAGGGAAAGACCAAGAGGGATCATAGTCAAGTTTTCTAATTACAATATTAGAGACATGGTTTACAGGACGAAAAAACGACTAAAGGGATCAACACCAAAGATGTACATCATGGAGAGCTTAACTGCGAAGCGGGCCAAACTACCGGACGATCTGCGGAAAAAGTAAAAAGACAAACTTGCAGCCAACTGGACTCAGGACGGACGCCTGTATTTACTGACCAAATCAGACCAGAGGCACGTCTTAAATAAGCTGTCTGATGTCAAAAAACTGCGTCTATAATCCTGGACTGTGTAACGACTAGTTGACTATAAACTATGTGAGTAAATATATATCTTTGTACTGACTTGTTGGCACTGATCCAGCAAAAGTCATAGTTGAGTCTCTTTTTTTTCTTTTTTTTCTTTCTTTTTTTTTTTTTTTATGTTGGGTTAACTGAATATAGATTAAACATTGTAGATTGATAATTTATTTGGTGATAAAAGGGTAAACTTGTTATTTACCATCGAGAGATGGATTTCATAGGTTCTAAATGGGGTTTAAAATGTTCTAAAACTTACACTATGGGATCTCAACCATTTTTTAATATAGATATTTCATGGGGTTTGATGAATTAATTACCTTTAGGAATCATGAAGTACTTGACCAACATTGCTTTGAAAAACTCAGATGTAAATGTGTCTTGCCTGAAAATTTAGTAGAGTTTGATAAACTTCCTTTTTCTTTATTACATCTTAACACGAGAAGCCTAATAAAGCATCATAATGACTTACTATCTCTCTTAGCTAGTATAGATCATAAGTTTAATATTATCGGATGTAGTGAAACCTGGATAAATGAGCGGTCATATCTGAACACACTCAACATGGACGGCTATGTGCTGTATAATAAAAATAGAACAAGTAGACCGGGTGGGGGCGTGTGCTTATATGCCAACATACAGCAGAGTGTAACTGTTCGGGATGACCTATTTTTGGATGATGGGCTATCAGATTCCTTATTTATTGAAATACATAATAAAAATATGAAAAGTATAATTGTTGGAATAGTCTATCGACCTCCTGACTCTGACTTAAATTGTTTCTTGACCAAACTGGATGAAATATTAAGTAGCATCAATTATATGAATAAACATTGTTTTATTCTTGGCGATTTTAACATCAACTTAACTAAAGATGATGGTGCGAAAAATGATTTCTTAAATTGTTTGTATTCTTCAAAAAAATTTCCAACTATAAGCTCATATACGAGAGTAACAGAAACAACTAAGTCCACCATCGATAATATTATTACAAATATAAATGTCCATTTTGACTCAGGTGTAATTATGTCAGACATCACAGATCATTTTCCAATTGTACTTTTTATAGACCTGGATACTAAGACCAGGCAACAACAAAAGAAGATATTACCTCTTAAAAAAAGCATAAAAGTATTAACAGGAAAAAAAATAGATAAATTGCTTGATAATCTTAGGCATAAAACATGGGATTCTGTATTTAGCTGGAATACTCCGGAAGAAGCCTATAGTGCTTTTATCAATGATTTAACCAACAGTATTAACATCACAATACCAGAAAAAATTGTTAAAGGAGATACAAGCAATCAAAATACTTGGCTTACAAAAGGAATCCTAAAATCAATTAAAAGAAAAAATAAGCTTTACAAATGCTATATTAAAAATCCAACTAATGAAAATAAAGAAAAATATTTTACATTTAGAAATAGACTCACAAAGTTAATACGAATAAGGAAGCGGAATTACTACACTGATTTAATTAAGGCTTCTTGTGGTGATCAAAAGCGATGCTGGAGAGTACTAAATACTGTGCTCGGCCGGGATCCAAAAGCAACTGTCCTTCCAGTAACTAATGCCAAACATAATGATAATCACTATCTCAATGATGATGATCTTGCCAAAGGTTTTAACAACTATTTCATCTCTATAGGCGAAACTCTTTCGAAATCCATAAATCCTCCAGGGGGAGCTTCATACCAACAATATTTAAAAGGGAATTATTTAAATTAGTTTTTTTAACACCTACCGACAAAATGGAAGTTTTGAAAATTATAATGACTTTGAAAAGCTCTTATACTGCAGGTGTGGATGATATATGTAGCAAACTTGTTAAATCTATTGCAATTGAAATTCTAGATCCACTTGTCTATTGTATAAACCTTTCTTTATCTCATGGTGTAGTACCAAAAATGACAAAAATTGCAAAAGTTATACCTATTTATAAATCTGGTGATAAAAATAACTTACAAAACTATCGACCTATATCCATCTTGCCTACTTTTTCCAAGGTGCTTGAGAGGGTTGTGTACAATAGACTTAGTGGTTACCTGGATAAAATGAATATACTCATTCCATCTCAATATGGATTTAGGAAAAAGAGCTCTACTTGTTTGGCAATTCTGGATCTCATCGAGAAAATTAATGATGCTATAGATAATGGTGAGACTGGTATTGGTGTATTTTTAGATTTATCAAAAGCCTTCGACACCATTGATTTAGAAATTTTAATTGGGAAATTGCAACACTATGGTGTCAGAGGGAAGGCACTCAGCTGGTTCAAAAGCTACCTAACTGATAGGGAGCAATTTGTCCAAATAAACAGTAGTTATTCAGAATGCACAGTTATTGTTTGTGGAGTCCCCCAGGGCTCCATATTAGGTCCACTTCTTTTTATTTTGTATGTAAATGACATTATAAGCTCATAGAATATTTTTCATCATGTTGTCTTTGCAGATGACACTAATCTTTTTTTGTCCCATAAAAATCTTGATATTTTACAAAAGCTTGTTAATGAGGAATTAGTTAAAGTAGATAGTTGGTTTAAATACAACAAACTATCTGTAAATGTGTCTAAAACCAAATTTATTATATTTCGTTCAAATAGAAGCCGGACAAACATTGAAAGGATACAAATCAAAATACATAATAAAGTAATTGAAAGAGTAGAGAACATAAAATTCTTAGGAATTTATTTGGATGAGTCCTTAAACTTTAAACAACATATAGAGTTTTTAACAAAGGAATTGTCAAAATATGTTGGTTTGTTTTATAAATTAAGATATGATCTTCCTTTTGATGCTCTTCTAACATTGTACCGGTCACTTTTTGAATCACATCTAAATTATTGTAATATTATATGGTGTAACACATATCCAAGCCATCTTGAAAAATTGCAGACTCTACAGAAGAAAGTTATACGTGTTATATCATGGGTAAATTATGATGCTCCCTCTGGTCCGCTTTTTTATAGGTATAAGCTTTTGAAGCTCGCTGAGTGCAATAGTTTTCAAAATGCTTGTATTATGTATAATGTAGTTCATAAATTGCATCCAACACTTTGCCATCTCATTCCAGTAACCTCGTGTATGCATGACCATAACACTAGAAGGAGAACTCTATTACGAGGGAAAAAGCGTAAGATGAAGTGTACTAGTTTTAGTATAGCATGTAAGGGTCCTGGAATCTGGAATGAGATTGACAATTCTATAAAGGAACTACCTTCTTTTGATATATTTAAAAAGCATTTTAAACACAAATTGTTACAACTTTATGCTTGTTAGACACCATAAGGCTGAAGGTTTCATATTGTGTTGATTTATCTGATTTTCTTTTTTGTGATGTTTGAATACCCCTATTATTGGCTTTGTTTGAGGGATGGATGAGACGTGTGATGTATATGCTGACTGGTGGGAGGATATTTTGTGGTGAATGGTGTTGTTGTTGGTGTGGATGGGTTCCTTCTAGAGATCAACACTTTTATCTGTTCCTACACAGACTAGAGTAAGGGGACATTTTGCATTTCTATTGTGTGATACTAGCATTTCTACAATAGGAAATTAATTTTTTATTCATAGCTTGGTGGTTATGAATAAAAAATTAGGGTTATACATTGTTGTAAAATATATTATTCCTAAAGGTAAAGGAAGAAGAAAGACAAAAATGGTACCATGGTGGAATAAGGAGTGTGATGAAGCTATTCGAAGGAAAAGGAGAGCATACAAGAAGATAAGAAGAATGCATAATTATACAGATTTAATCGAATATAAGAGAGAACAAGCAAAGGTAAAAGAGGTGGTAAGAAGGGCAAAAAGACAACATTGGAGAGATTTCTGTGATAGAATAGGGAGAAGTACATCAATAGGAGAAGTATGGAGTATGATCAGAAGGATGAACGGAATAAGGAAAGATGGAATATCCTGTTTTAAATGAAGGGGAAGTTATAGCAATAGAAAACTGTGAGAAAGCAGAAATGTTTTACAAAAGTAAACAGTATGGAAAATCTGACTGAAGAGTTTAAGAGGGAAAGGGAGGAAGTACAGTGCTATGCATAAGTTTAGACACCCATGCTAAAGTTGACTAAAAAGAGGAATAAAAAAATCATCTTTTGTAAATTGAACTTAATGCCTTAATTAAAAAAATTAGGGAAAATCCAACCTTTAAGGACACCAATTTTCTTTGTGAATGAATAATGTATCGTAAATAAATAAATGTTCTTCCTTAAAATACAGGGTGCATAAGTTTGGACACCCCTATGTTAAATTCCCATAGAGGCAGGCAGATTTTTATTTTTAAAGGCAAGTTACTTCATGGATCCGGGATACTATGCATCCTGATAAAGTTCCCTTGGCCTCTGGAATTAAAATAGCCCCACATCATCACATAGCCTTCACCATACCTAGAGATTGGCATGGTTTTATTTCAGTTAGCCTAATAGCTAGTTTGATTTGCATTGAGAGATGATCTTATGGAAAGTACTCCATGCCAATCTCAAGGTATGGTGAAGACACACACACACTAGAGGATGGATACCCGACCCGAGCCCGACGGGACCCGTCGGTATCCGACGGGCCGGGCCGGGTTCGGACAGATATTTAGAAATTATGTTCGGGTTCGGGTCGGGCTCGGTCACATCAGCGCGATATGGCATTGAACATTTTAAATTTAAAACAGCTTATTATGTAGGTAAAGTTAGCCAATGTGCCTGATGCTTTCATTTGATGCAAACGTTCGTTTCTGTGATTAAAATGCATGTAAAATTTTACCATAACATCTGTCTTCCTGTGTGCGCAAATTTCTAATTTGTTTATGTAGCCGTGACAACCAAACACGTGCATGCGCGCCTATGTTAAGTGCGCTTGTTTCTCCGTGCGCGCTGATGCACTCATCCTGTTGACATTTCCGAATGCCTTCCTACAGTTGCTTAATAAAAGCGGGCTTTCCACTCAAACAAACATCAAAAGGCAAACGCTCAAAAAGCGGAACAAAACTTGTTTGATCTGAGCTGCGCATCATCAGCGGCCCCCCAAAAAAGCTGATCTCGATCACGCGAACATTATTACACAGAGCTGCGCGATCCACTGAGAAGCATTTCAATCCAGCGCAGAATTCTCTATATCTATTATAAACCACAAATGACTATGTGATTTAAGCTTGTAAAAAGCCAGATGAAACGGCGCTGATATATTGACAAAAAAAAAAAAAAAAAAAAAAAAAAAAAAACAAACAGGTGAAACATTGTTCCGAGAACAAACCAGTTAGACATTTCACACCAAAACCTATGAATTAACTTAAGTAAAACAAACTTTTTTGGCAGAAATGTGCCTGTATTCATATAAAAAATGCAGTTATATTAATACAGTCATGTATAAATGTATTAAATGTAATGCAGTCATGTTTTTGTTTAGAAGTTATGGCAGTTTATTTTTATTTATTTATTTTTTTCATTTATATTTATACTAAATGTTTGGGCTACTGTTTTTGATAACACGTACAATAGGTTTATAGAAAATCAACAAAAAAATCAATACATTTTCAGGATTTTTTTTAAACGCTTTTAAGTCTGAACCAGAATATCAAGATATTTTATTTTTTCCCATATGATGGTGAAAAGTAAAAAAGCTTCACCATGTTATGTATAATAAATATTGGAGTATAACAAATAAAAAATCCTTCTAGATTATTTTATCCCTTGAGGTAGCCCTCGCACACAAAAAGGTTGGAGACCCCTGGTATATAGTAGCCTATATGTTTTATAATTACAAGTTTGTGTAATTTGGGGTTTCTGTAGCCAGTGACATTTCATTATTTGTTTTTTATGGCATTGTACATTTTTTGTTTTTATTTGAAGGCTGAGGCTTCATTAATAAACACAACCCCAATTATCATCATTGGTTTTGAGATGTTACTTGCTGTGAATACCTATCTGATTGGCTACAGTATTGTGGCATAGTATCAGGACATCCTGGCTAGTGTCTGTCCCGGCTAGAGGCGAATGGCCGGATGATGGGCCTATTTGGGAGAAAGTCCAGGGCTGTTTTTTAGCCCCAGTCCGTCCCTGCGGGCTCGGGTCGGGTTCGGTTCGGTTACTGCTCTGTCGGACGCGGGCCGGGCTCGGACAGAAAAATTCGGCCCGATCCGCACTCTAACACACACACACACACACACACACACACACACACACACACACACACACACACACACACACACACACACACACACACACACACGCATTTGCTGTAACAGCACTGGACTGAAAACTGCACTAACATGTTAATAATGCGTTCTGAAGATACACTTTCACTCTGTTTTTTTTTAAATATAATCCAATAAAGAATGATCATATGTTTCTCTTTGTCTTTTATGATCAGACCGTGTGTGTGGATCAGTGGACTGATCTAGAATCAGTGTTCATCTAAATATTAATCCTTCTAATATTCATTATGTTAAATCACTTTTGGAAAACCGGACATGGCTGATTATGTAAAATTAGTGAATTATGTTGTTCATATGGAGAGAATTTTAGGCTCAAATGAATCCCTTGAACACCAACATTAATGATTAATGTCTGAATGGAAAAGTAATTCAATTTCAATAAATGTATCTGCAAATTACGCAGGAATTTAAACATAAATTCTCAGATTACAGGTTAAGAAATATATAAAACAGGCATTCTGGAATATTTAATATTTTGTCAGACATTATTTTAAGAGCTGTCACTTAAAAAGTTATAAATTGCTTTTATGTTGTAATGTCGTTCAGACGAGATTATCATGAAGATCTCATGAATAAAAGAGATTTTTTAGCGAAGATGTGATTATATTAAAGTTACACAATCCAAACTGTGCATTCATCACTGTAGTGCTCTTTGTTAGAAGACGCTTCAGTGAAATTACTAACATGTTTCACATGATTTCAAAAGTCCTTGAGTCAGTTTAGCAAATAACAAACAATACGACCTGGAAAGTTGTCAGACTTTTGCATATAATGTTATATATAATGCATATAATATAATGTTTCAGTTAATCAGAGTAAAACTGTCATCTTTACTCTTCTCTGGTCTTGAGTGTCAGTCCATCTACTGTAATAACTGATGAAGATAATAACCAGATCTGTGTGTTTCTTGATTTACAGTCTCTCGTGATTCACACAGAGTTCAGAAGAGTTGATCTGAGGAATCAGAGATGAGCAAACCTCTCGATCGGACACTAAATGAAGACAAATTCATTTCAACTTCATTATGGTCATTATGTTTAAGATAGTTGAAATATTTGGCATTTGCTGATCATTTATTTAATATCATAGTTTGCACTTTTCTGAAAGATGCATGAAACTTTATATTATCTGTTTATTTCCTCTTCATTCCTCTTGAATTTAATTCTGTTTGCATCATTGATCTTCACTGGTTACTGTAACGCTGCTTTATCATTCTGCATTGTATGAAGCGCTAGAGAATTAAAGCTGATTGACTTTTATTAATTTTGCATCTGCTAAATAAATGTAAAGTAAATGCCAATAATTAAAAAAAAAAATGATAACATTCGATAACTTCTGTCTAGCTTGTCTGAAAATGTGAGATGGATTTAGTGAACATCGTTGTCAGAAAATTGTGAAAACATTAGTGAGATTCCAGCATTTTTATAATGATAAATCCTAAAGATGTTTTGTTCTGCTGATTCCAGCAGTATATGGCATATCAGATGATTTCACTAATATAAATGTCCTACATTAGATGAGAATGAGAGGCTGGCTCACAGAAGGATATTATAACTCTGTGAGAAAAGCTCATGTGAGATCTGACTGCAAACACACTCAATGTTACGATGAGCTTGAGATGTAGAGACACACAGTTCAGTGTATCAGTGTCTCTCTCTATTGGAGATCATCAGTATTACAGCAGATCAACACAAGATCACATGATCATCCATATTTATTTTAGTTTTATTTATCCTTTATTTTTCCAGGAAGGTCCCATTGAGATTAAATGGAATCTCTTCTTCCAGGGAGTCTATATTACATAAACATAATAACACACAAAACAGATTCTAAACAGTCAAAGAAGAAGAAGAACAGTTCAGATTGAGATTTAAATATCAGAGTTTGAGAAGGGTATCTACATGAAAACTAAGAGTAACTTTAGCCTATATGTTTTGACCAGCCTCAATATTTTTTTTAAATAATACTTAAGTTATTATTCATCAAACAGTTTTAATACAAAACCAAAAAAAAAAAAAAAAAACTATATACCTATTACTATCTATATCAAAAATAAAAGTTGCGCACACAGTAGCTATATGGAGGCCAAAATTAATTAGCATTAATTAATGTCACAATTAAAACATAAATTAAATCGATTATTTATGGCTCCTGAAAAACATGCTTTATTTTCTTCCATCAAGTGGGTCATGGGCTTAATATTAATGGAGAATACCATTTCATATTTTTATGCCACAGAATTATTGCAAATACAAGTTTCCTAGCTCAAAATTGGACATGAACTCTCACTCAAGTCATATTTACTTCCAGATGAAAATTTAGGTAGTTTCTGAGTTGGGCGGGACATTTTCTCTTCGTAGAACGATCGTAGGGAGAGGAACGAGGAAGGATAAGCGCTTATCTGGTCTTGTCATCATATAAATGGAATCGGTCCAGTGTGTGTGTGTGTGTGTGTGTGTGTGTGTGTGTGTGTGTGTAGTGATATTCAGGTGTTGGGGGTTCCCTGCAGGCGAGCTGAAGGAGGGTTTATCCGCTCTTTTCTTCTCTGGTATTTAAGAGGCTTATCTTCAGTGATCTGTCTCCAGCATGTTGACCACTTTCTCTATCGATACTGTATTCTGACGAACTGTACATGAAGCGAACAGCCTTAAACATTAATCATCTGTTCTTCTCAGCTGTAAGGTAAATCACAGTTTTATTTTGGTAGCAGTTTTCATGAGGTCTTTGATATTAAATCAATCTGCTCAGCTTGAACCACTACTGGTGTTTGTCAAAGACCTGATCTGTGATATGAAAGGGAGATTAGCTCATAACTGCTGATAATCATCTGTCACCAAACTGCTGATAATCATCTGTCTGTTTCTGTAACCCACACACTATGAAGAGAAACTCTCTTTCCTGCACTCGATGAACAGGATTCCCTCAGTGTTTGTCATTTGAAGGTGATAAGAATCAGCTTGTCATTGTTCTTGTTATGATTGTGTGTGTGTGTTTTTTGAAGTTTTGTGTGTTTTTTGAAGTTATTTTAACTCTTGAAAATAAAGGTTCCGAAAGTGATGCCACAGAAGAAACGTTTTTGGTTCCTCAAAGAACCTATCAGGGATTTTTCTTAGTTTGAAGAACATTTTAATAATCTGAAGAACTCCTTCAGCTTTTGAGGAATGGAAAGATGTTAAAGATTCTTCAAGCATCATCAATGACAATAAAGAACCTTTATTTTTAAGAGTGTATCTTGTAACGCAAATCAAATAAATGTTACATGTTTCCCTGTTTATGGAAATCTTCCACACACCTCCTGAAGCCAGTGCAGATATATTTAATCTTATTTCACCTGTCTTAAAAAGTCTAATAGATCTTTTCTCTTGAAGTTACTCTGAAGTGCAGCTCTTATGCAGTTTTATTTATTGAGTTTGTTTAAACGTCGTCCTCTGTGAAACACATCACTTCTGATAAAACTACAGGAAACATAATGACAGAAATCATACAGACATGCAAAGAAATAAAACATCTGGTGGAGAAACAGGGAACACACCTGAGCCGCCAGATTCATGTTTTTACAGCATGACTTTGATTAGGGTTTGACAACGTTTGAGTTCAGCTTGGGTTGATATGTTGTGACAGAAGCATTAAATGCAAATGACAAATATCAATCCCTATATATAATATAAAATCCCTTCCTTATTAGCTTATAGCCTACCGCCAAAAGCACAGCTTAGCACATGCGTTCTGTCAAGATTAAATGATGTGTCTTCTTTTAGCTGAAGAAGAATGTGAAGAATGTGGTCACACGTCAGTCACTGTGTGTTCCTGTCACTCCAGGCTTCAGGCCTCCAGATCTTCTGTTGATGTTCACTCGTCGAGTCGTTTACAGAGAAACTGTTTACACTCATATAGACGCTCTAGCTCTTGTTCACCTTCCTCCAGTTCAGATGATCTGACATCTTGAGCACGCTAGCAGAAGCACAGCAGCAAAACCAAGAGGAGCGTTTTCTATAATGAGTCCACTTTAATCACCATAACCAGCTGAAATAGAGGATTAACATCATAGTTAAAATCATAGTTATATGTTTTGTTTGATAATAGTGACTACTGGACACCAATTGTACAATTTTCTAAATGTCATAATTATTTGTTAACAAACAAGTATTCATTACTTCAACATCGTTTAAATTATTAAATTTAGTTAAAGTAAAAATACTTACAACATAAATCAACATGCCGCACTGCATGCTGGGAACCTTCATATGCACTGTAGAAATACGGTATGATGTGGTTTGTTTACAGTAAATCGTGTTTTCCAATACTGTAAACTCATTCTACATCAATAACATTCAATAAAAGTTGTACAGTGAAATTACTGAATATACTGTAATTTCACACTAAAATGTTTAACAGTGTGTGTTCAGGAAGAGAAGAAACAGAAGCAGTATCAGGAAAATATTCAAGGGTGTGGCTCAGGCTGTGTGTGTGTGTGTGTGTGTGTGTGTGTGTGTGTGTGTGTGTGTGTGTGTGTGTGTGTGTGTGTGTTTGCTTTACCTGTGTGCATGAGTGACAGTGTAAAAAAAAACATTCACTCAGATCAACAGATAGGCGATCTTCATCTTCCCTTTGTTATATTCAGAATGTACTAAAACTGACTGACATGAAGAAATACGACAAACCTGAAGGCTGATGAGTGATGATCTAGAGGAGAAAAAAATAAGCCATTTAACAGTTTCTCTTCTTGCTGGTTTGAGCAATAATTCATAGATTATACACATTATTTATCATCTCTATTACATTCTGCTCTGTTCAGTTTATCAGCTGACCAAACATGATGGAGTGACATGTTAGAAACACAATGAACAGTAAAGCAGACCATGTTTGGTGTTAGGATTCATGTCTTGTGTTCTCCTTGTGTGGACTGTTATTTCCTGTTTTGTAGTCCTATGTTTTTCTTATTGATTAGTTCATGATTGTTCTCAGGTGTGTCTTGTTTGCCAATCTCCCCTTGAGTCTATTTATACCCAAGTGTTTCTCATGTTCTTGGTAAGGTGTTGTCCTTAGTGGATGTTTCGTATGAGTTGTTTTCAGTTCTGTTTTACCCCGCTTCTGGATTCTGTCCACAGAATCTCTTGTAAACAATCTGCATCAGTGTGTGTTTCTTCATCATGTCCAGTTAAAGATCTGGCTGATCCTTCAGCGTTATTCACCTCAGAAACACCAAAATACAGAACATGTTTCTGATGCAGAAAAGCTCATAAAGCGTTCATGACTGGATTACTGTAATGCATTACTAGATTATCCTGATCATTATCAATCAACAAACTACAGTTATAGTGCAAAATACAGCAGCTAGAGTTATTACCAGATCAAGACAATATCATCATATAACACCAGTTTACCATCTCTACACTGGGAATCTGGTAAACTACTTAATTATATGCGAAAAAGGCTAATTTATAGATAAAACAACACTCAAACAACTCAGCGAACGAAACTAATTTGTGCTGATACACATCGATAAGTGATTCCAGTCACACCCAGTCTGATTCTCACTTAAAATAAGACACTTGAGGCTATTTCTGTCTCTGCCCTCAGCCACACCTAAAGCCATGTGCTAGACCAGTTTTACAAGGGTAGATGGAGTAATGTGATTTACCACAGGACGTCTGTAATGTTAATGGACAATTCACACAGGATAAGAGATCTCAGTAAAACTAGCAGAAGTGGGAGAGTAACTCCTGTCATCATGTGTGTATATCGCTGCTTCCTGATATCACATGCACAAACAAATATAACATATATATATATATATATATATATATATATATATATATATATATATATATATATATATATATAACAGTTATGTCCGCTCGAACGATGTAGTAATTAACTTCAGATTGGATTGTGTTGGTAATAGGCTCTTATCAAACGCTAAAAGATGTTTCATGCCTCTAACAAATGCTTTCGATCTGATCTGAAACTCTTGTGTTTTGCCACAGACTCGTCTCTCTGTCTAGATTGCAACAGATAATGCAACAGTTGATGTGCCTAATGCTTCACTCAAAACCGGACTCTAGTGCGTCACTAATCTGAAGCAGATTTGCGGGAACAATGGATACAACGTAATCTACTAAAGTTAATAATTTCCGAGTGATTCAGAACAAATTCAAACAAAATCAATTTATTATGTCAGGTAAATGTATCATGGCAATATCATAATCAGTTCAAAGATAATCAATAAAATACTATCAAATGCTAAGAGATAAAGATAAAAGATGTACCTGACTCGAGAAATACATGATCTTCCAGACTCTCAGCATTATGGGCCAATCTCATCACAAATCACGCCCTGAACCCTCTTCAGCATCTCCCTAAATCAGGGCCGGCTCTAGCCCTTTGGTTGCCCTAGGCAAGATTGAGTTTTTGCGAATTTATTTCATTGGACACCTTAATGGCTGAGATGAGAAGACTTAATACTGAGCTTATTTTTTATCTTCTTCCTTCCTCCGTTTTCGTCCATGTGCACCAGAGGTTTAGACCGCTTCATTTTCGATCAATGCGCCAGCAGCTGAGCTGCTTCCCAAACGTAACGTAACGCATCCCTCCCGCGCAATCTAATAATCAGGTTGACAAGAAATTAAACGTGTGGTTGAGGGGGTGCCCTTTGATGATGATCATGTTTAATAAACATGTTTTATTTCGCGTTTCGTTCTAATTTTATGATTAATATGGGAAGGTCTAAGGGCGACACTAGAGTGCGTCCGCACCCCCAACACATTTGTCACCCTAGGCAACCGCCTAGTTCGCTTATAGCAATCGCCGGCCCTGCCCTAAATACTCAGACCAAGGCAGAAACGTGTTTTCAGATGTAGACATGAGTTCACAGCAGGGTTATTATAGTTTTGCATTTTTCATTAGTTTTTATTTTTATTTCGTTTTGACTTTTTGTTTTCAAATTCAGTTTAGTTTTAATTAGTTTTTAAAGTGGGTTTGCTAGTTTAGTTTAGTTTTTATTTTTTGAAAATGCTTAGTTTTAGTTTAGTTTTTATTAGTTTTAGTGTTAGTTTTAGTCTTTTTTGTAATTTGGGTTATTTGTCAGGGGCAAGATTCAAAAAAGTCAGAAAAAGTATTGTGTAATAATAAAAACATAATACAATTTTAGAAAAAAATTCACACCCCACTGAAATTCCTTTACCTCTTACAAAATCCACACGCTGTACCAAAAATCTACACATCTTCTATACAGAATTCACACCCTATACAAATACCACAGCAGTACAATATCCACACCCTATACTAAATTTACCCTATGGGGAGAGGGGGGTGATTTGTGCCAGGGGGGAAGTAGTTCCACCCCTTGTTTCTGGAAAACCATAGAAGAAATTGGTCATGTGACCACATAATTTTGAAAAGCAATCACTTTTACTCATCCTCCAAAGAAGAGAGACACATGGCATGAGAGTTAAGCAATTTCTATTGCTAATTTAAATTTGTATGATTAAGGTTTTTTGATTGTAGTGTCTGAACAATTATAGACAAGTTTGAAAACATTTCACACATGTTTTAGTGCTTTAGTAGTCTACACAATGAGTCTATACAGTTAGCATGATGTTAGCTCTTAAATGCTGGATCATGCTAGTTTTTCAAACTTGTGGGTCTGGGGTGATTTGAGCCAAAGGGCCTGGGTTAAGTTGTGCCAGATCCAGACCACCTAGACCTACATACTCACAGGGGATAATCTTGAGAAGTGAGGAGATGGGCATGCCTCATCATTGTTTGACTTAGGCCTGCCTGCTATTTGTTTAATTTAGCTAACACTGATTTCAGTTTTGAGTTTGCACTATGTTATTAAAGAGAAGTTTTATTCCGTTTTTAAGTGGCCTATGTCACAATAGTATGTTTAGAAATTAGCCTAGTCACTTTATTCTTATATGTTACATAATTGACAGACAGCGCTATGTCAACAGGCATCTATTGCCAAAGCCTTTTTGCCTGAAATGAGTCACAAATATCATATATTGTGTTGCTATGGTGCTTTAAATGGTTGCTAGGGCGTAGCTTGATGCTTGATGCTCACAATGATCCTGAGAGACTGATTGGTCGTCTGAGTAAGATGAGCCCGCCCCCTTGTCTCTATGACACTGTGATCCAGAGTTATGTTCAATACAAAATCCCTATGCAATTGACCATAGTAGGAAAAACACATGCTATGGTATTCCAGGGTGCCAATATCTAAATAAACCTTAAATGAGTAATTTTGTATTGAATTTGTCTTGCTTTCATATAGCATTACAGTTCATAACATTAAAATGTTCTGTTTTACTTCAGAAATCACTGGCACAATTTACCCCAATGTATTCCCCTAAAGGCACAACTTCCCCCGCACCAGGGGCAAGTTGTGCCATGAGACCACTTTTTCCCCAAAAGCTATATTTCTGAAACATTTTATTTCAGATCCAAAGTTGTTGTTCTCAGGGATGCACCACATCCTGAAATATATGTACATCGTTAAGCTGAAGGGATTACTGCCATGGCCTCACTTTAAAGTCACTTTGAGTAAAAACTGGCACAACTCACCCCACTTTCCCTACAGTCAATAGCCTAGCCTACTCATCTGGATTGAAGCAGCAAACATTAAGTGTAAAAGTAAAAAAATGACATAACATTATTTAATATTTGAATCAAAGCTTATATAGTGTTTTGACATCGACAACCACAACCAAAAAGTGCATTTTACCTCAAAATCAAGCACAGCGTTAGTTCAGACAGGCCACGTAGGCATAGGCTGCGATCAGCTGACGCGGTCAGCTGTCAAATTGCTCCAACCACTACCGTTCTCCTATTAGACCGGAAGGATATATATACGCGGCACTTCCGCCTGGGAAACATGCTTAAACTACTCGCAAGAACCGCGATACAGTTAACCTCAGCATGAAATTTAACTTGACGTTATTTCTATCAACTCTTACCTGCTGGTTCCTGGCAATGGACACTTCAGACATCCTAGGACAAATATCCGACGATTCTCCGGACGAGAGTCAAGATCGTCACACTGAGGACCTCGATCCAGCTCAGTTAGTGAGGCGCAGTTCTAGGATAGCAGCAAGGAATCCTCTCTCTATTAACGATTGGCCCAAAGAAAGGATCTTGTCCACCCTGTACTCCCTCAACGTACAAGCTCCTCCGAATCTGAGTCACGATCAGCTCTGGAACTTCCTACAAGAAGTCCAAGACCTGCAGCCCATTTCTACCAACGAAGCGCCGTCTCTCCCCCGAGGCACCGGCCGTAAAGCCACAGAGAAAAGAAGGAATACTTCCACGAACCAGACGAATCTATCTCCAAAAAAGGCAAAATCATCTCACCCCTCCCAGGCGCCGGCAGAGCAAGGAGACGACAGGATCTTCTCAGCGCTGCTTGCAATCCAAGGATCCCTCTCCAACATGGACAACAGGATCCAAGCACTGGAATCACAACGCTCAGCTTCCGCACATCGGGCGATTTTCGACGGGCAGACTTCCAGCTCGACTCCAGACTGCGCTTTCACTCCCGATCCGGCTGCTAATCTTCCCAGGAGAACTCTCGGATCAGCGTTACCAGCAGCTTCCACAGGTGCACCTTTCTTTCCCCCAGCAGCTGCTATTTCTCCTCACCTGCGCGCTCAAATCCTATCAGGTAATGACATCAACCTAGTGAAAATTTTGTTATGTGCAGAAACTAATGAACGAAGGATTGTGGATTGTGGGGACGTATCGGTTATTCTAAAAGATAGTGACCTAAGACTTACTAAGAGTTTAACCATGGCCGAGTTCAACGTCGCTTTCGGCGTGTTCAGAGATATCATCTGCGAAGCATATCCAGAAAGAAGGAAGGAACTAGACACTTATCTAGCCATTATATCGGATCTCGCCATGTCCTACGGAGGAACACTTTTCTATGAATACCACAAATCGTTTTCATCCAAAGCAGCAATGTACATACAATGCTTTAACCAGCGACTGGACTGGTCCGTAGTCGATCTTGCTCTCATTAGCAGGCACTTTACAGGCCACCGAGCGCTGTCATGCTCACTTTGCGGCTCGTTTTCCCACACCGCATCTCTCTGCCCTAAGACTGCTTCAACTCATGACACCAGCGCCTCGGCACCGGAACAGGTGAAGCCTGAAAGACAAACTCCTCTCTGTTTTAATTTCAACGAGAATGTCTGTACTCGTAATAATTGTAAATTCTTTCATGCTTGCAGCTATTGCGGGAACAGTCACCCGAAGTTCTCATGTCCACGCCGCGCAAAATTCCAAAGAAAGAAATAAACACCCCGGTGAACACTACAGAGCTAGGGAAAGCTCTAACAAAGCATCCAAACCGCTGTTTCGTGTCTTATCTTATTTTAGGGCTCATACACGGTTTTCTAGCTGGTCTTTCCTACCTGCCCACATTTTCCTTCACCTGTCAAAACCTTCAGTCGGCTATCAAAGACCCACAGGCCGTAGATGTACTGCTGGGGAAAGAAGTAGAGAAGGGCTATATGATCGGACCTTTCGATCAACCTCCTTTCAAACGTTTCCGTATTAACCCTTTAGGAGTTGCAGTCAGGAAATACTCAGGGAAAAAACGTCTAATCATCGATTTATCCGCTCCCCACTCCACCGAAGGGGTTCCAAGCATCAACAGTTTAATTCCCTCAGAACCTTTTTCCCTGTGTTATTCCACCGTGGACAACGCAATTAAACTCATTAAATTAGCCGGCAGAGGAGCGTGGCTCAGTAAAGCGGATATCACGGACGCATTCAAAATTATGCCCTTACACCCGTCCCAGTGGCATCTTTTCGGCGTTAGTTGGCGGAACAAATATTATTTTTCAGTCAGACTCACATTCGGGTGTAAAAGCAGCCCCAAAATTTTTGATACACTGTCCGAAGCGCTCTGCTGGGTCCTCCTGAATAATTTTAAACTACCATTCGTTCTTCATCTGTTGGACGATTTTTTGCTCATCGATTTTCCAGACGCTAACCCACCGCGCAGCATAAATCTCCTGGTTAAAGCATTTAATAAATTCGGTATTCCCCTAGCAGAAGAAAAAACAAAAGGTCCTTCTCGCGTCCTTGATTTTCTGGGGATCACGCTAGATTCTATTAAAATGCAAGCATCTCTCCCGCTAGATAAACTAGAAAGGATTAGAGGTTTTATAAGATCGTATTCTCTATTAACTACCCTAACAAAAAGGGATATTCTTTCTCTGCTGGGGCATCTCAATTTTGCGATGAGGATCATTCCCCAAGGTCGTTCTTTTATTTCCAGGCTCTTGGATCTTTCCAAAACGGTTGAGAAAATGCACGAAATAGTCACGCTAGACGAGGGCTGCAGGTCAGATTTAATTTTCTGGTCACAACTATGCGATAACTGGAACGGCATTTCCTTCTTCTACGAAGAAAATATAGAGACCTCAGTCAAACTAAAATTATTCACTGACGCAGCTCCTTCCGTCGGGTTTGGAGGGATATTTAATAATCTATGGTTCGCAGAAAGATGGCCGAAAGAACTTCAGGAACTAGCTCCCTCAATCCAATCGACAGCACTCATGGAATTATATCCTATAGTGATGGCTAGCTTGTTATGGGCAGATAAATGGACCAGGAAAAATATCCTCGTTTTTTGCGACAATGAAGCTACGGTAAATATTATTAATAAAGGTCGTTCCTCCGTGCCGTTCATTAACCGTTTCATTAGGCGACTAACCTGGATCTCGGTTATGAACAATTTTACTATTAAAGCTACTCATGTACCCGGGCTGGATAATAAAATAGCTGACTCTCTGTCCCGGTTTAATTTTCAGGAATTCAGACGCCTGTGTCCGGGAGCTGCTTCATCACGACTGGGCTGCCCGGACTTCAGCCAAACAGTCCTAGACTAAATGCCATACTACTAAAATATCTCAAATCAGCCGCTCATCACATGAGATCAGGGCTAGCAAAGACGACACTTAAAACATATGACTCAGCGTGGTCGTCTTTTTCAAATTTTTGCAATGCGTTCTCAGTGCCCAAAATCCCAGCTAATATCTCTATCATATGCGCTTTTATTACGCACTGCTTTGATTCTAGGAAGCTGCAACCTTCCACCATCAAGATTATGATTTCAGGCATCCAATTTCACATTAGATGTTTAGATCCATCCTCTCAAAGCCTGTTACAAAATCCCTCCATACATCTCCTTCTCAGCGGTCTTAAAAAGGAAAACCCCGCAGCTCCAGATAAACGATTGCCGCTGTCCCTCTCCCAGGTACACGCAATGGTAAACCAACTAAGATTAGGGCTTTTTAATCCGCACGCAAACTCACTCCTAGAAGCAGTATTCCTCACCGCCTTTTACGGATTCCTCAGAGGAGGAGAATTCACCATTAACAAAAAATTCGACCCCTTACACGATCTCTCATCCAAAGACGTATCATTTCACGCCGATTACTTTTCCATTTACCTGAAACATTCCAAAACAGACAGAGATAATAACGGAACCACCATTAACATTTCTAGAACCAACGACGGGTTTTGTCCCTTCACAGCCATGAACCGGCTTCTAAGTTCACGCAGCAAATCAGGTCACACAGAACCCCTCTTCATTACAGAGAAAGGAGAAGCTATGTCCAAGTATTGGTTCGCTTCACGTCTCCGGACTGTATGCCTTCAATGCGGCATGGACCCCGCGCTTTACACCAGCCATTCATTTCGCATAGGCGCGGCAACCACCGCAGCTTCAACAGTCTCCATACCCATGCTGAAAGCTATGGGTCGGTGGTCATCATCAGCGTACCAACGTTATATTAGGCCTAGAGCTCAGGATTTAATATTAGCCCAAAAAGCTTTAAGCGGATCTTTCCAAAACTGAAAAAAAACCGCACGGATTTAGTAGCATTTCACGACACGTCAAGGGGTATGCAGCCATCCAGCCTTAACGAAAAAAAAAAAAAAAAAAAAAAAAAAAGAGGATATATTTAAGGGGACCCGCCGTTCTCTCTCGCTGGAGAGAACACCCCTCTTGCTGCTATACATGTAGGGGCCTGCTGTTCAATCCCTCAGCGAGGGATGAACACCCCAGTTTAAAAAAAAATAAATAATAATAATAATAATAATAATAATTTGATGTATTAAAGGGGACCGCTGTTCTTCTCCCGCTGGAGAGAACACCCCTCTTGCTGCTATACATGCAGGGGCCTGCTGTTCAATCCCTCAGCGAGGGATGAACACCCCAGTTAAAAAAAAATAAAATAAAATAAATAAATAAATAAATAAATAAAATATATATATATTTAAGGGGACCTGCTGATCTTCTCCTGCTGGAGAGAACACCCCTCTTGCTGCTATACATGCAGGGGCCTGCTGTTCAATCCCTCAGCGAGGGACGAACACCCCTCGCTGCTAAACTAAAAGAGGGGCCTGCTATTCTCCCCCTCCTTAGAGGGGAGAATACTCCTCTACTAGGCATTAACATATCCTTCAATAACATTGTTTTTCTCTTTTGCAGGAACAGAACATGGATATGGTTTTGGGGGGGGTTCTTCTTCGAGCTGTTATACCTCCTTATGTTTGGGGGGTTAATGCTATAGCTACGTATGTCATTAATTATGGAGCAAGAACCCCCATAAGGAACCATACCGCCAAAGATAAAATTGTGTTCAATAAACTCAAGTAAACTTGCCAAAGTGGTCTCGTCTGAAATCAAGCACAGCGTTAGTTCAGACAGGCCACGTAGGCATAGGCTGCGATCAGCTGACGCGGTCAGCTGTCAAATTGCTCCAACCACTACCGTTCTCCTATTAGACCGGAAGGATATATATACGCGGCACTTCCGCCTGGGAAACATGTAAGGGATAATCCACGGCTAGCCATGCATTAAAGGATTTTAATGCACGACGTAGAGGCGAAGAACCACCCGACGCGAAGCGGAGGGTGGTTGCCTCTACGAAGTGCATTAAAATTCTTTAATGCATGGCTAGCTGTGGATTATCCCGCTTATACCTTGGTTATTTGCCAAGTTAAAAATAAGTTAAAGCTGTAACTGATGTTTACAGTGTAATTTTTTAACAGACGTGTAAAAATGACGGTTATTTCTTAAGTTAAGGCTCGTCAGTTCTTGCACTCCGTCCGCTTTAAATAAAGTAGAGCCATCAAATTGCTTTTATTTGAATGAATTCACATTTATTTAAATTCATTATTAAAAGAGAGAGACAGAGAACTGAAGGAGAAGGAACAGAGAGAGAGAGAGAGAGAGAGATGCGTGCGCGAGTTACCTGTGTGCGTCGATCTCTTCTTTAAAGTCCATCAGCTACAGTCCCCTCGTTGCTTAAGCATATAGCTAACTTAATGATTCTTTAATGGATTTATTACAATTATTTATGAATGACAGGCAACACTGATACAAATTAAATGATATTCAAAAATCATCCATTTAGCCTACCTAAACGTTTTCATATGCGTCTCTCACTCTGCTTGCAAGTGTATCTGTGTTACTATGGTTACCAATGTAGCGGATTAATTTCGAACTGTAATCAAACTGACTGGAACTACCTGTGCATTAAACGGTTTTACTGCACACCTTCCAGCCAATCAGAATCGAGTATTTAAACAGCCCATGGTATAAGTATTTTTATTAAACTTAGTGAGTGTGTAAATCAGCAGCAAAAAGTAACTAAACATGTTAATAAAAACAAATAGTATTAGCCTAAATAGCCTACTAATATTACTATTAGTACTCTTATAAAATTCAATCAGGCAATCATACATTTCACAATTTTATATTCATATATGAATGTCAAGAATTCAGAAGTGTAGGCTATAAATAATATACAATTAAATGATGCTTATTTTAAATGTATTGTGCAGGCTAGGTATAAAAAAATATGTGCTTTTAATAATCTTTCAGTGCGCAAAACCATGATAATATGAAACGCTTCAAAACAGAGCGCACAAAGCGCGTATGCGCATCGCGGGTGCAGAATGATGTGCTCAAAGCAACATGGAGTCACAGTGTTCAGCGCTGCGCTGCACAAGTGCGCATTTAGAAGTTCACGGCACAAAGCGAAGAAATGTCGAGCGCACAAATCCTAGTGTGCGTTATATATCTGTCCAACAGATTATTGATCATTTGTTTCTTCACAGTTTTAAATTCCAGTTATTGTGCGTTTGATGCCGATTCATAGTCCTTGTGATGTGTGTGATCTAGCAGGCACACGGTAGTGAGTCGTTAAAACAGCAACAAACGTAAAATAAACAAAATAACACAAAATAAAGTAATTTTATGCAAATCCAAAGTCTTTTATCTACAGATCAAGCATTATAATGTGAATATATCATATTGAAGAGTTTTACCGTGCAACTGCTGTAACAGGACGACATCTTTACATCTATACCCGCCCGCGCCGTCAGATCATTTGGACGTGTGCTGTTTTCAAGAGCTAAAAACGATATAAATACTGTTCGTTTTCTCACACAAACCGCTCGTTTCGTGTCTTAGGCCATCAATGTGTACTTATGATGGAGAATTGTTTTAATTTGGACTCTGTGCTTGTGTTTTGAGACAGTGACCATATACCTGCATGATATGACTAACAGACAGGAACGGTTTGACCTAAAAATATCAAAATTGAAACTACTGCGGAAACAAAGATACCTACATCTTGGATGCCCTTGAGGTAAGCTAAAACATATCAAAAATTTATTTCAAAGTGAACTATCCCTTTAAAGAGGTATATAAAAGAAAAATACTAGTTCGGGCCCCAGACAAGGTTATCTTGTCAAAAAAAAAAAAATTTTTTTTTTTTTCCTCCCCAGAATAGCTCTCTAAGCCACTAGTTACAAATAAACAAATCAGAGTCACACCAAGAAAGTTCAGTTTCACGGTTATATTTTCATTATTTTCAGAAAGCAGAAAAAAACTCAATTTCACTACCAGCAAGGAATCAAACAAACTAAACACACAAAAAGGGGGAGAAAAAACAAAACAAACAAACAAAAAAAACACTTCAAGTTCTAAGTAGGCTACAGTATTTTTTACCAGTTTGAATTAGATCAACAAAGAAGAAAAAAAAAAAACAACAACAACAAAAAAAACATGCGCAAGTTGTTGGTGCTGGGGTAGAAGTATCTCGGTTGTAGGGTAGAGTGGGGTAAAACGCCCCCCTGGGGTAAAACGCCCCCCACCTGTTTTTCCCAAAATAACCACTAAAAGTAGTCAAAATACATTTTTACTGTTGCAATGCACTACGTTGATAACGGGGATATACAAATCTCTATGGAGAAGCTGACACCAGCGACACATTTGAAGAGAAGAGGATTACATGGTAAATGCTATAATTTTCAGATATTAGTAAATAAGTGTTTAAGAGAATATTGTTCTGCAGGATATCGCAGTGATGTATGATAGATGAATAGTGAAGTCTGTAGTTTGAGATCATATATTATTTATAAGGAATATAATTATATTTTAAAAATTAATTAAAAAAAACAAAAACTCATAGCTTGTGGGGTAAAACGCCCCCTACGCTGAGGGGTAAAACGCCCCCCCTGGGGGCATAGTTTCTCTATCATAATTACTATAATAAAATATTTCTGTCAATCAAATCCTTTGTTTTACACTTAATGCAGTATAACTAGGTGGTAAAATCAAAATATTTGAACAAAACATGAAAAAATTACCTCAAGTGAGCATTAACTAGCTAGCTTGCTAGCACAGTTAGCTCACTGATGGAAGGTAGTTAATTTTGCCTATTTTGAACATTGCTGAAATAAATATTAATATATATACATGTTGATACATTACTTGCCTTTTACCTTTAGAGATTAAAAACTATTGTCTGTTAATTTTGCTGTTGATCTATGAAGCAAACTGGTTGGTAAGAAAGGGGGCATTTTACCCCACCTTGGGGGGCGTTTTACCCCACCGCTGGGGCAAAACGCCCCCTTTGTACAAAAATATTTTCAGTGAAAATACTAATTAATTATGAAGGCTGAGCAATTTTAATATTTGGTGAATAACTCCTGCCATAGTCACTCAAAACCGGGATGGCAATTCTAGTCACATTTATGTTTTGTTTCACTGTAATGTCACATTTTCCTTAAGGGGGGCGTTTTCCCCCACTCTACCCTATTCGTCGGCAGTTTCAACACTCCATACTCAAATGAATGTAAAAACAACGAAAAAAAAAAATATAATGAAACACTTCACTGAAGTAGCCTATATATTTGGGGAAATACACACAGAATATGTGGAAAGTGGGTGTTTGAATGTTATGTGCGAGTGGCAAAACGGACTGTGTGTGTGTGTGTGTGTGTGTGTGTGTGTGTGTGTGTGTGTGTGTGTAAACTATTGCTTGGCTGAAAATGGCAGGAAGGAAAGTTTCTTGAGGTGAGGTTTAAAAAACAGGTAAACAGGGAATCACCTGGAGAACTTGCTCATACTCATCAGCAAACAAGACAAGCTTCGCTGTGCAGCCGGTATCCAGACGTGCAGCGCACACTCACTCTAGCGGTCCATCCACCCAAGCTCAAACACAACGTCTCGCGTCTCCCTGACTCTGCGGTCGTTCAAGTAACCCGTTTTCCGTTTTTTTAATCTCTCTCCTTCCCTTCCTCTCCTACGACTCCACTCATAGATATATATATGATGTCTATGACTCCACTTATATACTCGTTTCCTCACTTCCGGATAATTAATTTCCCTCCTCCATCCAGTCACGTAGCTTACGAACTTTTCCGTACTGCCACAACGGTATCTATGTCATGGATGAAGGGGCAATATTAATTGGATGGGCAACTCTTATTTGTTAGCCATTTTGCTACGATTCTTCTTGCTATGCTTAACAATAATTCAGTTTTAACTCAAACACGAGATCTAATTTCACCATAATATTGTGCTTTGCAACAAAACTGTTACAAGTTCAGTTATTACACTGCAAAAAAATGCTTTTCTTACATAGTATTTTTTTCTTGTTTCCAGTCCAAATATCAAACATTTCTTAAATAAAGATGCATAACGTTATTTTACTAAAGTAGTAAAATTACATTAGATATTAAGTCTTGTTTTCTGGGGAAATAAATAAAAATTTAGTTTTTGCTTAAAACATGATCTGCCAATGGGGTAAGAAAAATTTGATTTGCTAAAGGGGGTCTCGCCCAGGGTGTAATTCAATGTAGAACCGCCACTGTCCGTAAACTTTAATTTAATGATGTAAACAGACTTCTGTAACTCACATTAATAGACTAGGTCGATTT
The DNA here is from genome assembly GCA_021464565.1 of Rutilus rutilus. Lineage (NCBI taxonomy): Eukaryota > Metazoa > Chordata > Actinopteri > Cypriniformes > Leuciscidae > Rutilus > Rutilus rutilus. The sequence continues at coordinate 35,564,477 of JAJAQA010000017.1, forward strand.
TCAGATAATGTGACACCCTTGGGCATTTTTTAGTAAAAGTTGGCAAACAGACTTTTCTAAGGGTATTTTTTCTGCTGAATTCATTTTTGCTGTTTGCCAAGCTGTATCTCTTATGTGAAACTCAGTAGAGCGCAAACTTCAAGATGACCTCTAAAATGTCAGGAAATTCTTTACATCATTCATGACATCAATTAACGAGAAAGTTTATTTAGGTGGGAATTAAGATACTTGTATGTGACAATGATAATTGCATTATTTCTCATTGTAGTCATGAAAATATCTTATTTCAAATGGACAAACAGAATATCTAAAATGCGATTTTAGTCATTTGTTTGGAGTCACATGCATACTATTGTCTTTGGATCAAAGTGTGTGAATTGAGTTCAGAGTTATCCAAGAGGTTTTTTATTCTACTTTCTACTTTCTATTAATTTCTGCAGTTATTTCCACACATCGTATTTTTCATCAGAATTAATTTTTATATCCAAAGAGCGACATGAACCAACACAAAATATTTCCAGTTGTGGAATTGTACCCATGAAGTTGGTCAGATTATAAGATCACCAATTATGGAAGCTGTGTGTAGTTTGAAGCCTGACCGGTCAATGTCATTGGATACTTGCATTTTATGCCAAGAATCCAAGATAGATAAGCTATACAATGTGACAGAACACGGCCTTTTGATACTAATAGCAGCTGCACAAAGTGGGGACAAGCTTCACGATCCTCAACACAGAGAAGCAATTGACAGAGTGCTTCTTGTCCAGAACACAGAACAGCACGTGGTCTGGCATCGCTTGTGCTATGCGTTCGCGGTATCCCCATCCAGAGCGCTGGTCTCTGCATGCGTGGATAATCAACGAATAACCATTGCTTTGCCAGAAGGGGTCGTGAACACGATCACGCAGTCTAGAGCTCCTTCTACGAGAAGACTCTACGCGTCTAAATGGTCAGTGTTCTCCAAATGGTGCGCTACAAAGAGCCTGGACCCACGCACATGTGGGGTTTCGTGGGTGCTCTCTTTCCTTCTAGAGCTGTTGGACAAGGGCAGGTCCTCTTCCACGCTCAAAGTTTGCGTTGCGGCTATTGCAGCGTTTGCAGAGTCTACGCACGGCCGCGCGATAGGAAGGAACGAGCTCATCATCCGCTTCCTTAGAGGAGCCAGGAGGATGAATCCCCCGCGACCCCCCTCGGTTCCTATTTGGGATCTTTCTCTGGTCCTAGAGGCCCTGAAAGCATTTCCCTTTGAACCGTTAGAATCCGTGGACCTAAAATACCTTTCGCTCAAGACCTTTTCTGATGGCTCTGTCATCAGTAAAACGCATGGGGGATCTACACACGCTATCCGTTAGCCCCGCGTGTCTCGAGTTTGGACCAAATGACTCTAAATTCATCCTCAAACCGAGACATGGCTATGTCCCCAAAGCGATGGGCACTCCCTTCAGAGCGCAGATCATCTCCCTATCGGCTCTGCCAGCATCCGATAGTGAGGACAGTAATAACCTCTTATGCCCCGTCAGGGCGCTGAGAGTTTACATCACACGCTCCGCCGCCTTCAGGCGTTCTGAGCAGCTCTTTGTTTCGTTTGGTGGGCGCACCAAGGGTCTCGCCACCTCGAAACATAGCCTGTCCAGATGGATAGTGGACGCTATCGCAGCAGTTTACGCGTCCAAACACCTGCAGTGCCCTATGGGCATCAGGGCCCATTCCACTAGAGGCATGGCCTCGTCGTGGGCTTGGTCCAGCGGGATTTCTATTCATGACATTTGTATGGCAGCAGGCTGGGCCTCCGCCTCTACATTTGTTAAGTTTTATAACCTGAAAGTTCCCGCCTTGCAGGCTAGACTTTTATCAGTCTAAGTGGTGTGTATGTTCTGCCCAGTTTGTTCGTGTGCAGGCTACTCTCACGTGACTATTAGGTCTTCTGGTTGAGCTGTACTAAGGGCGATATTCTCTATACATAGACCGGCGGAGCCGCTCTGTATTTCCCTATGAAGTGCTTATGCACATGTGTTGGCCCGCGTTGCTGGCCGCCTGTTTCCCACATGTTTTGTGTTCCCCCGGGCTTCCCTGGGACTCATGCAGTGGATGCTCGGCACGCACGGCGTTTACAAGTGGTTCCCGTAGCGTAAGCAACTTACGCAATACGAGAGAACCTCTAGTAAGAGAACGTACTTGGTTACCTAATGTAACCTCGGTTAGTCACACTACTGTTTGGAATTGATCAGCTGCAACTGCGCCTTAAGATGTACGAGTGCACGATGTAAATGTAAAAAGTCTCGTCTGCGTTGCTGTGCTACATGCAAGTGCAAGACAAGTGATGCAGAATGTAGCAATTGCTGAACTGAATAAGAGCACTGCTCTGTGTTGTTGTGATCATATTGGAGAATCTTGTTGTACCATTGTTTAAATAACATTACATTTTATATGCCATGCAGTTCATGTTTTAGTTATTATTCAGCTACTGTTATGTCCAACTTTATAAGGTAATTTTAGGCCAAGTTTACTGTGTTTATTTCCTTTATCTGTTCAAAGCTAATGTTAGTGGTGTGACACATTACTGTGATATGTTTTGGTAATTTGTTAATTTGTCTCAATTCTTAATATTTACAACCAATCTTTCTGAGAATATCTTTTTCATAAATAAACCAAAAGAGAATTTAGTTTGGTTAAATTTAAGTCCTTAAACTTGTTTACATGGACATGTAAATGTTGAAAAGTAATAAACACTCTTAACATAATGTAATAGGATGATGGTTTAAGATATAGGCCTTTTGCTGCCACCAGCATGATGTTGATGTTCTTACATGGACATACTCAAATACACAAAATTACAAGTCAGTGTTTACCAGAAATATTGTAAGACAGAATGGCTAACTTGTTCTGACTATTCTGTTTGCTTCCTTTACTCAATAAATGCTATAGCACAATAAAAACAGTTTATCTTTGAGCCAGTGCTGAGAAATTTGCTCATTTTGGCGTATGAGGCGGTCATCTTGGATTTTGCACTCTACTGAGTTTCATGTAAGAGATACAGCTTGGCAAACAGCAAAAATGGATTCAGCATAAAAAATACCCCTAGAATAGTCTATTTGCCAACTTTTACTCAAAAATGCCTGAGGATTTTTATTTAGGCACATTTTTGTGATTTCAACCTGGTCTATTAAGATATGGAATGGCTTCAGATGACTTTGTGAAATTATAATCAGACCCTCTCTGACCCAAGTCACCCAAACTGATGTGAAAAAAGCGGGAGGCGCCAAAAAGCGCGCTGTTTAGGCCTACATTCCAGTAATAAACACAAACTCTTACACTGATGCAATGCAAGAATAAAGATCATATGTTCACAACACATCTTATATGTTGAAACCCTGCTTCTAGATTCAGAGATTACAATAATAAAATACAATAAGATTTTTAAAATTTTAAAAACTGAAGCAGATATTCATATTGAATTGCACAATAAGAAACAAGTATACAGACTTTATATTGACCATGCAGTTTTGTTTAAATATGAAAAAGTCGCAGATATTCCTCCTTCTGTTTCTCATTGACACATTGAAGGTTGTCTCCCAGCAATTGTTATGAATTCAAAAAGTTTTTTGATAACGTCTGTGCAGCTCGTCTTAATATGTGAGCAGAATTTAGAGAAGAATAATGTCAAAATGACATATAAAAGTGTTGGCACTAAATCTGGACTGAAGGACTGCTGGACCCTGGAGTATTGTGGTTTTGTTTTGGTATGACAATGATGACAATTGTTACTGTTCTTTTAAGCATTTCATTAAAAAAAATATATATATTAAAAAGTAAAAAAAGAAAAGAAAAGCAAGTCCCTGTGACTGGATGAACACTCATTTAGGTCTGAGTTAACACATGAGTACAGAATATCAATCGCATGAAACAGAATTAGGGCATTATGAATCAAATAAATACATTTGTATATTTATTATTGTATTGTATTGAATGCATTGTATATTTATTATTTTAAAGGGATAGTTCACCCAAAAATGAAAATTCTGTCATCATTTACTCTCCCTCAAGTTGTTCCGAACCTGTATGATTTCCTTTCTTCTGCTAAACACAAAAGAAGATATTTTAAAGAAGGTTGGTAATTAAACAGTTGCTGGTCCCCATTGACATCCATAGTATTTTTTTTCCTACTATGGAAGTCAATGGGGTCCATCAGTCGTTTGGTTACCGACTTTCTTCAAAATATCTTCTTTTGTGTTCAGCAGAAGAAAGAAAGTCATACAGGTTTGGATCAACTTGAGGGAGAGTAAATGATGACAGAATTTTCATTTTTGGGTGAACTATTCCTTTAACACACAGAACATGATCTGCAGTTTTCATCTTTGTCCACTAGATGTCAGAAGTAGATTTGAGGTGAAACTCAAAGGCCTTTAGTTTCAGGATCAGAGACAGTGAAGAGAAATCAGAGAATCTGATCTGAAGCTCAATGAGGATCATCATGTGTCTCTAGGGTGGCCATTTCCATAACACCAAACAGGAGGACACTTTGCGGCATTCAGTGAGACAAGAATAATTGCATAGGACTCTGGTGTACTCGCAACTACAATACAATTGTGTCCATCATATCGATGGTTTTATGATCCAGCGATTCTGAAATAGCCTGCTCTATTCATCGCCAGACAATTTGATCTAAGATATATCTTGATGTACAGGTGAAACTCGAAAAATTAGAATACTGTGCAAAAGTTAATTTATTTCAGTAATTCAACTTAAAAGGTGAAACTAATATATTATATAGACTCATTGCATGCAAAGTGAGATATTTCAAGCTTTTATTTGTTATAATTATGGCTTACAAATGTTTTCGCGGGTATAGGCATTGCGTGCTGTACGTGCTAACGAAATTTGACGTTCATGACGTGAGTGGTTTTCAAGGAAATCTCAGTGTTTCATCCGTCCTGCATTTCAATCGTCCTGGCTCTCCCCTATTGTTACTGTATGTATGAGTTTTCATCTTAATGTTCCTCATTGGTCATTAAAGAGAATGAAGGAAAACACCAACCTCTCATTCTGCAGGGTTCCTCCTCCAACTCCATCTTTCAGTCGTTTCTCCTGTGGGAAGATGGGAATAATCCCAGGATTTAATCTGTCATGGCTTCACTGACTGAAGGAGTGAACTGTCATCACACAATCCTCTCAGTTATCCAGCTTTAAGTGTTTCACTAAGAGTTTCTAACTCATCTAGCTGCTTTCTGTGTCCCTTTTACATCATATTTATCATAGACTGATTCAGTTATAGAATTATGGAGTTTTATACTAGAAGAGACAAACACTCTTGAACTCAATGTCTTTTTTAGGCCTTTATGCTATTTCTGAAATAATGTATTCTTCATTTGCTCATATTGTGTTACATCTTGTGTCTACCAGGTTTCATCCGTTCATTACATAAAATATCGATCAAAACAATTCTTAAACTTCACAAATTTGTCATGTGATCATCCAGTCAGAGTTTTACGCGCGTAAATCTACAACGGTTCATTTCAAATCGGACATGACGAACGTAATCATTTCGGATTTAGTAATAGCCTCGTGGGACCCAAGAATAGACTTTAGTCCACTGTAGTGGACATTATATTTTAGTGAATTTCTCTGACATCATACATGTCACATGACACAACCTGGGTGTCCTGTATAGAGCACATTCAGGACTTTTCAGAGATACCAAATGTTTGGAGGTTTCACCATGAAAACAACTTCTCCTTGGTCTTTAAAAATGTCTGACATTAATTTAGTGATCAAATGTAGCATTCTTATGGAAATATGATAATATATTGTAATTATAATTTAAATTGGACTACTTTTCAAATTGTATCTCATAAAACAACATCTCAGGAAAATGTTAAGGGGTTTCAAATAAAAAAATGACTTTCTGTTCCAGAACAGGGCATTGAGTTCATACATGTCCACTGTATAGAGGACATCAGGACTTACATCATGTTTATCAGGCATTCTGGGAGACACAACAAGTGAATATGGAAATAAATTATACATCAATATTCCTATGAAATATTAGATATTATTATTAAAATGTTGCCAATTAATACTCCAATTATTACACTTCTTTTTTCATTAAATGTTGCTCCAAGAACACATTAATGTGCAAAATAGATAAAGTGTATAGATACATTGCATTGAATGGGAATATTAATTTATGGCCATTTTACCCACATATTGCATAAATTAAAATGGTGTATCAATTCATTCTGTTATTTCTTTCATAACATAGTTGAGAATCATCTTTATTCAAATTTTGGTTGAAAAAATCCTGAAACCCCAAAATTTATTGGTGATTGAAAAAAAAAATCCCATTGTTTTTGCCTATACATATAATTTCATGTCATTTTATTTTTTAAACAACTTAGTCCTGGCGTCCACTACAGAGGACATAGCATAACGTATGAATAAAATATTATAAAAAATTATTATAAAAAATTTAATTATACAATAAAAATATTTTTCAAAAATGTTTTTTTTTTTTTTTACCATTTGTTTATTGTGCTCTAAACAGTGTGATGACATGAAAAAAAAAAAATTGTTCTGGGTCCCAGGAGGATAGGCCTAAATTGGATTTATTCAGAATTTGAAAACATTTGTGTTTTACCTGATAATTAACACAATGAATGTAGTAACAGTTTGAAACAGCAGATTTACAGCAGCGTGTTGTTCTTGTCCTCCAGTCTCCTCCGTTTCTCCTCTGACTGTGACTGAAAGCAGCGGCTCGGGTCAGTGCTGACACCTTGTGGACAAACTCATTAACACACACATGATTTAATATGAGCTACACTAGTTTTCTAGCCTGGGTGCCAGCCTGAACCCCGCCCACAATATTTTTTGGTCGGGAAGTTCGGTCTGGACTCGCTCCGTTGAGGAGCTATTATGGCTATTATGCCCGAACAAAAATTGTTCGGACCAATCAAATTGCCAGGGCGGGCTTTATATGATGATGGACAGATGAGCAACGGTAACGTAATCACCCACGTCACCAAAGAGCGCTTGATTTGAATTAGTTTACAACAAAGACGACTGCAACTGGAGAATTGAGATTTCACATTTACAAATAAGTCAGATAGAATAAATGCGTATATAAAAATCTCCCCCCGTATTCCTGGTTGTGAGAGAACAAGACAAGAGTGAGGATTCGGGGTGGTGGAGGGATGCTGAAAAACTGTCAAGGAGTGTTAGGTAAGTTGACAGAGTGAATATGCTTCCTCATGCTGATATAGGGTAACGTTAGACATGGTATTGTTTGATGACAAGTTGATATTGGATTGATTATTTGTACGTGCTCCTCCCGAACTTTGTTTATGAAGCATCATGTGTAGATTCCGCCATCGCGTCTGTTATAGAAGATATGCACATTCATTTTATAAGAGGAACAGAGAGCCACGACATTTTGTTGGTTGAAAATATGAATGAAGAACATGCGTCATTTACTCCGTTGCTCTGATTGGTTGTGCAGAGTTTTTTTTTTTTTCCTGGTTCGGTTGAGACACGCCCCATAATCAAATCTCTATGGAGCGTATCACACTTACATTCTGACCAGAATATGAGTATGACGAAGTCAGGCTACAAGTTTTCAGGTTCCAAATTAAAATACTGTTTGTAGCATAAAAAAACTGCTCTGCTGCTTCATCAAAGTACCAAGGTGATTAATAATAGCCTACCACATGTTGCTGTCATTAACTAAGTTCAATGAAACAAAGTTAAATTAAGCTTCTTATTTTCACTTAATGAGTCAATGTCAATGAACAGGAGGCCTACAGTGTGACAACATGCCCCATTATAGTGGTCAGTGTTTCCCCCCCTATAATTGAAAATGTTCAATACATCTTTGTAGTCTGTAAAATTTAAACTTGCATAAACTGACTGCTGATATGCATTGAAGTAAAAAGTGTGAGTCTAGCCCTTCCTTAGGACAGGATAATGAAAATAGTGAGATTAACAATTTTCTCATTTCATTGAGATTTTTATTATGTACCTTTATTATGTAACAGGAAAACTGTCATAGAGCTGGTAAGTCCCGCCCCTTCCGCTAACCCCACTGGACCTCTAGGTTGAAAAATTGTCAATGCAAGTGAATGGGAGAAAAAAATTATTTTCTGATCCCGTTTGAATTGTGCCATGAATTAAACATATGTTGTCTGTGAATTTTTTATATAACTTTTCATGTTACGAGTTTGACAGTATATGGTATGATTCTTCGGCTAGCAGTTGTGGAAAAGACATAACGAGAAAGACTACATGTCGCCTATGTGACGTCACCCCATAAAGTTGACTTACCCGTGGTTTTCACCAACCTCAACAATTTTGTTCTCTCCCTGAAAGAAGGCGATGAAGTGCATCAAAGACACAGCCATGTTTAGCGGGATCCGTGAGCTAGTGTCCGTGTGCTAGTGGTATTGACGTTTCAAACGCGTCGAAAGCAGCGAAGAGTTGTAGTCCACAAAGTGCTCTCACACAAAGTCTAACCGTATCAAACTTCTACCCGCTAAATTCTAGCATTCTTTACACGAAAAGTTATATAAAAAATTCACAGACAATATATGTTCACATTCATGGCAAAATTCAAATGGGACCAGAAAATAATTATTTTCTCCCATTCACTTGCATTGACGATTTTTCAACCTAGAGGTCCAGCGGGGTTAGCGGAAGGGGCGGGACTTACCAGCTCTATAGACCAGTTTAAGTAAGTTCAGTGTTGATTAGGCCAGGGAGATAAAACATCGTTTTTTATCGACGGTACACTTACATCGATAACAATAGAATTTATGTATTTATTTATTTATTTTGGTATAACACTTGTTTCATATAAAGCCAAAAGTTTCTTTAACACCTGTTTAATCTTCATATAATATATAAGAAAGAAGTATATCGCTTCGATCATTGTTGATGGCAAGAACCCAAAGGTGACAGAATGGAGGAAACAGAGTGTATTTTGTGTTTGTTGTTAAGTAAAATAAACTAAAGAACATTCAGCTGTCAATCACAAGTGCCTGCACCAGTTCTATGAAAATAAACTAAGTCTGTTTGCTAGATGAACAGGTGCCGCCACCCACATTATGACTATATAAAGCAGGATGACTCACACAACATTCACTACAGGTTTCAGTTCGTGAGCTGAAAGAAAGATAGAAATGGCAAAGGAAGAGGACGAGACACAAACTAACAAACCAAGAGAGAAAAAGATGCTGAGAGAAATAACACAGAGCAGCATTAACAGTGGAACACCAAACTGTGAGTCTTTATGATGTTTAAGATGAAACACTGTTATTGTCTTTCTTCTTCTCTGATGTCTGAATGTCACATCAGTCCTGAACTGTTATTTCATCTGATATATAAACTACATGAAGATGATCAGATGCTTGTGTTCTAGTTTCTCATGATGGACCTGAAGACTTTCATTCTGATGTTTCAGTCACAGAAGAGGTGAGACACACACACACACACACTTCATATAGAGAATAAATAGATAATTAAACTATATGATGAAGACACCTGCGATATTGACAGCTGTGTTATAGTTCTGATAGTGTTTTCTCTTTAGAAAACCAGCAGGAACTTTTTGTGTTTATTTGCACGTTGTACTTTGTGTCTGTGAGTGAAGGTCAGAGAGTAAAGTGTGTTTCACTCCTGCAGGGTTTGACTGATATTAGAGCTGGTGTTCAGGATCAGACATGAACTCTTCCAAAGAAACAGCTGATAGCTTTACTATTCTGAACAATACATGAAACTTTATATGACCTGCACTTCTTGTGTTTATTTCCTCTTCATGATGAATCACTTGTATTTCCTCTTCATTCCTCTTGAATTGAATTGTTTGCATCACTGACTTGTTTTCCTGTTATTTATTGTGAATACATCTATATTGTGTCAAACACTAAATAAAGACGGATTGACTTTTATATTCAAGTATTTTTTTATTTTTCAACTGCTAAATAAATGTAAAGTAAATGCCAATGGTTATAAAAACACAACAAGATAACATTCGATAAGTTCTGTCTAGATTGTCTGAAAATGTGAGATGAATTTAGTGAACATGGTCAAAAAAATTGCAAAACAAAACCTTCTTTAAATCTTTTTGGATTTATCATTTTAAAAATGCTGGTCTCTCTCTAGTCTTAACTACGGCATATCAGATGATTACACTAAAATAAATGTCCTACATTAGATGAGAATGAGATGCTGGCTCACATGATATTTATTATAACTCTGTTGAGTTCTGACACACACTCAATGTTACGATGAGAATGAGTTAAAGAGACACACAGTTCAGTCTATCAGTGTCAGAAGGACAGAAGATCACATGATCATCTTTATTTATTTATACTTTTATTCATCCTTTATTTTTCCAGGAAGGTCCCATTAAGATGAAAATAAATCTCTTCTGCCAGGGAGTCCTGGATTGCCGTATTAAAATTTTCTAATTTTACATAATTTCACATAAACATAATAACATACAAAACAAATTCTAACAAAGGGGAAAAAAAGGATCAGATTGAGATTGAAATATCAGAGTTTAAGAAGTTTATCTACATGAAAACTAAATTACTTAATGTTCAGGAGTAATTTTATTTTGGTCAGCCTCAATATTTTTCAACAACACTGAAGTGATTCATCAAACAGTTTATTGATTGTTTATAAGCTACTGAAAATATGTTTAATTTTCATCCATTCCTAAGTAGGGTCGTGGGATTAATATTCATGAATCATGGAGAATAAAATTTCTTATTTTTCTTTTGGATTTGGGGTGAATTATGCTTTATATCTACATGTGCATCAGAATTATCACAAGTACAAGTTTCCTAGCTCAAAATTGGACATGAATGCCCACTCTAATCATATTTACTACCAAAAACTGAGATAATTTGAAACCCGAGTTTTTGAGTTTGGGCAGAACATTTTCTCTTTGAAGAACAAAAAGGATGGAAAGGAACAAGGAACAGGGAACAAGGAACAAGGATATGTGCTTATACAAATGTATTCGGTACAGGTCATAGCCGAGATTAAACAATCTCCCTCTGTGTGTGTGTGTGTGTGTGTGTGTGTGTGTGTGTGTGTGTGTGTGTGTGTGTGTGGGTGGTCCTGGGATTCCCTGCATGTGAACAGAAGGAGATTATGGGAAATGTAGTGTAGTGTAGATTGAGCGGCTGACTGTGACAATTATATTTTCATGATATAAAACTAGGAGTTTATAAGATGACTTTTACGTTTTAGGATGGTGTCCCTCACATGAGGATGATATTTGGGGATACGTGGCATCTAAAAGACGGATAGCATGGCGAATGTTTATGTGGTTCAATGGGTTTCAGTGAATGGTTATATTATTAGGCTATATAGATTATTAGATTAATAGATCATGGTATCACTTTAGAGTGTTTTCTTTTTCATGATACCCCAATAAATAAATCAATACAAATTCCACATCAGCTGTTTGTGGCATGATCCTCCTTGGTTTTTAAGTGAATTGTGACATATATATATATATATCTTTCTCTCATTTTCTGGGAGTTGGGGTTGTCTGATTTGATCTGTGCTCTTTCAGTTTTTCCGCTCTTCTCTGGTATTTCAGAGGCTTATCTTCAGTGATCTGTCTCCAGCATTTTAACTACTTTCTCTATTGATACTGTATTCTGACGAACTGTACATGAAGCTAATAATAAAAAATGTATCATCTGTTCTTCTCAACTGTAAAGTGAGTCATATTAACATTTTTATTTTGTGTCTCTTTGTAATAAAATACTAAACACTTGTGTTTTCATGAGGTCTTTGAGATTAAATCAAACCTGTCTAGCTTGCACATGATATAGATTGTACTGAATGTCAGCTTGCTTATTCTGCTCAAGATCAGGATTTATTGAGTCCACATGTCACGCAAACTAGAAACTCTGCTTCTAACCACAGCTCGAGATCTGTCGTTTCAAACACACAACTCTGCGATGCTGTTTGCGAATGTTCATTAGAACCATGGTTTCGGGAAACACAAACTCGTTAAACTGTTGATAATGACGGATCTTGCAACTCTTTGGCTAACAATAGTTTTGGGAAACACACCCCTGGTTATTGTGAGGGACTTTTATTTTGACATGCTGAGAATGTTAGCCAATTCTCCCTCTTCATTAGTTTATGATCTTTTTAACAGACCTATCTAACCCGAAAAAGTATTACAGTGTTTGCCGGGTGGTTGATGCGGCCCAGTGTCGTTAGCAGAGCAGAAATACATAATCATGTTTTACTTGGTCATTTCAGTCCATCTCTGTTTCTATGATCGTGGAGTACATATAGGCTATAAACTGTGTTTACACTAATTTTTACAAAGTTGGGTGCCCATGTTTTGCATGTGTTCGGCCAATCAACATATATTTACGTCACTAGTTCAGTAGGAGCGAATTTAGCTCCTGCGGTGTGGGCAGGGGAGCGCGGGCAGGGGGGTAATCCATTAGCCGGAAACCGAAGCTTCCCCAGGCGCCGCCATTGGTTAGCGGACCATCACCTGCTGTTAGCATCCCATTGACTCCCATTCATTTTGGCGTCACTTTGACAGTGAATAACTTTACATCTGAGGTGTTTAAAGACTCCATTTGTCCATTATTTATTTCTAAAGAAACACGACAATGTATGAAAGGCTCCATTACCTTGTATCTTACGTTATGGCCCTGTAGAAGCAGTTTTTGTAAAAAAGTTTTTTTTATAATGCTCTGCAGTAGCCTATAGTATCCATGGCTCCTCTGCATTGACAGTCTGTGTAAATAATATCTAATGCCGAATGGTCAGTGTCTGCACGTCCCACATCTGCAGTGTGAAGATGGATTTTGTTGAAACTGATTTTATTTTAGGTATTAGTGACAGGCCTATAGTAGTGCCTTATTAACTGAATTGATCAGTTAAAATTAATAACTTATAGGCTACATGATGATGCACATAGCCTACTATTTTATAAGGTTTAAAAAAATGCCCCAGGAAATCAATTTATAGCGGAAATATTGTTAGAGTTCTGTCACTTAGGGTTACATCTTGGGTTGGTGACAGAGCTCTGGCATTCCCGATGTGTCATGTGTTTGTGTCTAGTCTGGTTTGTTGTGAGCACATGGCTTGTCATGTATTTCCTTGACCTTGTGCTATGTGCTCTCCTGTCGATTGTCTAGCTCCTCCCATCTCGTTACCTGATTATTGATTTCTTTGCCCCACCTGCCTTTCTCATTACCCTCTTTTGTTTGCTTCCTATTTAATCTCCCTGTATTTTCAGTCCTGTGCTGGTTCGTTGTCTAAGTTCCCTTGTGTTTTCTGTTCCTGCTGATGCATGTCCTGTTTTCCCTCACGGGGAGTTTTTGTCTGTAGTGTTGTTTTATTTCTTTTGTTAATAAATACCCATTTGATTTCTGCACTTGAGTCCTCGCTCCTTTCACCAACCCAGTCCGTAACAAATATCACCTCTTTATGGAAAAGTTTGTTTCTGTTGCTGTCAACATTGGCTTTGGAAGATACATTAAAAATGCAGTTTGCTTCTGTGTACGGATCTACAATTCATGGCATAAAATTTGGTTAATAGTGGATCATTTGCAACCTCCGTTTCAAAGTGTCTGTTATCAGCGGATTCTGTTCATGTGTGCCCAGACATTTTAGAAATCCCGACCAGCTGATGTTTTACGGCCATGTCCGGAATAAAGAGTAGGCCTATGTATGGTAAACCTATACATACAGTTAGGGTGATATTAAAGGACATAAACCGTGATATAAGATTTTGGCCATATTGCCCATCTCTAAGTCATTTATTTCCTGCGTGACCTGTAAAGTCACGTCCACAAACTTCTTGCGTATTGTTTGGTCACACCACAAAGTGTCACTGTGGCCTCAAAGCTTCAGCACTGCCACTCTGAGCTCGATTGCTATGTCTGAGGTAAACACGCCCCCCTCATTAGCATACAGAGCAATAAATGAATAAATAATTAAATGTATAAATAAATTTATAATTAAATAAAATGATAAATAACTGTATAAAATGTATAAATGTAGACATAAATACATATATACATAAATAAATGTGACAATAAATGAAACTGGAAATAAATAAATAAATAAATAAATAAATAAATGAATAAATGAATAAATGAATGAATGAATGAAAAAATAAATAAATGTGGAAAAAATATATAATTATACTGAGCTATTATGAGCCAAAACCAAAATGTGTGGTTTCCTACTTCTGCTGATATTATAGAAACTCTGAAAACGGTGCTCTGGTGGGAAATCCCCTATACTGATGGAGTCAACTTCCCTTATTGAACATCTGGTATATTTATGAACAACAGCAGAACTGATCTTTTTTTTTGACATTTTTAAATGTTATTTAAAGTACATTATGAGAAATACTATGACTGTTACATAGCCTACCTGCAACCATTTAGTGGTAAATTATAAACGTTATGAATATGTAATATAGTAGCCTACATATTTTTTTTCAAAAATGCTCCTCTCTTGAGTATATTTCTTTTAGCCTACATGAAGACAACATATGTATCAGGCGTCTTTTAAGGCGATGTGTCTGATTCTCATATAGCCTACTCCGCCACGTCGCCGTCAGTTATACGTTCCTACTGTGCACTCTCCGTGACGTCACACCGGTCTGTCGTCAGCAGTCCCTATCAATCCCATTCAGAAAATTAGACGTACACGGACTGACGGCGACGGAAGAGTAGACATCCACGGTGTCCCGAATGACTATAGGCTTGTTTGAGATGAGCAAAATCTGCGCAGAACCGATCACCGGTGATCAGTGCGAGATGCATGCCGGTTAGAAATGTGTCCGAGTGCGGTCCGCCTTGCTCTGATGTCATGCTGACGTATGTCAAAAATCTATCTCGCGAGCGCAAGGCACACCTGTCGGATTCTGCAGTCGAGCGCAGTTGCTCTCCACCGACTGCGCTGATCAAAATCATGATGGGAAACGACTTGCTGACAACACAGCTTAATGTTCATTGGTTTAAACAACTGTGATGTATTGTTCTCTTTTAAAATGTTTGATTTTAAAACATTAATATCATGTTTTATGTGTATACCTTATGTGTGAATATTCCCAAACTATCTGACAGTGCGATCTCTTTGGGTTATGCAATTTAATTTTTATAAAAAAATAAAATAAATAAAAACACATATGTCTGTATTAAAGAAAAAATTATTGATAAACATGTATTTGGAATGGAATTAAATAACAAGTACTTTGGGTGTCTTGTTCATTTTATTTATTTTAATATAAAAGCAACAGAACTTGAATTACATGCAGTTTCCACTGTGCACGAGCGTGAATCCCGCGATATCCATCTTTAATCTCACAGGTGTCAGATCCACTGCGAGAAGAGAGATCTGTCCGGATTGCCTTCGCTTTTTTCACTCCTCCTCTCACTGCAGCGCCTACTCTCGACTACATTCCAGATGAGGCAAGGCGCATCTCAAACAAGCCTATTGTTTTGGCAGTACAATTTTGGGCATTTTTTTTCTTGTAGTGGGTGGGTTTTGGTGAGCTTTTGGGCTGGAAATCACCGTCCCAATCTAGTAACACTGTCAGCCTGGGATACAGAGGAACTTCAGTCAGCTCAACAGCAGCAGAGAGGTCAGAACTGTGGTCGAGATTTCCTCTTTTCAGATCCTCACAATGTGGATATAACACTTTGTCTTTAATTATTTAGTAAAGATATGTTTATTAATTAGGCTAATAAATTTAAATATGGACATTTATGTTTTTTGTATTATAGTGAAACTGAAATGTACTGTAGACCTGTAGCACAACAACATTAATTAAATTTTAAACTTTTTAAGCAGATTAGAGTGTAATCGAATGCACTGGAGAACATTTATGGAGCATCACAAACTGCAGGATAATTAAACATATGCACAAGAGAGAAAGAGAACAATGGTGAACAAAAAGGACAAAAAGTTACGATCTAATGAGACGCTGAGACTAGTCAGAAAAAGCAGCATTAATAGTGGAAGACCAAACTGTGAGTATTTATGATTTTTATGATTTATTTTATATTTCATCATCAATGCTGTTTAACTTTCTCTGGAGTCAAATCGATTCTAAGCTGTGCCTTTCATTCACTATACATGAACTTTATAGGAAACATGTATCATACAATATTTATGATCCCTCTTTTTTTTTTTTTTCTGCACGTTTTGTTGAATCTGTAAGCTGTATGTAAAATTATTTCCACAACTGCATATGGCAGATGTTTTCAGCTAAAGTGATTCATGAATGAGTTCTTTCATTCAGTAGGAATGTAATCCATCACATGCTCTGCTGTTTGAGCTACACATGAATACAATAATCCGATTGTTGTGTTTTTCATTCCCAGTTTCTGACATTGCAGAGTTTCAGAAGAGTCACAAACAAGGTGAGAGATTTACACATAACATACAGATACGTCTCAGGGTTACGCATGAACCTCTGGGTCCTTTTTAAGGGAACTCAACACTGCATGTGTTAGTTACTGATGGATAGTTACTAGTGGAGTAAAAGCTTTAATTGGGGAGGACAAGAAGTGAAGAGTGGACATAAACCACATTCAACCTCCCCTGTCCAGCTCTACACTCATAAGGATATCTGTCTGGACGATATTACTGCCATACGGAAGTGTGCTATACTGCACTCTCACATCCCATCATGGAGGGCAACAGTGGGTGTAGTTCACTTAGGGATGGGCAATAATTCAATGTCAATATATATATATTGCAATATAATTTTTTCAATAACAGTGATATGTGTAGTCCACTTCATTCTATCCATCTGCCCATTCCTTGCAAACTTTAGAAAGTGTGCAAATATAGTGACTATGTTTACACAAACACCGGATGGAAGTGATATAAAAACATCAGCTTGGCCGCAGAGCCACAGACTTCCTGAGCATTGATGTTTAATTAATATCGATATTTAATTGGAAGAATTCGTAAGGCAAGCTTCCAAATCTAAAAATGTGACTTGAGAGCAATGGAGCTAACAGGAGAAGAACAAATAAAAGAATACTCTCGTCAAACTCCTCCCCATGCTCTGCATACAATCTCCACTGTTGATACCCAAACCGCTCCACTCTCATTCGTCAAGAGAGTCAAACCAGGGCGGAGCTACACACAGCGAATGCATAGCCTGATGTCGTCATACTCAGATTCTAGTCAGAATGAGTCTGATACTGCTCCATTGGGCTGTGATTATGGGGCGTGTTTCAACCGAACCAGGAAGAAAAAAATGCCTCTGCACTCAATTGAATAGCCCTACAACCAATCACAGCTATCCATAATAGCCAACCAATCATAATAGCTCCACAACGAATCAAGTTCAGACCGAACTTCCCAACCTCAAATGTTGTGGGCGGGGCTAAGTTCGGCTAGCATCCAGGCTAGCGAATGCAATGAATCACAATAAAAGGCTTTCAGCTCCCTCAAAAGCAGATTTCCCTCTGTGCAAATACTGGAATCTCATCCCTCGAGAGAATCAAACAAGAACACAGCTCTTATCTTTATAACATTGGTGCTATTTCACACGTGCTTCAGACACCGGTTTCCATGCATCCCCACAGCATCAGCGACTGACGCAGTATTGAGTTCCCTCGAAAGGCAACCAAATAGAGTTATGACTGAGAAGAAATTATGCACAAATCTGTTATACTGATCTTTGTTTGTGTTATACTACATCTGAGAATGTTTTTTTCTCTTTTCTCTTAGGAAGCAGCAGTTCTAATAATCGAAGCAGCAAAATATTCTCCATCATCGTCGTTGATTAAACAATGTTTATGTTATATTTTTGCATTATTATTTATTATAATACAGATTCATGTAATATCAAAAAATATCAAGCCTATGGTTAAGAATATACACTGTTACAGAATATACTATATAAATGTAAAATCCATTCATAAAAATTCATCATATATTCTATCAGAATATAAAATGAATTTGTATAAATGGATATTATATTTATAAGTACATTTCATACAGTACATGTTTTTTAATTAATCTGATCTGAATCTGATGTGATGTATCAGTGATGTAATTGATGTTTTTGCTCTATGCTACTATATATTAATGTCTGGCTCTTCCAAGCTTTATAATGGACTGAGTGAATTTATGATGAGTGAATCCATCATAAAAGTGCGTCTGTCCATGCACTTTTATGATGGATAGATGCACTTTTATGATTTTTATTCTGACATTGCCTATTAATGAAAAATATCTAAAAATATAACTGAAAATGCAATGTTAACATTTGTAATTGAATATATATATATATATATATATATATATATATATATATATATATATATATATATATATATATATATATATTTTTTTTTTTACTCTGAGAATTTTCAATTATTGTCATGGGAAGAACAGATAATTTAACATGTTGTCTACATGAAGAAACCACCTGTTCATTGACACTGATTTATGAAATACTGTCCAAAGAATAAAAAACATCCTTCTCGTAATGTTTTTTTTTTAATTTGTTTTAGAGTTTGAACAGCTTCTCAGTGAAGTTTCTAAAGCAAAACAATTACGAAACACAAATTAGCAAAAATGTTCATCAGAGACTGTAGTTTATGCATTTCATTATGGTTTTAGTGTGGTTTGTGTTCATTTGTTACTCAACAGATATTACAAAAACATGATGAAAATGGAATTTTAATTTGTTCACACAAAACTGTTCTGCATGTTAAACTCAGTTATTTCTTATACAAGTAGGCGTGTCTTTAAGCATGAAAAACACAACAGATCAAAACTTTTCTGACCTGTTAAGATTGCATTGTTTGGCTGAGACTATATATAATCTATTGTCTGAATCAGTGCAGACAACGGCAATGTGCATATTACATTAATCATAGCTTTTTTAACAAACCTCATATTGTTGTCTGACCATCCGTAAGATCATAATATGATCATAAACCTATATTTTGAAAACAGTATGTGAGCGCATGACCCATAACATGTTTGAGTGTTTCATAGAAATCATCCAAAAATATTTTGCTATTAATTTTTAGAAAGCATTATGAAAGTAAAGCTCTGCTGCTGCTTTTATATTTATTGAAGATTAGAATATTTTTTATTGAAGGTTTGAACATCCTAATTTACACAAAGTTTAGTTTTTTCTGTACTCATGGGTGTAGCTTTTATTGTAAGTCAATTAAACTTTGTAAACCCTGCTTTTCTTTCAGTTGTGTGTGTTTGATAAAGTTAGAAACGAAACAGTGTAAAGGGGTGGTTGAATATGATTTCATTTTTCTAACTTGAGTTAGTGTGTAATGTTGCTGTGTGATCATAAACAACATCTGCAAAGTTACAACGCTCAAAGTTCAAAGCAAAGGGAGATATTTACTTTTAAAGAAATTGGAAATGTATACGGACTACAACAAACGGCTGGCAGGAACTACACAAGCTTCCTCCCGGGTTAGTGACATCACCAGAACCCCGCCCCCTGAACACGATTTATAGATTATCAAGACAGAATATGCTAATCAATGACTAGAAGATAACTATACATCAGCAATAAAAAATCATTAACTAACCATTCCAATATAACCATGTTGTCACTTCTTCTTGAGTCTCTCCATCTTTGTCTGATTCCGGTTTGAATATAAAAGGCTAAAAGTTTTTACAATTTTCAGTGCATGTGTGTGTGACAATTAGAGTAGACCCAGGGTTAAACCCAGGACACAAGCAGTTGAAGCTCCGCCCCCTGTGCCGGGAGCAGCAGCTCATTTGCATTTAAAGGGACAGACACAAAAACGGTGTGTTTTTGCTCACCCTCTAAAAGTGACAATTTAAACATGCTATATAAAAATATCTGTGGGGTATTTAGAGCTAAAACTTCACATACACACATGGGGACATCAGAGACGGATTTTACATCTTGTGAAAAGGGCATTATACCACCCCTTTAAGGGGTTTTAAGGGACCAGGTGGTGAACCTGCTAGTGCTGCCCGTGGAGGAGGCTGACCTAGTCTCAGCCTCAGACGTCACGCCCACGGAACGTTGGCTAAACGTCTGATGCATATGGTACACTTAACTGGAAACACTTCAGGAATGTTGAAGTCGTCATCTTATTGGTTGAATTTGATCGGATTTCCGGGGGGCGCGAGTGTCACGTTTATTATCGGTCAGCCGGGAAACAAAGCGCAGACGTGTGATTGCGGAAGAAAAACTGTTGTGTTTACATGAGTGACAACGAGCATTTATCAAGATCAGCTAAACGTAGGATTCTCAAAAGTATACGTGCACGAACAGATCAATGACTTACTGATTGTTTTCTTCTCCTTCTTTGATTTTCTATGCTGACTGACTTGTTGCACGCCGGTCTGTTGTTGTGGGGACATTTCCACGCCGCGAAACGTGACGCTGA
The DNA here is from genome assembly GCA_021464565.1 of Rutilus rutilus. Lineage (NCBI taxonomy): Eukaryota > Metazoa > Chordata > Actinopteri > Cypriniformes > Leuciscidae > Rutilus > Rutilus rutilus. Next base: position 35,584,891 of record JAJAQA010000017.1, read on the forward strand.
ACGAAACGAACTGTAATTGGTTGTTTGACATGTCGGTCAAACGGCCTTATGGGCGGGCCTTGGCCAAAGAAAGCTGCTATGAATTCCAGACCTTCAGCCGTCAGTCTGAAGGTCTGGCTACGCGAGACTAAGGCTGACCCAACTCTGTCCCGTTCGCACTCTGCAACTGTACATGGACCGAACGCAGAACTTCAGGTTCTCAGACCGGCTCTTCGTCTGTTATGGAGGCCAGCAGAAGGGAAAGGCGGTCTCCAAGCAGAAGATGTCTCACTGTGTGGTGGAGAAAATGCTGTATTACTGCTCCTACAAATAAAGCTCTTTCTGATTATGCTGTTAGCCACTTGACAAAACAGGGTTGTCTCTGAGATACAAACATGTGGCTCACGGTAAATCAAGAAAACAATAAGACTAACCGTGTTGAGCTATAGTATAACAATGATTCATTTTTTGTTGATAAATTGTGGGATACACAAGTCAACAAAATATTCAACATAGTTCTAGTGGTTTTTGGAATTTTAAATCAAGAATCTTACATATCGAGGCTTTAAAATACTTTTTTAAATACAGTTTTACATACTGTCTTATAAACTAACATCGTTTTAAAATATTGGTTTATAAAGAAAATATATATTCCTAATTCTGAGTATGTGAATTTTTGTGTAGTCCACTGGTAGTGTACACAGGAATTTATTTCAAATGTACTTTACTTTCCCCCACCATTGCTTATGACACAACATTTCTCCAGCATGGATGGGATTTTCCATGAAGTCATGTTTTCACTGTAACACGATCATCAACATTCATCAGCATATAAATCAAATCTGCCTAATGTTACTGAATGAAAGGTTGATTGTGAAGCTTTGAGGTGTTGATGGACTCGATCTACTCCATCTGAGTTTTGATCATCATTCTGAATCTTTGACAAAAACAGTACACACGTGGGAGCAACCAATCAACTTTCACTTCAATTTGAAGCGCTAAACCGTCTCTCCCACTTGTAAATGTAACACGCACTGTCATTGGACAGTTAGAGAAATATACGTCATTACGGCGGGAGTTTGAAGACGGGTTCGAGCGACGCAGAAATGTCCGGTGAATCTGAATGTGTTTGGAGAGGGATTGTGGATGATTTGTTAGCTTTAGCGGATTTCTGCGAAAGAAATTCTCCTCTCAATTATCATTTTGTATATAGAAGAGTTTCACAGTTGAGGGAAGACGTTGCAAACGCAGCGGATAATTGTGGTTGCACTAAAAAATGGAAGGATTTGGGATATGTTTGATGAGGCACAGAGTGTCATTCAATGACTCGGACTGTTGCAGCCATCACGCTATTGCAGTTCCAAGCATTCTTGCACAACACCAGTTGTTGGATGTACCAGCAGAAGAGACGGCAAGATGTATCGGTGTGTCGCTAAGGACAGTCCGACGAAAACTTGCACATGATGGTTTAAGGTATGTAAAAGAAACATGCTTTGTTTTTAGGAAAAGTGACTTGTACACCTCCATTACGAATGAGGAGTTGGATAGAATATTGGCAGAAATACACCACAGATACCCCAATGCTGGCTACAAGATGATCTTGGAACACATAAGATCCAGGCAACTGCTTATACAAAGTAGTGGCGGGGTAGTGGAAGGGCAACAGTTACACTTATGGACAAAATAGAGCAAAATAAAGAGCAGACTACGCCACCCCTTTACGTGAACGGGGAAATTTCATAACAGGTTAGCTACCACAGAGGACAAGAGATGTGGATCTGAATACAAAATAGTTTTCTTTTCACAACAATAATTATTTTAAATATATAAAAACGGTTGACTCAGGGGGCAATAGTTTACACCACTTTGGTGTGACCCAGACCAAAAATAAAGAAAAATCAAACACTTTCAGGCTGAGGCTTACCAGTAGGGCAGCTAGCTGGGCAGTGAGTATCCTAAGACCACACCACTCACCAAATTCTACTCCACACAAACACTCTCACACTCGCTAAGTAAAGGAAACGCAGGTGCCAACGACAAAACCCTCGGTGAAGGAAACACCACCAGCAAAAGGACAAGGACAGCTAGCTTCCCTGCACCGGGGACCTTCAGCTCCTGAAAGAAAACCAAAAAAAAAAAAATATATATATATATATATATATATATATATATATATATATATATATATATATATACCCAAGGAGTTTACATCAAATTGCCATTGAGGCCCAAACATTGGAGCAGCCAACTGCTGTAAACAAAAATAGAATAAAACACAACAAAATAAAGTCAAACAATACAAAATGAAAACAACAATTAATTGCACAAACAAGATTAAATCACAAAAAAAAAAAAATAATCCAAAAGGGAACGTATCAAAACAATAACGAAACGGTCACATCGTAGTATAAATGGCAGCAGAACAAACAGTGCAGTCTAACGACGCCGTCTAGGGAGCATTTGCCCCGCAGTCCACAGAGACGAACCAATCACGAGCGGATTGACGCACCAATAGTAGATCGCTAGACCCACAGAATATTTGGTTACTCACAGCCTCGTTCATAATAGGCAAACCGCAAATGTACAGGTGTTCCATCTGACCAAACACATGAGCTGCACTGTGATAAGGACAGCCTGCACCCGAAAGCAAATAAGTCCTTTAACCCTTGATATATTTTTAAGGTGGTAGTAAGCAGACTTTGTTACAGCCTTAACGTGATTGTTAAAATTCAGGTCTGGGTCCATAATTACACCAAGATTTCTGGCTTTTTGTCAGTTGTTTTTAGCATTGTTGTTGTTGTTTGGAGATAAGTGCTGACTTTTAAACGTTCGTCTTTTGCTCCAAAAACAACCACCTCAGTTTTTTCCTCATTTAATTTAAGAAAATTCTGGCACATCCAATAATTAATTTGTTCAATGCACCTAGCCAGTTCTTGTATTGGCCTGTAGTCTCCAGGTGACAAAGTTATGTAGACTTGTGTGTCGTCCGCATAGCTGTGATAGCTGATGTTGTTGTTTTCCATAACTTTAGCTAGCGGAAGCATGTAAATATTGAAAAGTAGAGGTCCCAGGATGGAGCCTTGAGGAACTCCACAAGTCATACTTATGTGCTCAGATGCAAAACTACCTATGGACACATAGTAGTTTCTATTCTTTAAGTAGGATTCAAACCACTTCAGTACTGAGCCGGAAAGGCCTATCCAGTTTTCCAATCGGTTTAGTATGTACTACACAGTACCACACACACACACACACACACACACACACACACACACACAAAAATCCCTGTTTTACTCTTCTTCTCTTTTTTTTACTCTCTCCTCTAATTTATACTATATATATATATATATATATATATATATATATATATATATATATATATATATACATATATATATATATATATTTACTTAAGATGTGTGTGACCATCATATGACAGTAAAAGAGCACACACAAACCTTATTCTAATATGGAATTGTATTGGACTGGTAAAGAATGTTGGTATGTGACGTGACAGGAGAGCCTCCACTCAAGGATGAACACATTTAAGAATGTTCCGGATATGGTTGAAATACCATCATTGGCCTAGAGAGATAACATTCTAGGAGTCAATACTATAAAGAAGAAAGGATGCCCTCCTTTCACTGTCACGCTCTGTGTCACTCTGTGTGACTGTACGACTGCTGGCCTTTTATTGCAAGAAAATACACCTCATCAAAGACTATTGGAAATGTTTGTCTCTTATTCAGTGATATAGTTTTGTTTGACACCACACCTCCCTGAAGGTTCTCGAGGCGACGGTGAAGCGACTCAAATTTGGCCTTACTCGTAGCCCAGTCTCCCTCATAGTCATACCATTGATAAAGACATGGGCAACTAGAGTGGCTTGAATTTCATCTGAGACTGCTTGTCTTCTTGCCCTTGCCTGTCCTCATCCTTATCCTTCCTCGATCTCTTCCTTCATGTCTTTCTGGATCCATTGTTCCAAAACACAATAAACTGATTTGGGCCCTTTTATATATCTATTGAAGGATCTGACTGGTGTGTGATCAGTCTTAGTGTTTCCACCTGGATAATTGTGTGCTAACTGAGCTGAAGCTGTGCTGACTTGAGTGAACAATATTGAATGCTAGTGCTTTCTAAATGACAACATGGTCTAGGCAATGAGAAATGAAGGGATTTGTGTGTAGAGTTTTGCAGTGACAGTTCAACAAATCTGACTCATGTGTCAAAACAGGGCAATAGTGTTTATAGTTTAGTGAAATGGGTGTGCTTCTTGATAAATGGCGTTATGGTTTTGAAATTTTAGTTGGTTATATATAAAGCCTGGTTATAGTGTGTAACAATCAAGAAAAACTGTAAAAAAAAGAAACGAAAAAGGAACTGAAACATTGGGTAAAAAATAAGGCACAACGTATTTCACACAAAACCACCTGTTTAACCATCTATTCCTCAGAGCTGAAGAGTGTGTGAAGATTCACACAAACACCTGCATGAAATGACAGATATTAAAGTGTGTATTTGTGTGCAGTGACGAACCGACTGACTGAAGGTGAAGGCTCTTTTAACGCATCCTCCACTATATATGTATACTGTGTGTGTGTAGGCCATATACACACAAAAAATATGATCCAGACAGATACATTTGTTCCCTTTCGAAAGTTGTTATGCTGATATAATCATTTAGAAAGTGCTGAAACAGTTCTGTGTGGCACGGCACAAGTAGATTTGAAGAAGTAGTATTTAATAGACTTAAAGATCACTCAAGAAATTCACACTAAAACAACAACATGAACGAGAATGAACAAACAACTGAATTAACTGAAAGCTTAAATACACAGGCTTTGTATCATCAGGTAAAACAGATAAATTAGAGGAAAACAAGCACTGGGATCTCAGAATAGGAAACCAAAACACAATGAAACCAAAAGCAGAACATACATTGTTCTATTTAGGTTTAGTTTCATTGTGCAATTCCCTTTCAGGTTCTGAAATCTTTTTGTGGCCTTTTGCCTGAAACTGGTTCCAGTTGGTAAGTTAAGATTAGTTTGAGTAAATGTTTTTTTGGGCTCAAGAAGGTGGATTGGTGTTTAGTGGGTTTCATCATCATGGTATCTTACCCTACATGGCTAACTTGCTCTGGACCAGGTGTTATTCTGGGTTAGACATCGCAGACTAAACCTGGGCCAATCAGTTGTGAGGAAAGTGACATTTACTATCCGATGCCATAAAGCCCCTCCGCCTGTACCTCTCGCTCCAAATTACAGCGGTTAGTGAACGACACAAAATTGCTCATCTTTTGCTGATAATTATTTATTATATTTAAATTATGTGAATTACAGTTATGTATAATACATATATATTCTTATAATTATTATATTCATTTACAATTTATATTAAACTTTGCTTTTAAATTAATACAAATATAAATAAAAACTTTAATATATAAGCTTTTAAACAGATTAAGCTTATTCTTTTGTGCTCTTTGTGAAGCTATATAGATTATTAAGGCCTATTTGTTTGATTCACATGTATTGTTATATCCAGATATATTCTTCAGCTGCCTTCACAAACTCTCTCTGCAGCAGCAGTGTTTATTCCTGACATGTAAATGCATTTCATTTCTTTTCTTTTTCCTAATGGTCTCTTGATTCTCAGAAGAGAAGTGAATTGCATTAATCAAACTGACGCTGTCCATGTTCCGAGTGATTGGCTGTTCGCTGCACGTTTATATCGAGTATTGTGAACCCTCTGAACCTGATCTAAACCTACTCTGAAACTCTGAGTTTGTTCAACTAGCTTCATGCAACAGGAACAGGCCTCTGGCTTTTCCAGTGTGCAGATTCAGTCAGCAGCTCATTAGTGCCACTGACCCCTGAACTGAAGCTGTTCAGAAGAGATTCAATACTCACTGAATACTAGTGGATACACACTGTAAAATATAAATCTGTTAGATAACAGTAAAAGTACTGGCAGCTTATTACCCGGACATTTCCATTAACCATAAAACACAACGCAATGAAGTTCAAAATACAGGTAAAACACCTGATACAGTACACTGTGCCCTATATTTTTTACAGATTTTTTACAGATAAATTGTAACAATAAAACAAACGAAGCAAAAAACAGAGGCCACTAGGGCTGCAACTAACGATTATTTTGATAATCGATTAATCGGTCGATTATTTTTACGATTAATCGATTAATCGGTTTATGTACTTATATTTTAGTTTTTCCCATTTTTTTCCCAAGTAAATTATTAACAAAGGGTCTTTATCATTCAACATAGACTTTTTAGAGATTTTAACCATTTTGCATTGTCATATCCTCATCAAAAACATACCTGGAGTTGTTCTATTATGTGTTAGTAATCCTTTGTCGAACTCTTCTGCAATCAAAACACTAACCCATGTACGTACTCTAGCAAATTTCACAAGGAGATTTCAAATAATGTTTTCACCATGGCTGTCCTTAGGGCTACTAAAGTAGTTTAACATCCCGAACAAAGCTTATTGTCTCCCTTATTATTAAGGAATCTTTCAGAACATATTTTCACGAAGAATAAGAATAAAACAGAATGAAATATAGTAAATTGCATTTTATTATTTTTTCCCTGTAAACACACAGCTTATACCTGGGAAACAGCTTTATAGCTTATGCTGTGAAATTGTAAACAATCCTTCGAATAAAGTGCCAATGGCATGAAACCTGAATGTAAATTTTAAATTTCACATTTTAAAGTAAAATTTAAAGTAAAATCCATCAGAAGGTTGTCCAGAAAAAAACTGGACACACACAAAAAAACTGCTGTTTGAAAAAGAGCAGTGAATACTTAGAAAAAAAGTGCATTTCAAATACATTTACCCTCTCTCATTCAGTCATAATTAGGCTGCAAGACTGAATTATAAACTGGTAAACGACAAACTGGTCACAGAACATGTTTGTAAAGCTTTTAACAGCAATGTTATCAGCTCTTACGACTAAACATTTACAAACAACATTGTACTGCAGAATCTGCGTATCAATTGATTTTGATTAATATGCGCGAGGGAGAGAGAGCGCAAGACAGCGCTCGGGTGAGTGCGCGCGCGCGGCCGGGGCTCTCTCTCTCTCTCTGCTCGTTCATATGCCCTGTCAAGCGCGGCCTGTTAAACTGACAGGACTTAAAAGCACATGCAAATGATACACTTTCACTCTATGATGGTTAGACTGTGCAATTAATTATTTTTTCTGAGAGAAGCGATCTTCCATTGAAAATGAATGACTTCCGATAACTTTGGAAGCTCAAGTCGGCGGCGGTGTGAACGTACAGTAAGGCCGGTGACACACTGGATGCGTGGCGTGAGCGTGGCGTTTCTGTTGCGTGTCAGCTGCGTGGCGGCTGCGTCGCGTTTTCCATGTCTTTGCACACCAGAAGCGTGTCTGACGCGGCGCTGCTGCTGCTAGGTGACATATTGGTGATATATTTGACACATGGGGAGAGAGTTGTGGAAGGCCTTTACTTCATGTTAAACATAAATATATAGCAGCAAAGACAACGTCGGCAGTGTTGACGGCAATATAGATTTCGTTCTGTATTGACATGTGCAGTATTTGAAAATCGATAATATTTTTTTAAATTGCATTTATATTTGCATTTATGTCAAACCCTACACTTTCAAACATCAAAATGACATTTATTAATATGTATTCGTGTCAAAATGTCATATAAACATCTTTTCCTATTCAATTTTGCCTGGAAACGCTTCCAAGACGCTTGCGTGTCGCGTGAAAAATAGGCGTCGGTTCTATTTCTAGCATGCACGCGTTTTCCGCGCGGCTCGAGCCGCGCCTGAGACGCGCGTGTCACACACGCAGTGTGCAAGCTCTAACCTGTTAACATGGGAGCCGAAATAAAAACGGACACGCCACGCAGCTGAGACGCTCACGCCACGCATCCAGTGTGTCACCGGCCTTACTCCACTGCCGCTTGCCTCCGCCATCTCGCTGAATGCTGCAGAGACGCTGTGCGGAAAGCACGTGACATAAAACGAGGCCAGCTATTGGCTATTCGCTACTTCTCCTGCTGTACTGGCTGAGTAAAACCTCCGGTGGCTCATTACTGCCACACTTTGGTCACCGCAGATTTAAAGGGGACATAGGTCATGCTAAATGCACTTTTTTAGCCCTTAAATGCATTTTGTTGTATATTTGGAGTGTTTAGAAGTACAGAAAAGATTAAATTATTCTCTTCAGGTGCCTCGTTGATATCTTTATATTCTGTTTTGGTCATATTTTTCAACCTGTTCCGATTTTTCTGTTATCTATGACGTTTTTTGAACTATAACGTCACAGTATTTGCAGCGGAACTGCCAAATAAGGACATCGACTTCCGGCCCAACACTTCGAGCAATCCGCCATTATTATTTCTCGCTGCAATTTTGTAGTCCAAGCTAAAGGATGCAGAAGTTACGAGAGGGTAAGTTAAAATGTTCGGTTGTTGGATGTAGTAACCCACACGCTTTATTACACCGTCTAATGTAGATGAACTGCCGCGCTTGTGGCGCATGTTTGACTGAAAGAACGAGCAGAGAGAGAGAGACCCGGTCGCGCGCGCGCGCGCTCACTCTCTCTCTTCAGAGAGGCGAAAGTGTAAACAAGACATCACCGTCTCCAAACTAGACGCTGCTTGCTCTCTCTCTCCCTCGCACATATTAATCAAAATAAATCGACATGGTGGTAAAAGGTCGGAAGACCGAAAGTTTCATGTGTAACAGTTAAATACACACCATTGCGATACATCCATATGAAGACGTTGTTCTGCAGGTTCGTCGTCTTCATTTTCATCTCGCTCCGGCTCCGACTCTGGCTCGAACATGTAAGGCTGGCTGGACAAGTCTTCCGTTGTTGACATTTTGTTAATAACGTGTGAATAAAAAGTTTATGTGCCGCTAGATAATCCTATCTCTGCTATCAGACTACAAAAATGGCCGAACGGGGTGGAGTTGAACCTCTGCAACCTGGAGAGGGGGCGGGGGGGGGGGGGGGGGGGGGGGGGGGGGAGTAATGAAGTGTCTCAATTGTATTTAAAGAGACCGCACCAAAACGAGTTGCTCTCAGACGCACATCAGAAAAGGGGTAGAAAAGGGGCCTGTGGAGCTATAATAATGAGGAATTCAGACCCAAGCATTGCAGTTCCGCTTTATATAGACTACAAATGTATGATTTATATGTAAAAAGGAACAATTTAAAAGCATGATATGTCTCCTTTAAAATGTGCACGAAATGAGCCGCTTACGGCAAATAAAAGTTATTTAGCAACTAATCGATGACTAAATTAGTTGACAACTATTTTAATAATCGATTTTAATCGATTAAATCGATTAGTTGTTTCAGCTCTAGAGACCACACCATGCAAAATGCTTCGAAAACAGGTTTATTAAAAATCCATAAGAACAACCTAAATCAATGCCTCTCTCTGAGATCATAACTCAAATCCACTTACTATTCGACTCAGGAGTTTGTGCTGTCAAAATGTGAATATTCTCAATCGAAGTCACAATGGGGACAAATGTTGTTAACCAGGCTTGGTGGGGCCCAGTGACATTTTACTCACACTTCCTTTGGTTTTCAGTGTGCCAAATAAAACCACACATTCAACCATAACTGGTCTCCCTATTTTATATAATTCTTGTTTACAGCCTCAGCAGATATTGACAACTTTACTGGTAACCTTTAAACATACCCTTACGGAAAAAAAGTATTCTTCAAGTTAATTTTATGAAGTATACTTGAGTAATGTTCAAGTATATTTTTAAGTATACTTTATGTAGTAAGTATACTAATGTCAATATGGACTAGTAGTAAACTTGTAAGTGTACTATTTTAATACCGCTTGGGACTAAATTGGCCCACTTGAAGTAGATAAAAGTATATGTTTAAGTGTACTATAAGTGTAACAGTAGTAAACTTTAAGTGCACAACTAGTTTTCTTTTAATGTACTCTCAGTAAACTACTAGGTTAGTAGTTTTATACTACAAGTTCCCTTTCGTCCTGGGAACTCCAACGTGTCGTCGGGGGAGTTCCCTGACGAATTGGGATCACGCTAGGGAGACCAATTGCCTACGAGTGAATTAAAACGAGCCAATGAAATTGGCATGCAGGATTTGCATTCCGCAGCCCGCCTACCAACGCGGGTATAAAGGCGGAAGCAACGCACACACAATTGCTTTTTACTTCGGAGCCGACCGATTGTGTCCTTTCTGAGTGAATGAGCGTTACGATTGTATCTATCTTACGCTCTACGAGTCTGCTGTTTCGGGAAGGGATCTCTCTCGGTGTTGGCGTGACGGCGTTTCAGCGACCGCGCGATTTCCTGTCTGCCGGCTGCGTCTACACACTTGTTAATTCAAAAGCTGTTTTCACAGCTGGTAAACGGTTGAGTGCGCACAGCGGGCTTGCAGTTTCCCCGCTGTGTTGCCGCGTTGGGTCCCTGTGTGCTTCAGCACAATAAGGAGAGTACTTTCTTCCTGAAAGAGCAACACGAGTGAAGATCGCGTCCTTTTCAGGATGACGTTTCACTCGTGTGTTTCTGGATGCGATCGTTTCCTGTCCTCATATGACGGCCACGTTCATTGTTTCACATGCCTAATCAGTGTGTGAGACTACGTTCGTGGGTGGTTCATGTTCTCTCAGGAGTGCATGACCACGTCGGCACGTTTTTCGTCTCCCCTTTTTAAAGGCTCGAGCCGCTCAGCGTGCCGTGTGCCGTCGAGCGCCGGTTGACTGCGGGGGTTGTCACGGCAACTCAACGCGCGTCGTTCGGCGCTCAAGATGCGTGGTCAAGATCAAGACTCGCGTGCCTCTATGAGGTGAGTCCCTTTGCTTGTGGAGTAAATCTGGCCCTTCGAATGCGCATGCGTCGCGTCTGAGCGCGTTGTTGTCTTTGGAGCTCCATCGATTGATTTATAATTCTCGATTTCTCTTTAAACTCACTTACAACGAACATTTTCTACTTTTCCTCACCTCATAGTTATAACGCGGATTGTTGAGCAGACGCGTCTCAAGCCTAGTGATCCAACGCTGGATACTCTTATAGGTTACGTCCGTGGATCACGGCTGAACGCGTCTTCTCCGCACTCATTTACAAACAAACATTTTTTCGCCTATCGTGCGTCTACTCTACACCCATACCACTGAAAAGACGGATTATATCCAAGACTTAAGCCATAAATTAGTATTAATATTGATAGCACCACTGGTAGCGTCGTTGCTAACTTAACTTACTGTCCATCTGTTAAAATGGCGAATATATCAAATGTAAGTAGTCTACCTTTTGGTGCAGGTGAGGAAACATTTGAGCTGCACGCGGTGCAGTCTGAGCTGGAAGCTGTTGAGAAACAGATCCACGACCTTTTAGTAAGAAAAGCCGAGCTGATAGACCGGCGGTTAGCTCTTGAAACATCACGTGCCGAGGCACACAAATCAGAGACTAACGTTACTAACCCGATGACTCCGACCTCGTCTACTCCGTGCGTTCCTCAACATCGGTCCCGAACGTCGAGGTCGCGATCAGCCATGGTCTCGTTCACTCCGGCTCCAACATGCCATCACGAAGCCTGGATTTTTCCGCAGCGGAAGACGCGAGCCAGGTCTAGACCAAGAAAACTCTCTCCGACCCTCCCGGTTTTCGAGATATCCACACAAAACCGCTTCTCCCCTCTTCGCGAAACAGAACGCGATGCTGTGATCATCGGCGATTCCATCGTTCGACACGTACACGCTACGTTAAATAAAAGTAAGGTGCATAGTCACTGCTTTCCTGGTGCTCGTGTTTCTGAAATCGCTGCTCACATTCCCGAAATTTTGAACGAGCGCGTCGGAACTGTTGTCCTGCACGGGGGAGGGGCCGACATCAGACTGCGCCAGACGGAAGTTCTGAAGAAAGACTTCAGGAATCTGATCGATACGGTACGCAGCACATCGCCTGATATAACGATTATTGTGTCAGGACCGCGTCCCACGTACCGACTAGGTCATGAAAAGTTTAGTAGATTATTTGCGCTTAATGAATGGTTAATGTCATGGTGCAATGAGCAGAAACTTCTCTTTGTAAATAATTGGAATCTGTTTTGGGAGCGTCCTAGGCTTTACCGTGCTGATGGCTTACACCCAAGCAGATTCGGATCGGATCTTCTGTCAGATAACATCTCCAAAATGTTAAATACCTTTTGACTAGTAACCAAAAGTCCAAATCATAGTCTCTGCTGCACCAATTTAACTGATATAAATAGTTTAGAACATTGCATAGAAACTGTGTCTATTCCTCGTTTAGTGAGATCAAATCATAAATCTACTGCAGGATCTAGAAAAAATCTAATTGTTATTAAACCAGAAAATGTTGCTATTGGTAATCAAAAACAATTTTTAAAGCTAGGTCTTCTAAACATTAGATCACTCACACCTAAGGCAGTTATTGTAAATGAAATAGTCACAGATAATAGCTTCGATGTACTTTGCCTTACTGAAACCTGGCTTAAACCAAATGATTATTTCGGTTTAAATGAGTCTACTCCATCAGGATACTCCTATAAGCACGAGCCCCGTCTGAATGGTCGTGGCGGCGGTGTTGCAACAATCTATAGAGATTTTCTCAATGTTACTCAGAAAACGGGTTATAAGTTTATTTCATTTGAAGTACTTGTACTAAATGTTACGCTCTTAGATGTTCGAAAAACATCCCTATTATCTCTAGCCTTGGCTACCGTATATAGACCGCCTGGGCCTTACGCTGATTTCCTAAAAGAGTTTGCAGATTTTCTCTCAGACCTATTAGTTAACTTCGATAAAGCATTAATTGTTGGAGACTTTAATATCCATGTAGATAATCAAAATGATGCGTTAGGGGCTGCGTTTACTGATTTATTAAACTCCTTTGGGGTCAAGCAAAACATTACCGGACCGACTCATCGATTTAATCATACACTCGATTTAATTATATCACATGGAACCGATCCAACCGATATAGATATCATTCCACAAAGTGACGATGTCACTGACCATTACATGGTAACTTGCATATTACGTACTCCTGTAATATATCATGCTGCGCCGCGTTATCGATTAGGCAGAACAATCCTTCCATCCACCATAGATAATTTTTCAAACAGCTTATCGGATCTGTCTCAGCTGCTCAGTGAACCCAAACAAACAGATGAACTTGAGGAATTAACTAGCACTATGAGCACCATTCTCTCTGGATCATTGGATATTGTTGCGCCCATTAGATTAAAAAAGGTCAGAGAGAAAAGTAAAGCACCATGGTACAACAATACTACGCGTGTTCTAAAGAGAGAAACCCGTAATTTAGAGCGTAAATGGAAACAAACCAACTTAGAGGTCTTTAGAATCGCATGGAAAGACAGTATGTCACGTTATAAAAAGGCCCTAAAAGCGGCCAGGGCTGAGCATCTACGCAAACTAATAGAAAACAACCATAACAATCCTAAGTTCTTATTTAACACCGTGGCGAGACTAACAAATAAACAGATGTCTCCTGAACAAAATATTCCATTACAGTTTAGTAGTAATGATTTCATGAAGTTCTTCACTGAGAAAATAGAAAACATCAGAACCACAATTGTAAACGTTCAATCCTCAATCGCGCCTTATAATTCAGCCTCAATTATCACCCCGCAAGAACAATTACAGTGCTTTACAACTATAGAACAAAAAGAGTTAAATAAACTTTTTACTTCATTTAAAACAACAACATGTTTACTAGATCCTATACCAACTAAACTATTGAAAGAAGTGTTACCTGTAGTGGAAGAGCCTCTCCTCAATATTATTAACTCGTCTTTATCTTTAGGTTATGTTCCAAAAACATTTAAACTGGCAGTTATAAAACCTCTCATTAAGAAACCACAATTAGATCCGAATAATCTAGTAAATTATAGACCCATTTCAAATCTACCTTTTATGTCTAAAATACTAGAAAAAGTTGTGTCCGCTCAACTGGGCTCTTTCTTACAAGAAAATGACACCTATGAAAAGTTTCAGTCTGGGTTCAGGCCGCATCATAGCACTGAAACTGCGCTCGTTAAAATCACAAATGATTTACTTTTAGCTTCTGACCAAGGCTGTATCTCAATATTAGTTTTACTTGATCTTAGTGCTGCGTTCGATACTATAGATCATACAATACTCTTAGATCGACTACAAAATTATACTGGTGTTCAAGGACAAGCATTAAGCTGGTTTAGATCGTATTTATCTGACCGCTACCATTTTGTTTATTTAAATGGAGAAAAATCTATCATAACTCCAGTAAACTATGGAGTGCCGCAGGGATCTGTGTTAGGCCCTCTATTATTCTCAATATATATGCTGCCACTTGGAAATATTATAAGGAAACATGGAATTAGTTTCCATTGTTATGCTGATGACACTCAAATCTATATTTCATCACGGCCAGATGAAAACGCTAAATTATCCAAATTGACAGAGTGTGTTAAAGATATAAAAGATTGGATGACGCATAATTTTCTTTTATTAAATCCAGACAAGACAGAGGTACTACTTATCGGTTCAAAAAACCACCCACAAAACCTCTCACAATACAACTTTAACATAGTAGGATGTCCTGTTACTTCATCCTCTACAGTAAAAGACCTGGGTGTTATATTAGACTGCAACCTGTCTTTTGAAAATCATATTTCATATGTTACAAGAACAGCCTTTTTCCACCTTAGAAACATTGCTAAGCTACGTAATATGCTATCTGTTTCTGATGCAGAAAAGTTAGTTCATGCATTCATGACCTCGAGACTAGATTACTGTAATGCGTTATTAGCCGGTTGTCCTGCATCCTCAATAAACAAGCTACAGTTAGTCCAAAATGCCGCCGCTAGAGTTCTAACTAGATCAAGAAAATATGATCATATAACACCGATTTTATCATCTCTACATTGGTTACCTATAAAGTCCCGTATTAATTACAAGGTATTGCTACTGACTTATAAAGCCCTAAACGGCTTAGCTCCAGTCTATTTAACGGATCTTCTATCGCCCTATAATCCATCGCGCTCTTTAAGGTCACTAAATTCGAGGCTTTTGGTCATACCTAGGATATCTAGGTCCACCAAAGGAGGGAGAGCATTTTCACATTTAGCACCAAAACTCTGGAATAGTCTTCCGGATACTGTTCGTTGCTCAGACTCGCTCTCCCAGTTTAAAACTAGATTAAAGACGCATCTCTTCAGCCAGGCATTCATATAATACTTTTAATCCTACAGTTAAATCCGACCTCTAGTTCATAAACGCCAGAGGAGAACTGGCCCCCGACTGAGCCCGGGTTCTCCCAAGGTTTTTTTTTCTCCATTAGGTCACCTGATGGAGTTTTTCGGTTCCTTGCCACTGTTGCCTTTGGCTTGCTCAGTTGGGGATATTTGGGGATATTTAATTGAATTAATCAATCAACGATACTATTGATCAGCATTACCAAACGTAGACGTTCCACTAGAAACAAACATTGATGTATTGTTCTAATTTATTACTGTGAAGCTGCTTTGATACAACCTGTGTTGTGAAAAGCGCTATATAAATAAACTTGACTTGACTTGACTTGACTTGTTTCCCGATCTAGTTTCTCTTCTGGTGCACCAGGAGAGGGCTACTTTGGCAAATAACATTGGTGATCTGAGGGTTACAGTGCGGAATGTCTCGCCAGGTGAAAGACCCTCACGAGCTTCCCACTCCTCTAGCGCATCACAAACATGCTGAGACTGTGTTCGTGGGTGGTTTGTGCTCTCTACATGAGAGCATGACCACGTCGGCACGTTGTTCGTCTTGCCTGAGGGCTTGAACGCTCAGCGTGCCGTGTGCCAGCGATGGCCACGTTCACTGTCTTGCATGCCTGGTTGACGGCCATGATCGCTGTTTCACATGCCTAATCAGTGTGTTGAGACTGCGTTCATGGGTGATTCATGTTCTCTCATGAGTGCATGACCACGTCGGCACGTTGTTCGTCTCCCCTTTCTCGTAAAGGCTTGAGCCGTTCAGCGTGCCGTGTGCCATCGAGGCTTTGAATGGGTTTTTGGTCCTTCTCATGAGGGACCAATCATTTCATTTGGGGCCCCAGGGGAGGACAGATGTCGATCGCTACATCGGAGAGAGGGCTGTTATACTCTGAAAATGATGCTGAGTTCCACTGTAATGGTGTGTTCTCATGCTGAAGATTCAGACTTGACAGCCACACTTCCTGGGTCTAAAGTGCCTAGATGTGTGTGAAAAATTTTGGCAGTATGGAAGCATTTTGGTGCCAATATGGCAAGCCAAACATGCCTAAATCTGCGGAAATTTTTACTCTCTCACTGCCCCTGCACATTCAGTGCATGTGGGTAGTTCTGATTCGGGGTGGAGCTGTGCATAGTGACTGACCGTGATTAGTCACAGCGCTGGCCCTCGGTCAGACGATGTCCACGCTGGTGGTCCAGAAGCACCTCAAAACCGCCCGCTCGGAGTTCGTTTCCCCCCGCAAAGGGTAAGGGAAACGACCCTGAGAGGAGCGACCCGGAGTATGTGATGTCTGCTCTTCGGGAGTGTGTGTCATCACCACTCCTTCCCCCGGGGGAGGGCCGGGTGGAGAATTTCATTTCTGTTCCGCCGCTGGTCATCCAGTCAGCGGTACCCAAATTTGAGCAGTCCACTTCCTCTGAGTCACTCACGGGCCCCCAGTGCTCAGATGACAGTGAGGGCTTCGGCCTTGTCACTCTCGTCTCTCGCTGGGTGAGGAGGTGGGAACCAGAACTCGATGCCCCCGGGCCTCGCTCCTCGTTTCCCCTCACGGTCGAGTCTGGCAGACCAGTAAGACCAGTCTCCTCCGTCCGAGAGGGTCAGAATGGCAGTGCGCGCCGCCCACGTTCGGCGCCACTCTCGTTCCCCTCTCTCCAGCTCGTGGATAGCAGTGACAGCCTCGGCTGCATCGCTCCTGTCTGCAGCTGGGCCCAGAGGTGCAGAGACCAGGTCACGAGGAGTCAGGGCCTCGTTCCTCGTCTCTCCCCCTCCCCTCGCCACCGGGCAGCCCGCAGCAGAATGCCCACGGGCCTTCTCTGCCGTCTGCCCACAGGTGGAAGCAGGTTGGTGTCAAGTTAAAACGCCCAGACCCCGCTCTCGGTCGCTACAGTGCCACCAGAGCCGGGTCCCTGTCTTCCACCTCGCTGCCCCTCCGTGGGTACGCCGGTGGTTCGGGTGGGTTTGTTGGGACAGTATCTGGAAGCCTGGCTAGCGCTTCCGGGTTCGTCCCGATGGCTCATCCGCACCATTCGGTTCGGCTATGCAATTCAGTTTGCACACCGGCCTCCCAAGTTCAGGGGCGTCCACTGCACCCGTGTGCAGTCAGTGGGTGCCCCTGTCTTGCGGAAAGAGATCGATGTCCTGCTGGCGAAGGGCGCGATCAAGCCGGTCCCTCTTGCCGAGATGAGGTCTGGGTTTAACAGCCCATACTTCGTTGTACCCAAGAAAGACGGTGGGTTACGGCCAATCCTGGACCTGCAAGTTTTGAATCGGGCCCTGCACAAACTCCCCTTCAAAATGCTCACGCAGAAGTGCATTTTCGAATGCATCCGTCCCCAGGATTGGTTTGCAGCGATCGACCTGAAGGACGCGTACTTTCACGTCTCGATTCTTCTTCGACACAGACCGTTTCTATGGTTTGCGTTCGAGGGTCGTGCGTATCAGTACAAAGTCCAACCCTTCGGGCTGGCCCTGTCACCTCGTGTCTTCACGTAAGTCGCGGAGGTGGCCATTGTTCCCATGAGAGAACAAGGCGTTCGCATTCTCAACTATCTCGACGACTGGCTCATTCTAGCTCACTCGCGAGATGTGTTGTGCGATCACAGGGACATGGTGCTCCGGCACCTCAGTCGGTTGGGGCTTCAGGTCAACTGGGACAAGAGCAAACTCTGTCCCGTGCAGAGGATCTCTTATCTCAGTATGGAACTGGACTCGGTCGCCCAGACTGCGCGCCTCACAGAGGAGCGCGTCCAGTCAGTGCTCACCTTCCTCAAGTCCTTTCGAGGCAGGACAGCGGTTCCACTGAAACAATTTCAGAGGCTCCTGGGGCATATGGCAGCCGCAGCCGCAGTAACGCCGCTCGGCTTGTTACATATGAGACCGCTTCAGCGCTGGCTTCACGATCGAGTCCCGAGGTGGGCGTGGCAGAACGGTATGCTCCGGGTCAAAGTTACCCCGCACTGCCGCCGAACCTTCTTCCCATGGTCCCTGTGTTTCTACGGGCGGGAGTGCCCCTAGTCCATGTTTCCAGGCATGCTGTGGTGTTCACGGATGCCTCTGCCATGGGTTGGGGGGCCACGTACAACGGGCATGCAGTCTTGGGTCTGTGGACGGGGCCTCAGCTGCATTGGCACATCAACTGCCTAGAGTTGCAAGCAGTACGTATAGCTTTGTGTCGCCTCAAGGGCTTTCTCAGACACAGGCAGTACTGGTCCGAACGGACAGCACTGCGACCGTTGCGTACATCAACCATCAAGGTGGTCTACGCTCCCGTCGTATGTCGCGACTCGCCTCCCACCTCCTCCTATGGAGTCAGAAGCATCTGAGGTCGCTTCATGCCTTTCATCTTTCAGGGGGAGCTCAACCGTGTGGCAGACAAGCTCTCACGGTTGCCTCCCCTGCCAGGAGAATGGCGACTCCATCCCCAATTGGTCCAGCTGATTTGGAGTGTTTTCGGAGTCGCACAGGTAGACCTGTTTGCTTCTCCAGACACGACCCATTGCCAGTGGTTTTACTCCCTGACCGAGGGGACCCTCGGCACGGACGCCCTGGCCCACAGCTGGCCCCGGGACCTGCGCAAGTATGCGTTTCCCCCAGTGAGCCTTCTTGCACAGACTCTATGCAAGGTCAGGGAGGACGAGGAGCAGGTCCTGTTAGTGGCGCCGTATTGGCCCGCCAGGACTTGGTTCACGGAACTCATGCTCCTCGCAACAGCCCCTCCTTGACCGATTCCTCTGAGGAAGGACCTTCTTCTCAGAGACGGGGCACTCTATGGCACCCGCGTCCAGACCTCTGGAAACTCCATGTCTGGTCCCTGGACGGGACGCGGAGGTTCTAGATGGCCTGCCACAGGCAGTGGTAGATACCATCACTTCCGCTAGAGCCCCCTCTACGAGGCGCCTCTATGCGTTGAAGTGGAACCTGTTTGTTGATTGGTGTTCCTCCCGTCAGGAGGACCCCCGAACGTGCCCGGTCAGAGCCGTGCTTTCTTTCCTGCAAGATGGGTTGGAGCGAAGGCTGTCTCCCTCCACCTTCAAAGTGTATGTCGCTGCAATAGCAGCACATCACGATGCAGTAGAAGGTAAGTCCTTGGGGAAGCACGACCTGATCAGCAGATTCCTTAAGGGTGCTAGGAGGTTAAATCCACCTCGTGTGTTGCACTCTGTACCCTCTTGGGACCTAGCTCTGGTTCTTAGAGCTCTTCAAAGTCCTCCCTTTGAGCCTTTGCTGACAGTAGAGCTTAATATCCTGTCCATTAAGACAGCGCTCCTGTTAGCATTGGCCTCTTTCAAGAGGGTCGGGAATCTGTAGCATTTTCGGTCGACGAATCGTGCCTGGAGTTCGGGCCGGGCCTTTCTCATGTTGTATTGAGACCCCGGTTCGGATATGTGCCCAAGGTTCCTACCACTTCCTTCGTGGACCAGGTAGTGAACCTGCAAGCGCTGCCCCAGGAGGAGGCAGACCCAGCCCTAGCTTTCTCTGTCCCGTCCGCGCCCTGCGGGTTTATATTGACAGAACGCAAAGCTTCAGAACCTCAGATCAGCTCTTTGTCTGTTACGGAGGCCAGCAGAAGGGGAAGGCTGTCTCCAAGCAGAGGTTAGCTCACTGGTTAGTGGATGCTATCACCCAGGCATATGAGTCTCTGGGTGAGCCTTGTCCTCCCAGGTTGCGGGCTCACTCTACTAGAGGTGTTGCCGCTTCCTGGGCTTTGGCTCAAGGCGCCTTGCAGACAGACATCTGTAGAGCTGCGGGCTGGGCGACACCAAACACGTTTGCTAGGTTCTATAGCCTATGTGTGGAACCTGTTTCCTCCCGAGTACTCGCTACGGCCAGTGCTGCGAGGGAATAGGTTGTGTCGGCTTGCTACGCCATTCCGTGCCTCGGCCGGATACGTGCGACTTTTGCTCCGTTGGCGCCCTACGTCGGTGAGCCCCGTGAGTTCCTCCATCACCCCTCCGGTGCCAGGCGTGGCGGACCGTCTGGCGCCAGGTCTGCTACCTCTAGTAGGAGTTGCTAGTAGACTGGGTGTTTTCCAGTGGTCTCTATGGTGACCCATAATGCCACGTGCAGTTCAGCCGTGTCTTCCCCTTGACAGACTCATTCTGTCGTCCCTGTTGAGTATGCTCCCACTTCCCTCGGATTGGGACTACCTCAGGGACTGCCATGTGTTTCACTACCCCAAATGGGTTAGTACACATGTGTATTCCTGGCCTTCTCTAGGCAGGCTGGGCTTCCGCAGCGTTCCCCCCCCCCCCCCTGGGGGGTCAGGGCACGCTTTCCCAGTGTTATCCAAATCCACTGTGCGGGTCTTGCGGAACAGCAGTGTGATTCCCTAGCTAGCTCCCGCAACTAATTCAAGAAACTGCTGCAGGGTAGCTTAGCTGGGCACTGGAAGGGGCCAGCACCATGGCGTTTTACTTGGGATCCCAATTCGTCAGGGAACTCCCCCGACGACACGTTGGAGTTCCCAGGACGAAAGGGAACGTCTCGGTTACGTATGTAACCCTCGTTCCCTGAGTACAGGGAACGGAGACGTGTCGTCCCATCGCCATGTTGCTGTACCTTCGCAGAGGACTGGACACTGTTCGGCTCCTCAGCGAAAAGCAATTGTGTGTGCGTTGCTTCCGCCTTTATACCCGCGTTGGTAGGCGGGCTGCGGAATGCAAATCCTGCATGCCAATTTCATTGGCTCGTTTTAATTCACTCGTAGGCAATTGGTCTCCCTAGCGTGATCCCAATTCGTCAGGGAACTCCCCCGACGACACGTCTCCGTTCCCTGTACTCAGGGAACGAGGGTTACATACGTAACCGAGACGTTTTCTTTAAAGGAACTGTATGTAGGATTGTGGCCAAAACTGGTACTGCAATCACTTTAAAAATACTGTAGAGCGGTGTATCCCCTCCCCCTCCCACCTGACTCGAGGTTGCCAGATAAGCTGCAGGATTCAGCAGAAACGTAGGCTGCTTCAATGAGCTTCCAATGGCAAGTGACGACGAGACGTACACAGTAAGTTTTGTTTCATAGTAAGTGCTGGGGCCATAATAGCTGAAGAGATAAGCGTTTTTGATTTGATATTTTATTTTATTTGATTTCTTTATTTTGAAAATATAAATACAATTACAATTCAAAAAAAATCTGAGGAAAAAAAAGGATAATAGTAAAACAAAACAAAAAACATATAAACAACAAAATAAAACTTAAAAAAAAAAAAAAAAAAAACTCGATTTACAAGTACTAAAGTTTTTGTCACAAGTAGGCTAAAAAATAACCAAAACATTTTCCACAGCAATTATAACGCGGGACAAATTCAATATCACCAATGGCTATCACAGGGTTGTTTTCAGTCCCATCAGAAAATATTGTTACAGTAACTAAATTACATTAGCAATGGTCATACAGGTCAACTTGCAGCATGTGTAACTTAGTCCACGATATACGTGAAGAACGAATGACGAATCATTTTTTCTGAGGTAAAGTTAGGCTTCTGTCTCAATTACGTTTCAAATTGCCATAATGGGCGTGCTAATGTTGTTTTCCTCAGCGTCTCAGCATAATGACAGAGAAACGGGCTCCTATAATGCATTGCTAATGTTAGCATACGTCCATGTGAGCTAACGTTACGTTACTTTGCACGAACATGCATAACTTTGTTCGACTGTCATGAATATATGAAATGTCCATTGACATCAAGTACAAGTTAGCCAAGCATAGATGAATCTTACCTGTCCAGGAGAAAATTAGCAACGTTGGCGTCTGTGTTCAAATTCTTCTCCGTTTTCAGCCGTCTCCATCTTTCAAAAGCTTCTCCAATACAAATTCTGGTTTTATTTCGGACTTTGTCACGAAGAATTTCTGAATTATAACGAGGTCTTTTTGATTTAGTAACGTTAGACATTTTTATCCGACTAGAGTTAGGGTAGGTTAGGTTAGAGCAAAGCTGGCAACCCGGATCCCGAAACACTACTGACTTCGTGATTGGTCGATAGGTGGAGGGAGGCGCGTCAGGCCAAAACACAAAATGACAACATCAACATCAGTTGAGGGCTGCAAGTCCACTTTTTAAATGACAATATCATGGCCGTACTACTGTTGTCGGTGATATAAGTATTTGAAATGAACATGATTTCTTAATGTCTAGTGACACATCAGGGCAATTTTATGATTAATTGAAATAGATTTCTTACATACAGCTCCTTTAAGTAAACTTAACATTATACTTATAGTTTACCATTTCTATATTATTTTTACTCTTTTAGTGTACTCTCAGTAAACTATTAGTTTATTAGTTTTATACTACAAGTTTACTTAGAGTACACTAAAAGAGTAAAAATAATATATAAATGGTAAACTATAAGTATAATGTTAAGTTCACTTAAAGAAAACTTGTAGTATAAAACTACTAAACTAGTAGTATTCTTTAAGTGAACTTAACATCATACTTATAGTTTACCATGTATATATACTTCCGGCATACCAATCATAAATGTTTGAGGAGGGATTAACATGATGCTGACAGCGCAGCGACGCTGAAGGAGATTTGTAGATCACATTACTCTTAGCTTCTTGCTATAACTATTGTGCCTTTTAAACTCACAGTTATAGCAGCCAGAGAAAATATAATGTTTAAATATCAAAGGCTAGAGCCCAACTAAAGCCAACACCTTTCACCATCATGGTGACTACAAATGAAACGATAAATAATCAACATTTAAACCTCTGTTGATTCTCAACAAGATATTTTGTAGACGTCTGATAGAAATAAAGTCAGTCTGTTTAGTAATAAGTTAAGCTGGTAATGTTCGTCTTCGGTTCAAACTTGCAATGGCACACTCTGCGCACTGTCACCTGTTTAAATAGGCCACGCCCCTCCCTTACAGAAGCTTAACATTATCTCAGCTTAACATGATTAGTGCAATGAATCTTTCAGCTAAATAGTACAAACAACTAATGTTGTTTAGTAATGATAGCAGGTTTTTACTAAACATAAAAGAATAAGTAATGATTACTCGTAAGTTTAATTAGAAACAAAATCTGGGTTTACAGTGCTTCATCGTTCTGATTGTTTTTAAGACTATCCAATTGCGCCCAGAGGAATTTGAGCTACGGTAGCTTCTCCAGACCCTACACTCAGTTTCAACTGAGAAGGGTCTGGTGTTAACCAGGCTACCATTTATATATTATTTTTACTCTTTTAGTGTACTCTCAGTAAACTACTAGTTTAGTAGTTTTATTCTACAAGTTTACTTTTAATGTACTCTCAGTAAACTACTAGTTAAGTAGTTTTATTCTATAAGTTTTCTTTAAGTGAACTTAACATTATACTTACAGTTTACTATTTATATACAATTTTTGCAGTTGCAGTAGGCCTGCAGTACACTACTATGTTCAAATGTTATTTTTTATACTTGAAAAATACATTTAATTCTACTTTAATTTTAAAAACATTTTATTAGCTTCATCCTTTTTTATCAACACTTAAATGTCAGTAAGTTTCATAAAGAAAGGGAACATTTTGTTAAAATGTTGAGAAAATAGTTGAGAAAAATCACATTTTTGTCAAAGACTACGCCTTGATCAGATCAAGAACGATGATCAAAACACAGGTGGAGTAGATCGAGTCCAACACCCCCAAAGCTTCAGTCGTTTTCTCTTCATGGGTTAGGCCTACGCTTCATTTCATTTGGAAACATTAAGCAGTTTTGATTTACAAGCTGTTTAATGTTTGATGTCACATTATTTTACATTTGAGTGAGCAATCTTCTATCACATGTTTCAGCTTCTTCTTCTCCTGTGTTTTGATCCAGAGATTCTGTTTTATGTTTTACATATCTGTTTTATAGCAACACTTTAATCAATATTTTCAAACAAAGTTTCATAAGACTGTATATGAAAAACGATGTAAAAAAAGTATATTTAATAGGCTACTCGATCAAAAGAGTTAACACAACTACAAGCCAAGTATACTTTGAATAATTAAAATTTTAAGTATATCTTGATCAAAAGATTGAGTACAAGTATAGGCTACTTGGACTTTTCTCTCAGTATAAGTCAAGTACACTAGTGTACACAAGTGTATTTAAGTATATTTTTGAGAAGTATGTAAAATGTAGACTAAAAGTATGCTTTCTTCTTTTTAGTTTAAAAGAAGTATACTAACACTTGAATAAACTTATTTTCCATGCTTATTTTATAAGCTATTCCACCCGAAACTTTGTTACTATATAAAGCTGAACATGTTAGTTTATAAGACGGTGTGTAATATTATGTTTTTAAAAAAGTATTTAATAAGCTCCTCATTAAAAATAGTAAACACAAGTACAAGCCAAAAATACTTAGAATACTTAATTATACTTTTAAGTATATCTTGATCAACAAGTATAGGCTAAATATACTTAGACTTTTCTGTCAGTATAAGTCAAGTATACTTAAGTGCAATTTGAAGTATATTTCTGAGAAGAACATAAAGTATATTTCTGAGAAGTATATAAAAAGTAGACTGAAAGTATACTTTCTTATTTTTAGTTTAAAAGAAGTATACTAATAGAACACTTGAATAAACTTCTTTTTCGTAAGGGTATACGCTTTCCTGTGGCTCAAATGTAGAGTGTTGGTGCTTGCAAAACCAAGGTCATGGGTTCAATTCCCAGGGAAAGCAAGGACTGATAAGAATGTAAATGTGTAGCTTGAAATGCAATGTAAGTCGCTTTGGATAAAAGTGTCTGCCAAATGTGTAAATGTCAATATAAGGAAATACTGATGGTGGGAGCGTGAGTGTGACATGAGTTACAGTGTTGCAAGTAACTCCCAGTGTTTTATTATTACCTCATCAAATCTTTGAATCACTGAGTAAGTTTACATGTTCACCAATAATGCGATTATATTCAATAATCAGGACTAATGCTTCACACACTATTGGAATATCATAAATAAGGGTTTCCTAGTAAAAATTGTAAATTAACTCCCAGTCTTATTTACCACTGGGAAACCTTTGGATACTCAAGTTTCCGAGTTGGACGGAGGGGAGAACGATTGATGCTTTGCGGTTCTTTATTAGTTTTTCCACAAACGCTACATCACCTCATCCTGACGTTACAGTATTGCATATTAACATTTATGAATAACCATTTAAAGCATATTGTATGTTTTACACCAAGCTAAAATAGCATGTATTTGACAGAAATTCCAGATTCGCCAAAAAGCTGACTTTCTAGATAGAGCTGTGAATGTTTATATTGATTATTGAGATTTTCCCAATAAGAAGGCAAGAATAAACCTGGTGTTCTCCATGATTCCTGTTCTTGCCAACAATAAAGCACTGGAACATGACAAACTCAAAATTATAACTTCAGAAGGAAGTAGAAAATTTCCCAATAGCACATGATGGCAGGATTAAACATAGTAAGATGTTTACATGACACAAGCAAACTTCTTCATTTCTATTTACAGGTACATTTAATTTCTAGCCTGGCAAGCCAGACATATATCAAGATGTTGGGTCTGGCAACTCTCCATAGGCACGGCTCAATCCGAGGGGCGGATAAACGGCTGTCTTTCAGATTCCCTCTGCACGCAATAGGATAGCGCTTCAACCAACCAGAGCGTTTTCCCAACAGCGAAGCTAGTATATTAAACTTTTGCCGTATCTGGTCAGCAAAACTACAAACACATCTTTTTTAATAATGACTTAAGTGCCGTTCTTTGTTCTTTTCTCAAAGAAAAGCTTAACTCCAAGTCCTCCAGAGTCGCAGCCAAACTGATTCGAAAGACCGCTGTTCGTCATCAGCCATTCTTTGTTTTCAGGTAGCAGGGATTTCACGCAGAACCGTCACAACTCTGTCGTCATTATGTTAAGCCCGCCCACCGACTATATACACGATGTGATTGGCCTGACCTGAGTTTGTTTTTTCCAGCTCGAAAGTCAACGGAGAGTTGCTAGACTACACTGGCTGCAAAATACATGTTGCTGCCGCTAGGGTGCGTCTAGATTTCTAGGCTATTTAATTTCCATTATGCTCTAAGAATTGTGGGTTTTTTTGTTGTTGTTTTTTACTGCCATTATTCACATTCCCCCACAGTATAAATGATGAACACATACAGCCTCAATAATTTTCCCAGGGAAGTGCATAAAAATGTTCCCACCACCACGTCCCTTTAGGGGCTCCATAAAATACAAATATGAACAATGAAGTACAAATACTGTAAAACAAAAACTAGAAAAAAAATATACAATAGGCTATAAAATCAAGCAAAAGCTGATAGTAGTATATAGTGTAAATAGTTTCTACATGAAACAAACAATATTTGGTAATTTAAAATATAAAGAAAAACTGTTCTTCTCTGTCAATGCACAAACACATTTAAGTCACTTGAGTAAATGCAATTTGTGTCTTTAGCCATCATTAAATTATATCAGCATTATTTCAGAAAATATGAGCACTCACTCCAGATTGGGCAGGTTCCCATATTTATTTATTTTGTATTTTATCATCATTATTTTGTTTTAAGGAGATAAAAAAATTGTGCTTATCAAACTTGATTGAAATTGCAATACAATTATATAACATTACTTTGGCAGTTAAAGTTTTGGGCGGGTTTTTCTTGGAGTGTGATCTTTAAGATGAAACACTGTTATGAATGAATGAATGGTTCACTGTTACACATATTTCATCCTCATCAAGATTTCATCTTGAACTTACTCTAACTGAATGAGGATTTTAACTAGTCTGTGTTTGTGATTTCATTGTCTAGTTTCTCATGATCCAGATTCCAGACAGATTCGCAGAGATTGACTCATGATGATTCAGAGACACTCACTCACTAAGCACATGAAGTGTGTGTGTGTGTGTGTGTGTGTGTGTGTGTGTGTGTGTGTGTGTGTGTTTTTTCTATAGTCTAAACCAGAAAATTCCTCAACATGTTCAGTCAATGATCAAGTAGTGTATATTTTATATTGTGTATTTCAGTTTTATTAAATATATAAACAAATGGCAAGTGTATATTTAAAAATGGCAGTGTTAAAGAGTTAGTTCACCCACAGTTCAAAATTGCGCCATCATTTACTCACCCTCATATTGTTCTTAACCTGCATCTACATGAAGTTTTCATTTTCTGTGGAACTCCAAATAACTTAAGAAGAATGTGGATAACCAAACACTTTCTGAACCCTATTGACTTGCAAAGTATAGGCTATAGTAAAAAAAAAAACACTATGGAAGTCAATGGGGACCAGAAACTGTTTGGTTATCCATATTCTTCAAAATAGCTTCATTTATGTTCAAAAGAAGAAAGAAACTCATACAGGTTCAGAACAACTTGATAGAGTAAATGATGACACAATTTTAAATTCCGGGTGAACTATAACTTTAAGGCCCATTCATGATAACGATATAGATATAGCTCTAAAAATGGTTATAATGACATGGTTTGGAATCACTTTTTCTTTCCAGCTGTTGAACGATGAAAACATTGACAGCCAATCACTTGAGCATTTAAAGTGAAAGACGACAAAACTGCAGAGCTTATAATAAACAGAACGATATTATCATGCTTTGGTGTGAACACTAGCATAGTTAGGCTTTTACGGTATATTTTTAAGTTTACTACATCACAGAGAGGCGAGAAATCACTTTCCAGAACCTTCACGTTCACAATTCCTCACTGGTGAATGATCTTCCTAACTATACCAGGAAAGCAAAACCTGACAGCATTTAAGAAACAGCTGAAAACTCATCTTCGTGAGCACTCATGCTGTGAGCACTCATCGGCGTCCTGCTGATGTTGACTTTATTCATTTTTAAATCTTATATGCTTTCTATGTCTTGTATTCCTCCTTGCTTAAGCCCGTACTCTTCTAGTCAGTGAAACGTTGTATTTAGTCCTGCTGCGAAGTTCGTATTTACGAGGTGGGAAGTCGTGTTTACGACGACAGGTGCGTTCAGGTCATTTTCGCCAGAGTAAGATGGCGGAGTACTTTCTCTTAATTACACAATAATACAGCAAGGTATACTTTTGTCACACTCAGAAGAAGGCAGACAAGGTTGAGGTGAATACAACAAGACTTATTGTTTAAGATTAAGTGCAGGGGGTGAGCGATGCAGGGAAGGAATGCAGAAGCGGTAATATCTGATCGTGGATATGGTGAAGACTTAGCTGAACAGAAATGATGAATATCTTAGCAGGCAGATGATGAAGAGAAGAACCAAGATGAAGATTGCCAATGACGGGAAGAACGGGTACTTCAGGAAGTAGACAGGACTGACAGTATCTCAGGTGAGTAGACTGTAGCACTTGTCATAGACGAGATCAGACACCGATGAACTGACGAGGGAAGTGTTAAATAGTGCTGGATGATGATCAGAGATGATTATGACAGGTGACTGTGATCTGTGATTGGGAAGTGCATGCAGGTGAGGGCCAGGGAGGATGATGGGAAATGTAGTGAGGAAGTGGATTAACTAGAAACTGTGACAACTCTATAGCTCTAGAAAATAAAGAACAAATAAAATGTGAATCAGGTGTACTTTTTTTATTTAATTTTATTAATTTATGAAGCCACTGACAACTTTATTGTTACATATTACAATGTTATATTATAATGCCATCATATTCTGTGCAGGCAATAGCTACAGCGCTGTAAATAGAAAAGCCTGACATCACCTTTAAGTATTATGGTATTCTGCCATGTTTCTCACTGACACCCCACAACTCGAAAAGATCGGGGCTTAAAGTAAATCCAGAGCTCATGGTATTACGACATTGTCAACTCGTACGATCTATACGAGATGACTTGAACGCACCATATGTCCTCTAGAACACGTCCTCTCATGATGCCACAGCACATTAAAATAAATCGCTTGCTGCATTTCTCATTAAGTCGATATGGACAAAAACATCTGCTGAATGAATCTGCTGAAAATGTAAATGTAATGCACATGTTTTTCTAAATAAATCTGATAGTTTTACAGTAAACACAGATATATTCACTGCTTTAATGTTGGATTCTTACATTTTTGGATGCGATTTTTCAATGAGCCACTGAAAGTATATATATTGTATGAATATGTGTATGTATATGTATTTTTATATAATGTGGTGTTGTGATTTTGATATGCTTTGTATTATTATTTTTTTTCTTTCCTTTTAATACATTTCTTATCACAATATAATTTTTAATTTGTTACTGTTTGTAAGTATTCAGCCATTTTAGACAGTATTTTCTAAAATTATAGCAAAAAATAATTGTAAATAAATATGTTTTAAATGACATTTCACTATAATAAATATGCACTGCTCCAGAAGAGAATAAACCTTGACACTTTAAGAAAAAAATCTTTAGCTTTTGAATCAATTGTAAATATAGATATAAGATTTTAGGTTTTGTATACTGTATTTATTGGTATTTAGAAGGGTATTATTGTGATTGAATTTGTACTGTAAAGCACTTTGGTTCAACTCCTGTTGTTTTCACATGTGCTCTATGAAAAAAGGTTGAGCTGAGTTAAACTGCTTTATTTCATGTTGTAGCCTATCTGTCAATGTGTTTTGATTGAACATGTTTATCACTAAAGCCTCCTGAAAACCGATAGACACAATCTCTGTAGAAATCTGGACCAAATGATGACAACATGTCTGCTATGTTGAAAGTCACCACCATGGAATCTCTTTCTTTTCCCAAATCTTCACTCGCGTCTCACCCATTTTCTAAGGGTTTATAAGCGTTTCTTCCTGGTTCACTTTTAATTAGGCTGATTATATTCGCATCCTTTACTGTGGTAAAGTAGAAAAACACTGTAGGACAGATAGCCTACATTTGTACTTGCATGTCAAATTCTTTTTAACACCGTTTGTCCTTGTTGGTAAAGCATGTTTCACACGCAAGGGTGATTTTAGTTTCACTTTCTCTGGCAGCGCATAATCACACACAGCCTTAAAGATGGTATCAGTGATTTCAGGCCCCAAAATGTTTTATCACATTCATCTAATCTTTCCTAATGATCCGCTAGATGCCGCCCCATAAGCATGCCGTTCAGAGCAACAGTTTGAGCATTTATAAGAATATTAGTAAATCAGAGAGAAGAGCAGATGAACTTTATAAAATATTACTACTAGATTATTAAGGTACCAAGTGTTTTACAGAAATCAAACACAGCTGTATGAATGGAAGCTTGTTTCTGTAGAATAAAAAAAAAGGTACAGTGATTTTTTAATCTAAAAATTTCTTTATTTTTTTCCAACAATTGAATTTTTTCTCTCACTTTTTACATTTTTCTTGGAATTCTGAATTTATATTGCATGCATAGGGGCCGATTTATGTTTCTGCCGGTGGGTGCCCAGTGCCCACACTACATATGTATTTATATATATATCTCGTATATGTTTGCAGGAATTTGAATTAAATTTGCTTAACAAACAGGAGTGGTAATGTCATAGACAAAGACTACAGGCTTCAGTTCGTGGGTATTTCTGCTCGGAGAATCATGAACTGCAGGAGAATTAAACATCAGGAAAAGAGAAAAATGTCAAAGAAAGAGGACGAGATTCAATCTAATGAATGGAGAGATACACCGATCCTGAGACGAGTCAGACG
The DNA here is from genome assembly GCA_021464565.1 of Rutilus rutilus. Lineage (NCBI taxonomy): Eukaryota > Metazoa > Chordata > Actinopteri > Cypriniformes > Leuciscidae > Rutilus > Rutilus rutilus. The sequence continues at coordinate 35,615,731 of JAJAQA010000017.1, forward strand.
CGACAGCATTAACAGTGGAACACCAAACTGTGAGTTTATGATGTTTAAGATGAGACACTGTTATTGTCGTTCTTCTTCTCTGGTGTCTGAATGTCACATCAGTCCTGAACTATTATTTCATAAACTGTACATGAAGATGATCAGATGTTTGTGTTCTAGTTTCTCATGATGGACCTGAAGACTTTCATTCTGATGTTTCAGATGAAGACCCAGAAGAGGTGAGACACACACACTTCATATACTCATTTATATTAATAGAACTGACGCAGACACGTAATATAATCAGAGAGTGTGCTTTCTCTTTAGAAAGGTTATGTTTGTTCCTCGGTGAAGAAGATGGCACCCATAAAACTAAACAATCACCAAAACTATAGCTTTATTTTCTGATACATTCGTTTATTTTATTGGAATTTTTTTGTGTGGCACAAATCAGCACAGACGAATGGAACAGTTTTGGGGATTCTTTGAAGAATGTTACCTTACAGAATGATACTTTTCATGCATCTGTACATCTGCACTATCACAGGAAAAAATAACATTGGTTCACACTTTTTATAAAAATAAATATAAATAATATTTGTTTACTGAAACAGTTTGTGTTTATGTTTGTGTTGTACTTTAATAACTTGAGGCACATATGATCACACACTCCTTCACATCTGCAGGAATCAGTTATGACTGACGTTTCTTGACTAAATCAAACATGAGCTTATTATTCTTCATATTTTTCATCTGTCTGCTTTGACAGCATTGCTGGACGATGACATCACTGTTTTCTCCTGATGATTTTGACAACAGAAATGAATCAATCGAAAACTTAGACAATGACTTTCTTCTAGATCTGTCAGATGAAATCGTTGTCTGTCTCTCAGAAGAAACAAACTTAGTTGCATTATTTTCCTGTTATCACTGTAAAGCTGCTTTGAAACTATATCTCTATTGTAAAAAGTGCAATATATAAATAAATAAAGGTGACTTGAGTTGAGCTCCTCAAAAGCTTAAAGTACATTTCTTGAATAAAGTTATTTAAAGATTACTCCCATCTCTTTACTTTATTTCTCGTGATCCTCTGGAATTGCAACTAGCTGCTGTTAAAACCCTTTGTTATAACCTTCTGTATTCATACATTATATAACAAGAAGAAGTAAAGTTCCTCTTTAATAAAGTACTTTTAAAATAATCATTTGTACATACATGTGTGTTTGCATAAAACATTAAGGTAATAAATGAGATCAGCAAAGCACAATGCATATCTTTAAACAGCCTTTGCTCTAATGTAAATGACTGGCGTTACCCTTCCTCATGAGTCATGACACTGCTGACTGTGTACTGTAAGTTTGTAGTATTGTAATGTTATAAAATTAGAAACGCAGTTTGAGAACTTCTGTCTTGTGAGCCACATTTAGTGAAGATTGACGTCAAATCATCCTGACAACTGATGAACCAGCAGAACAGATATTAGTAGTAATAGCAAGTGCTTTATTGTGTTCACATTCACTAACACATGGACCTGATGCTAATGCTTCATTTGCATCTGTTCGATTCATCACTCATTTGTTTAACATTTGTATAATATGACCTGCTCTTGCTATGGCTGCTTATCCTGAAATGTACCTCAGGTTCGTGAACCAAAAGCTGAGTTTATCCGCTTACAGGTTAGTCTCATAACCTGCGTTCTGGAATACAAGAGTGTGTGAAGAATCAAACAAACACCATCAGACAAACTACAGATACTTCTTCTATAGTGTGTGTTTGTGTGCAGGACTGACTGAAGATGGAGAACAGAAACACAGCTCCGTCTATTCCTCCTGTTAGTGTATTAGCACCACCTACTGTACATCTACACACACACACACACACACACACACACACACACACACACTTTACCCTAAGTAGAAGAGAGCGGAGTACAACCTAACGCTTTTTGACTTTCTCAGTTTGTGTAAATGCACTTAGGGTTCAGAGTATTTATTTTTTCCTGTATTAATTTCACACACGTCTATTACAATAATGTGGTTTTGTTTTATTAATAAAGTGTATACTTTTTTCTTGATTTACCCTGAAAGAATGAAAGTGAAATGTGACAACATGCCCCATAGTGGAGTTCTACGGAGTGAATTTTGTGCCATAATTAAACAAACAAATCCAGCTTTGCAAAGGAAAACTTTACCTGCAAACAAACAGAAAGCAATGTGCAAGTACAACGGACATTTTGAGCAAAAACGCAGAGTAACAAATATGTATTGTGTTTTACAAATATAAATAAATGAGACTAATATTTCACAAATACAAACCATCCTACAAATTGCATGAAAAAATACCAAACCTAGTGCATACAAATGCATATCTGTCTGTTACGATTGGGAGACTTGGCTTTTTATGAGATCTCTCGGCTTTTTATGAGATCTCTCGATTTTCTCTCCAATGTACAGTAGATGGCGCTAAGAAAAGGGGTCAATTTACAGTTTTTCTCAGTCGCTTTGGTGCATTTCTCACATGACTATTTACATTTGCACAACAGTTAGATCAACCTCCACAACATTTAGTCATTTGTGCACATCATAGCAGCAGTTTCTCATTCCTTCCAATAAACTGCAAATGCTTTTGGACATGCATCAATTGCTTTCACACAACTCTCTGCTGTTTTATAACATTATCATTTGCTTATGTCATGTCAGTCAAAATTAACTATACTTCTGAATGCTGAATAGTCACTCCATATAAAACTAATAGTCCTCATTTCATTTCTTGAGTCATTACATACAAAAATGTTGAACTAGTTGTCAGAATCTGTCAAGCAAATTTTACACATTTTTTTAAATCTTTTTTTTTTTCTGAAAATATCTCCTAAATTGAACAATTTCTCTCAGGTGAATCTCAGCTTTCACTGATGAGGAACGTCTGGATGTGCATGAATGATTACAGTACTATGTATGTTGTATGTTCAGTTCCAGTATGTACTGCAGTATTGTGTACAGTTGTGCACAGCTCTACCCAAAGGGAGTTTATGTTTGTTGTAAATAAGGGTGTATTTTTTCTTTTGCACAATGCGGTGAACAAATTAGAATTGCAAAGAGCATATGCAGTAAAAATGTGAAACTTAGATATTCAGTGTCTTGTACTCAGTTACCTCACTAAATACAGCAATGTGTAACTTTACTGTATTTTTCAAATGGCTGTGCAAATAGTATATAGTGCTGTCTCGAGCATGTTCAGGCAGTGTCACCAAGATCTGACTTTTATCATTGGAAAACATTTACAGAGTAAACTGTCATAATGAAAACATGACAAAGCCATTTGACTATCTTGTTCATAAACAATGGTGTCAGGACTTTTCATCTTGATGACACTGACACTTTCATTGACATGAATACTTGCTTTTGAGGAATGAGCTCTCCATTTTGAGCAAGTGACACGCTTTTGCAGGTTATCAACTAGGTTTTGCAGTTTGTACTAATTGTTTTGAGAACTGCATTAACTGTTGTGCAAATGTAAATAGTGATGTGAGAAATGCACCAAAGCGACTGAGAAAAACTGTAATGGACAGAAAAACGAAACCCTCCTATCAACTAAATGAAATGTTCTCATTAATTTCTGGAGAACGACAGAAATAGACTCGTTCAGTGTAGTCACCTATCACTCATTTAGTCCTTTTGCACGCGTCCGATGTAGAAAAAATGTAAAAAGCAACATGATGGCAGAGCTTTCAGCTTATAGCCAAGTATTCATGTCAATGAAAGTGTCAGTGTCATCAAGATGAAAAGTCCTGACACCATTGTTTATGAACAAGATAGTCAAATGGCTTAGTCATGTTTTCATTATGACAGTTTACTCTGTAAATGTTTTCCAATGCAAAAAAGTCAGATCTTGGTGACACCACCTGAAAATGCTCAAGACAGCACTATACTATTGGCACAGCCATTTGAAAAAGAGGTAACTGGGCACAAGACACTGAATATCTATGTTTCACATTTTTACTGCATATGCTCTTTGCAATTCTAATTTGTTCACAGCATTGTGCAAAAGAAAAAATACACCCTTATTTACAACACACATAAACTCCCTTTGGGTAGAGCTGTGCACAACTGTACACAATACTGCAGTACATACTGGAACTGAACATACAACATACAGTACTGTAATCATTCATGCACATCCAGACGTTCCTCTCTGTCTGGCCACATAATTTCATCTAGCCTACATCACAGCGAATATCATCTCTAGCTCAATTGCAAATTGTTAAATTTAGGGACATTTTCATGAAAAAAAAAACATTTAAAGGTGCTGTATGTAGGATCCAGCGTCCTCTAGCGGTGATGTTTCAGATTGCAACAACAGCGCTCGTGCTCGTGAAAAGCAATAAAGTTACAACTGTAGTCTTTCACATCAGATAACGTTCGCAAATGGTCGGCGTTAGCTGGCGAACTAATGATGTCTAACTTGAGCCAACTAAAGCACAAAATCACAATATATTTTACATGCTTTGAAGTATTGTTAGCTTACCTGTCCAAAAGGATGAAAGCCAACTCAGGGTCTGTTTAAACAAAGCGGAGGTCTCTCCATAATTCAAACGCTCTGCCAATGTTGATCCGTGTTTTCGTGCTGAGTCGATCCGATTGACGTTTGGTCTGACGAGCTTCAGCAGATAATTTTTTTTTTTTTTTTTTTTTTTTTTTTGGGAGTTTGTGTTGTGCTGGAGGCAGGTCGTTTTTTGGTGTTATCAGACTCCATGTCGTTAGCTGCAGTGCCGTCGCAATAGACTGTATATAAAACGGAGAGGCTCGGGAGCGCGCATGCACGTCACATCCGGTGGATTTCGCAGAAAATCCGACCCGGAGACTTCACATAAAAATAGGAATACTGGCCTTCAGAGGTAATAGCAAAACGCGAAAAGTGGATCATTGTAATGTGTGATTACAACCCCTTCACAGACGGGCAATAAAAAAGGATTCATTTTATAAAAAAAGTTACATACAGCACCTTTAAAAAAATGTGTAACATTTGCTTGACAGATTTTGACAACTAATTCAACATTTTTGCATGTAATGACTCAAGCAATGAAATGAGGACTATTAGTTTTATATGGAATGACTATTCGGCATTCACAAGTATAGTTAATTTTGACTGACATAAGCAAATGATAATGTTATAAAACAGCAGAGAGTTGTATGAAAGCAACTGATGCATGTCCAAAAGCATTTGCAGTTTGTTGGAAGGAATGAGAAACTGCTACTATGATGTGCACAAATGACTGAAGGTTCTTAAAATAACATTTATTGGGGTTTCTTCAAAGGTAGCGTGTTTTTTACAGTGACTGGGTGATCATTGTCTACGACAGTGTCCTATACGGAGTCTGGTTATCAGACACATCATCTGGAGCATCTTTATTTATGAATATGACGAGACACACACGGGCGAGTGACGAAAGCTATACACTATTCCCCCGTGAAAACCATCTTGTCAGGTCAAAATATAAACACTTACATGTATAATGTGCTTACCACAGTGAATCAGGGTAAGATAAAACATGTTTCGGAAGAAGGATTGATGATGTATTGACTCATTATTTAAATAGTTCATTTTGAACCAAAAATATGATTTCTGAATTGTGATTTGATTATTAACCCCAATTGCAAAGTTTTTGTTTCCCCTTTATATGATATCAGAGGCCATATGGATTTTCCATTATGTGGTAATGAAACTGTTGACAGATCATTTTTTTCTGTCTATTGACAGTTCCTAAAACCACACATATGAAGTTTATTTTACAAATGTCACTAAAGGTGAAAGATAAACGGCTGATTACTGTAGATTTTCCATAAAACTTATGAATTAATATCTATAAAGTCATTTTTTTTCCAGTATTTTAATAAATTCTGGTTATGGAATTCTTAAAAACAGTAGTGAAATATTATTACAATTTAAAATAATGTTTCATATACAGTAAAGTGTCATTTATTCCTGTGATCAAAGCTGAATTTTCAGCATCATTACTCCAGTCTTCAGTGTCACATGATCCTTCAGAAATCACTCTAATATGGTGATTTATTATCAATGGATACAGTTACAGTTGTGCTGCTTAATATTTTTATTTTTTTTAAACTGTGATACTTTTTTCAGGATTCACTGATGAATAAAAAGAAAAGAAAGAAGAAAAAAAGAACAGCATTCATTCAAAATATAAATCTTTTCTAACTGTCAAGACCACTTGGCTCAATGTAGAATTGACATAGGGGTGACTACATATTTAATTAGAATGCTGGTTTATTAACAAATCATTTACAAAAGTCAGTAAGTGGGAAGCATAAAGGAGAACGGGCAAAGAGCGCCGACCGAAGCCAGCCTCTCGTCGTCAGGCCAGAATAGCAGAAAGAGAGCGCGAGCCACCTGGAAGGCAGGGATTTTAAAGACTCTCTCATCGGTCCACCAATTAGCACGGCACGGCCCACCGCAACAGCTCCACCTAAGCAGCAGTAGGCAATGCAGGCTTGATTACTCACACCGGGTCAAGCCAGGGAGAGACACACCCAGCACTGCATAGCCGGGCGTGACACTAACAATATAAATCTTTACACTTCTTATCAATTTAACACATTCTTGCTGAATAAAAGTATTCTTCTTTCTTCTTTATTTATTTATAAAGCACTATTCCAACAACAATAAGTTGTACCAAAGTGCTGTAGAAACAATTCTAAAATAAAAAACAAAAAAACAAAAAACAAAAAATAAAAATAAAACCCAATAAAACAACATCACAATAAAATCCACATAGTAAAACATAGATGCACAAGAGCTCATCCCTCTACACCTAAAGAGGACATATGAAATAAGTGAATTTTCAAAAGGCTTTTAAAAGAGCCTATAGTCGGAGCAGACCTAATATAAAGTGGTAGCATATTCCACAGCTCAGGGGCAACTACAGCAAAGGCCCTATCACCCCGTTGGTTGTATTTTGTGCGTGGTACAGACAGCACAATCCCTTTCTCAGCAGATCTTAAAGATCTAGAGGGCTTATGGACCTCAAGAAGTTCGGAAAGATATGATGGAGCTAGTCCATTTAAGCTCTTATAGGCATAGACTAGCATTTTAAAATCAACTCTACCTCGAATGGTCAACCAGCCCAGGGAGGCCAAAACAGGAGAGATATGATCATATTTACGGGTCCCTGTCAAAAGTCTGGCTGCAGCATTTTGTACCGCTTGCAGCCGACGTAAAGATGGCTGGGAGACACCAATGTATAATGAATTACAATAATCAAGTCTTGAAAACACAAAAGCATGGATCAACATCTCTAAATCTTTTTTAGTTAGAAACGGCTTCACCTTTGCCACGAGTCTTAAATGAAAGAAAGCAGATTTCACCACTGAGTTTATCTGTTTTTCAAACTTTAAGGAGGAATCCAACATTACCCCAAGATCTTTTACCACTGATGTACAATAGGGGTACAGTTCTCCTAAAATAGGAAGATCACTCAAGGCAGGACCTCCAGCCAGACAAGCTCAGTTTTGCTTTCATTTAAGTGTAGAAAATTATTTGACAACCAAGTTTTTACCTCCTGTAAGCAGACTTTAAGGGAATCCAATGATGATTTAAGGTTTTTACTCATAGGCAAATAAATTTGAGTATCATCTGCAAAAAAGTGAAAGGAAATACCATACTTGCGAAAAATAGACCCTAGTGGTAGCATGTATAGGGAAAATAACATTGGCGCAAGAATGGATCCCTGCGGAACACCACAGTCCAATGAAGTAGATGACGAAAAGGTATGTCCTAGATTAACTGAAAACCTTCTGTTTGTCAGAAATGACCTAAACCATTTTAATGCAATACCATGGATGCCTACCACAGTCTCGAGATCGCGAGATTAAGACCCCATGGTCTATAGTATCAAAGGCTGAAGTAAGATCTAATAATAACAGAACAACAGAATGGCCAGAATCCCTAAATAAAAAAAAATATCATTTAAGACTCTTAGGGGGGCAGATTCTGTATTATGCTTGGTTTTAAAGCCAGATTGAAACATTTCAAGTGCCACATTTTGGTCCAAAAAACTCTGCATTTGGTTAAAAACAGATTTTTCCAAAACTTTTGCTAAAAATGGCAACTTAGAAATTGGACGAAAATTAGACAAAACCTCTTGTCCTAAATTTGGCTTTTTGAGAAGAGGCTGGACAACAGCATGTTTCAATGAAAGGGCCACCGTACCGGTAGACAAACTTGTGTTTATAACAGAAAGAATACTAGGCCCAATAATATCAAATGTTTTTTTTTAAAGCCAAGACGGAATCCTATCACCAGGACAGTTTGAGGGTTTCATCTGACCCACAATATCTGTCAATGTGGCAAGGGATAATGGTTCAAAGTATATGAGGTAGTCAGAGCACAGCGGGACGACCAGCGAATCTTTGTTGAGCTTAGCAGTGTCAGACCTAATAGTTTTAATCTTGTCACAGAATTTTTTTTGAAAATGTTCACATAATTCAAAAGATTCCTCAATAAGACCACTCTTAGGGGAATTTATAACAGAATTAACAGTGTTGAATAAAAACTTGGGATTGTGATGATTGTGAGCAATGGCATCTTTTTCTCTTCTATGACTAAGCTTTGATAAGTAGACAAGGATTGTTTAAAAATGTCTAAAGACACTTGAAGACCATCCTTTTTCCACCTTCTCTCCGCCTTTCTACACTCCCGCCTGGAGGCCCGAGTTACTTCATTAAACCAGGGCTGGGGTTTAGGCCTGACAGAGATCTTTCTAATGGGGGCAACCCAAAAAAAAAAAAAAAAAAATGCGGACCATAAACTTTTGGACGGTGTATATTGTTGGATAAGATCTTAATCTTTAAAGTAAAAATCCCAGATCATAAATGCATTACAAGTAGTTTCACACAATGGCAACTCTTTACAGTAAGCATGTTCATGTCTGCTCATGTTAACATTACATTAGTTCTCTCATCTCCAGGTCCAAATACTACAATAAAACCATCTGAAAATATGACAGCCAAACAAAATACAGCCTTCCTTATAATATTTAGAAACACCTTTTCAAATCAAAAGTACAAAAAAAAAAAAAAAAAAAGATAAAAGAAGGGCACACACAATAAACTGGCATTCATCTCTCTACAAAAGAAATGTTCCACTAAATATAATTTAAAGATATTCAAGAAAGCGCTTGTTAGTTCAGTAACTCTCTTAACAACACACACTTTTACAGCAGTAATATCTCAACAATACTGTCCAGTGTGACTTTCACCAGCAAGACAGAACTTCTCTCTGAGTCTGCAGTGTGAAGAAACTTGAACCTTTTTATATCTTACATGAGCGAACCACAGCTGAGTCTCTGCAGTGTGAAGAACTTGTGCTTTTCCACATGAGCAGATCAACATCATGTCACATGTGTTGATGAACGGGGATGAACCAAAGTTCAAAACATCAAGCACGTGGCATACTGTATCTCACTCACACACCACATGTACATAAGCAAAATAAGATATACGTCCCGACGCAACAGATTATTAAATGCTGAAGTATAGTTCAACTAATAACTATTGTTGATGAATGGAAACTTACAGTAAAGTGTAACCCATTATTCTTATTTAAAAAGTGTGAATGTTACAAATTTCAACATTTAAAAGGAAAATGAAATAAAAAATGTACAAAAAAATTGTTTTTGACATGATAATGATCTGAACTATGAAATTATATGGAATAAATTGACTTATTTGTGTCACATTATTGACTCTATTAGCATCTGGTAATATATTAAAACAGGAGAAATAAATCAATATTTACTGTAGATCAGTTAGTTACACTGTAAAAAATTTGCTGTAGTTATGCAGCTGTTTGCCAGTAACTTACTGTAGATTTAGATTTATGCTATTTACTGGCAACAGTTTGTTCAAAGTTAAATGAACATTAAACATTAACAAGTCTTTGTCTTTACAGAATAAAACTATAAAATAACAATCTAATGCAAAGCATTCTGGGAACCAGAAATCTTCATCAACCTTTTTCTGTTTTTCCTTCAGATTTTGGTTCCCAGAATGCTTTGCATGAGGCTGTTATTTTAGTTTTATTCTGTAAAGATAAAGACTTGTTAATGTTTAATGTTCATTTAATTTTGAACAAATTGTTGCCAGTAAATAACATCAATTTAAATCTACAGTAAGTTACTGGCAAGTAGCTGCCAGTAATACTGTAATTTCTACAGATTTTTCTAACAGTGTATGATACACAAAATTACGAACACACTAAAGATGAACAACTGAGTAAATACAAAATACAAACACAGCACAGACAAAATACTGTAAATTTACTGTAAGATTTACATTTATTAATTTACCAGATGCTTTTATCCACTTACAAATGAGGAATATCACAAGTAATTTTCCACAATATTTATAGTATATAATATCAGGTTTATTAGAAAGCTATTAGGAGACCCGCAAGAGCAGAGGAGAAATATAGAGAGATTTATTTGTTGTTGTTGTAAGTGCTTTTTTGGTTTAATATTGTGTTGTTCAGTAAAGAGTGTCTTCAGCATTTACAGGAGTTTTGGAAACTTGTGATGATCTCAGCAGAGCAGATAATGGTGGCAAGTTCTTTATAAAAAGAGGAATATGAGAAAAGAAACAAACAGATTCTGCACTTTCAAGGTCATAATAACAGGAAGTATTGTGGGAGTGTGTGGGCTGAATCACTGTGACTGTGACTCTGAGTTATTCCATTGTTTATGCAGGACTGAAACTGATCCAGCATCAGAGACTACAGCAGGAGCCAGTGCTGACGGGTTATGCGGTTTATATCTCTCAGATCTGCCGGATATGCTTCCTCTCCTCTGCTCATCACATGGTAATTAAAACACTTTATATTTAACTGTTTTTTAAAGAGATTTTTATTCCTTAATTAATTTAAATCCAGACATTAATGTCTCTATTATAGTGAAACTGAAATGTAAACCTGTATTGCTCAACAATCATTAACTGATGTCAAACTTCACTCTGAACTGAACTACTGTATTCTCTTGAACAGATATTACCAAAGTCAGAATATATGAGAAATTACAGCATGGAGAACATGTGTTGAGCTTCACACACTACAGGAGAATTACACATGTGACAAGAGAGAAAGAGAAGAATGGGGAATAAAAAGGACAAAACGTTACGATCTAATGAACCAAAACAGAGAAAGACACTGAGTCTAGTCAGAAAAAACAGCATTAATAGCGGAAAACCAAACTGTGAGTAATCAGTATTTATGATGTTTAATATTATTATTATTATTATTATTATAACTGTCATATTTCTTCATCAACAGTGTTTCATCTTCTCTGGTGTCTGAATGTGTCACATCAATTCTAAACACTAACTTTTCATTCACTATACAGTATATATATATAGGAAAAGCAACAACTTTGTGGCCATAAGTTTATATGTTGTTTCCCCTTTAAAACATATGAAATTTGTTTAATTTGTCATAATTTCTCCATTTGAACTGAACTTTCTTTGAACTTCGTGTAATGTAATAATTAGTTTACGGTCATTGTGAGGGGACAAAAAACATTAACAAAACCGTTTTCATCATATTAGGCACAAGAAGATTAATAGTGAATATGTACATATTGATAATTAATATAATATAATGTGTAGCTTCGGTAAATTAAAAAAGCTCAGCTTTAAGAGGGGAAGAGACAGAGCAAGAGAAAAACAAAGAGAAAAAGAGTGATGGAGAGAAATAATCTTCGTCCCACTGACATGGTTTAAATCTTTGTTTGAAAGCTATTGTTATCCAATGTTTTGGGCCTTCAAAAATATCTCAAAATGCACATTTGTAGATCAGAAAAATCTACATTCTCTTGGAGAACCCCTGAACTCCCCGACTACCTCACATTCGGGACCTCAGGGATTATAAAACTCTCCCATATGCTAATATGCAGGTTAAAATTAGATCCTAAACTAAAATGTTACCCTTTTTTTTTTTCTTCTTTTTAATCATAGCCCTCAATGGGGACTGAGGCGCACAAAAATAAAAATCACCCCTGCGTATTCTTATTAATTTCATAAAAAATACTCACATTTTGTAGATTCTGGAACTTGTATGTAAATGTATATCCACAACTGTAAGCTTTTGTCAGATCTTTCCATCACAGTGACACTGATTTAATAACTGTCGCAGTTTGAGCAGGAATTGCTATAATCTGATGTGTGTGTTCTTCAATCACAGTTTCTCATGTTTCACCGATTCATTGTGATGTTTTAGAGACACAGAAAAGGTGAGACACACAGAGAAATACAGAGAAATGGAGAGAAACTGAAGCAGAAATCTGATGTTATATTGATCTTTTTGTTATATTTCTGTATTTCTCCTTTCAGAAAGCAGCAGTGTGATTCATCTAACCTGATAAATATTCTCCATCATGTTCCTTTCTCAACATATAATAAGTTCATGGTTCAGACACTGTTACTGTATATAAGATGAATGTGTATGAATGGATTTTATATTATATAGTACATGTTTGGATTTCATGAATATAGTACATGCTTCCCTGAACACATCTGACCTGAATCTGAGTTTTACAGTAATCTTGATTGGGGGGGGGGGGGGGGACAAAGCCCCGAATCTTTTAAGTTTTTTAAAATAACTTCAACTTTGTTTAATTTCCATTGTCTCTCTGACTGGAGCGGCAAAAAATGAAACAAAAGCTCTATTACCGTGCGTGGTGGCAGACGGTAATGCATCGCGCATCACTCAGCTTGTTTGCCAACTGCCAATAAAAACTAACGAAGAAGAATATAAATTTTCTTCTTCGTCGTTGTCATCAGGGGCTGGCGGGCTGTTGTATGTTTCACCAGCGTCGTTACTGGCTAACCGGCTGAAGTTAATATGGACGTAACCGAGGGGAGGGGGGCTCGTAAAACCAAAACACACATCTTGTATCAAATGGTAAATTATCTCAGGGCATGTTTTACAGCTAATCTCGGCACATTATTGGGATAATTGATAATATAGTGATAAAGAAGATTAGAAAGACATGAGAAAGTATATTTCCTCCTCCTGATGACAACAATTCCAAGTACAGATGCATCAATATCGTGGAAAAGTAATTTTTTTCCCCCCATACTTTAATTTAAAAAGCAATTTTTAAATATATTCTACATTCATTACATACAAAGTAAAATATTTCAAGCCTTTTATTGTTTTAATCTTGATGATAAGGGCTTACAGCTCATGGAAATCAAAACTCCAGTACGCCTATATCAAAATGTAGTATTAGAATTTTAGAACAAAGATTTTTTTATACGACCACCTGACAGCTAATCAGCTAATCAGCTAATCAACTCAAAACACCTGCAAAGGTTTCCTGAGAATTTAATCTGTCATTCTTGTTCTGGTGGTGCAGCACAATGACCTTTTCCACAATATTCAAAATTTGAGATGCGCCTGTAATAATGTAATACACGTATTAGTATTTACGTAATTAAAGGAATTGTTATGGTGAACAGTAATAATGAATAAATAGTAGCAGCAGAGTATTGCTAATTTAATACATTTAATAATAAGTTTTACACGCCACCAGATACCACTGTGTTTATTTTCCCAGACAGTGTATAGATTTTTAGGCATTCTATTGTCTCAAACAGCCTGAAAAATAGTGCATTTAGCTGACGTAAATGGGGAAAAAATCTTCCCGGGGGAGTATGTCCCCGGACCCCCCTAGGTTTGGGCTAAGGCCCGAATGTTTGCATCGTCTGGCTCCGCCCCTGATTGTAACCTGACAGAAACTGTTGGTTGTGTGTTAATAAGCTTTCCTGTAGCTCTGACAGTAGAGCGGTACAATGGGTTTCATGGGTTCGATTCCCAGGGAAAGCAAGAACTGATAAAAATGTAAATGTGTACCTTGAAATGCAATGTAAGTCGCTTTGGATAAAAGCGTCTGCCAAATGTGTAAATGTAAATATATTTGACCTGCAACTTTAACAACACAACAGCAATGTTGAAATGTTTTGTATAGTACACTTGTGTATTCAGAGCTTATGACACTATTGGATGAGACCCGGACTGAGCTGATGATGACATCACTGTTTTCTCCAGAGCTGATTTGAACTATTGAACTATAATTGATGATCTTTACACGTTATTAAACCAAACTGAATCAACACTGAACTGAATTCAACTAAAATATTGTATGTCTAAAGCTGATCTACAGCAGATTTGAATTGTGTTTGCATCATTGATCATTGCTGTTTATGACTGTGAAGCTTTAAAACGATCTGTATCTTGTCCTGCAAAGGTGCCAAAACTTTTTAATACAAAGAGACAAAAATCTTTTGTAATTACTTTGTAATTAAAGTAAATGTTGCATCATTTCCAACTATATGATGTGCTATTGGGAATACCATCAGCATGACTGGTGTCTAAAGCAAGTGTAAACACACACAAATAATCATTGGAGTGAGGAAAAGGGGGAGATGCGGTGGCGTACGGCAAAGACTGAAGCAACAAGGCCATCGTTGGATGCCTCTTCCTTCAATCATCCTCGCCAACGTCCAGTCTCTTCGTAATAAAGTGGACGAGCTCCAGGCAAAAGTAAAGTTCCTTGCGGAATATAGAAATGCCTGTCTCCTCGCCCTGACAGAGACGTGGCTTAAAGAACAGGATCCACTCTCTGATCTTGAGCTGGACGGGTTTGGGGAACCTGTCCGTCTTGACAGAGACTCAACAGTGACGGGAAAATCACTCGGTGGAGGCTTATGTCTTATAAATAAGAAATATGCAATACGGTGATCATCAGAGAAACACTGTGTACCTCTGATATAGAACTTTTGTCTGTGTCTTTACGCCCCTTTTATCTGCCCAGGGAATTCCCACAGATATTCATCACACTTGTTTACATTCATCCGAAGGCTAATGCAGATTTAGCAACTCGGGCTATGGCGAAGTGCGTGCAGCGGCTTCAGTGGATTTCACCTGAAGCACCAAATTTCATCATGGGCGATTTTAATAACGGTAAACCAGGGAAGTCCCTGTGTAACTTTTATCAATATGTCACCTGCACAACACGACGGACCGAAAGTTTGGACCTCTGATAGGGATCCGTCAAAGGTGCTTATAAATCCTACAGCAGAGCTCCACTCGGCATGTCTGACCATAACTCTGTTTATTTGGATCCGTCTTACAAACCGGTACTGAAGAGAAACAAGCAGGAACGGAAGTGGGTTCCGGTTTGGTCAGAGGACTCAATCCAGTGTCTACAGGAATGTTACGGATGCACTGACTGGGATCTATTCAAAAATGAATGTAAGGACACTGATGAGCTCACAGAGACTGTTTCCGCACACATCACCTTCTGTGAGGACTTAGTCATCCCTCGTAAACCCACTTCCATATATCCAAATAATAAACCATGGGTCTCCAAATCTGTCAAAAGCATAATTAATCATCGAAATATTAGTTTCAGTCAAGGTAACATGACTCAATACAAAGTACTTCAAAAACAAGCTAAAAAGGCAAAACTTAATTATAAGGACACAGTTGAGAACATGCTGAGCACAGGTAACTCACGTCCTGCATGGGAGGGGGTGAAAGCCATGATGGGGATGCAGCCTAAGAAGTGTCCGATTTCCCTAAATGACATGTCAGACCTTGCCTCAGCTCAAATGAACTGAACATTTTTTATAATCGTTTTAATATTCAAGATTTTAGTGAGGAGTTGTCAGTTTTTAACACTAGAAGTCCCAGAGAGCAGCCATTTGGCTTTTCTACCTATAAAACCCGCAGGACAGCCGATGGGCTGGAAGGCTTTAGGCTAATATCCTTAATCAGCTGTTAACAGTTGCTTTTGTTATGTAAACGATGTGGGGCCATGCTGAGCCACTTCAAGGAAACTTGTGTTTCACTATGCCATCTTAGGGAGAAATCAACACACATGTTTTTTTTTTTTCCTTTGTTGCTGAGATTTATTGATAAAAACAGTACAAAATAAAATAAAAAAGAAACCAACCATTTGTACACATATTTACAAATAATATTAAAAAGTGAGTGAGTACATTCCAGCAATCACTCACAATCCTGGCACTGCCATGGTATCTCCCGTCTGCATTTACCACATGTATCTGTAGCAGTGAACACATCGCACAGTGGCATGATTGTTCTTGCATTGGTGTTTGACCTGACACATGGCTCTTTTTCCAGGGCTAGGTGTGGAGGGTTGTGTCCGAAGCAATTGTTCTTTTCTTGCCTTCTTCGCACACATATGAGAGTTAGCCAACTCTCTTGCAAGCTCCACCAGGAAGTCCACCCGTCTTTCCTGCCTTCCGGTGCATGCTTGATACAGCACATGTGCATTCAGTGCTGCCATGTCAATCATGTTATAGAACACGGCAACTGGCCAGCGCCGTGTCCCTGTGCGGACAGTGTACTCCCGCACCATCTGGTCCATCACATCCACGCCGCACTTTGTGGTGTTGTAAAGGGTGACAGTGTTTGGCTTCCTTTTGGTGGTATTATCAGTCTGAATCACGCTGTGCACGCTGCTAAGAATGTAGACGGTCTTCTTCCGTTTGGCCGCATACGCCGTCAGCGTAGCAGCAGTGGTTGAAAACACCTAATAAATAAGATAAATTGTTATTTTCATAGCACTTTTACACACAATGACACACTTAGCGGTGTTGATTCTAAAAATTAGAAACACATAAACATAGAACCACAAAAGACCTGCAACATACCTGAGTGGTGAATTCATTGCGATCTGTGTGTCTAGCGGATTGAGGGATTTCCCGGCGAATCTTGTTGACTGTGCCGAGGATGGTGGTTTTCCGGCTAAGAAGTTTATGCGCAAGTGACAGCGATGTGAAGAAATTGTCCGTGGTAACATTTCTGCCCTTGTCTAGGAATGGTTCCATCAGCCTCATCACTACATTTTCAGACAGTCTCTCTCCACTGGGATGACTAGGGTCCTTGCCAAGATATGGGAGGACATTACAAATGTACTTGGATTTTAGGTCGCAAGCCACCCAAAACTTGATCCCAAACTTGTCAGGTTTAGTTGCAATATACTGCAGGAAACAGCAGCGAGTATTTGACGGGAAAAGCTGTTCATCAACGGTGATATGTAGACCAGGGTTGTAGGACGTGATGCAATTGGTGACGATTAGTGCGAACTAATGCGATTAGTTCAGGGAGGGCCATGAACCAATGAACATGCTCCGTTTCCTGTGCATGTTGAATAGTCCATTCTTGAATGCTATGAAACACAGGAAGCTCTGAAGGCGACTCGAGATACTTTTCCTGGCCTTAGCCGTTGGCTCTCCATCTGCAGCGTACACTTTTATTGGGGTGAAAGGGAGACGCGTCCCCACCTGTTCTTCACGCCACACTGTGCCATCTTTCGCTGTCTCTGTCAGGTCAGTCCCCAAACGGGCTCTCTTTTTTGGTTGAGGAGCAGTCTCCTCATCTGCAGTGTGAACAAATTCAAATTGTGAGCAATGGAAAAGTCAAATGATATCACAAATGCATGCATAGATACTAATAATAATTCCAGTATCTCCTTCTCTGTATCGGAATAATGTCTGAAATATCTTCCTAAATAAAAAGATACAACTAAAGCAAAGAAACAACTAATAATGTTTTGCACTTCAGATGGCAGTGAATGTCTACTAAGTAGTACAAACAAAAAAGTGGACAATACAAAAAAGGCAGAGTAAATATTTATGTCACTCCACTCTGCTTTTTTGGTGTTTTCCACTTACTGGTTTGAAATGAAATAGGAAATAATATGAAATGAAACTTAACCTGAAGACAGATCAGACAGCTCTGAATCCGAATCCGGCTGAAGTTCTATGTCTTCTCCCTCCGAGTCACAAGGGTTTACTTCACTCAGGATCATTTCCAAGGCCTGCCGAGTGGTGAGTCTTGTCTGCATTTTCTTTTCTTGGAGAGGAGGTTCGTACACCACAGAATTCTTGAGGGCACTGAAGTAGTAGGCTATGTGCAGTGAGATTTTACCCACCTCAGCACAAAAGGAATTACTTCTCATTTGAGAGCAAGCTGCATGCAATTAGATGTGCTAATTCATACCTGTTTACACCTGGGCAAGACCCTACATGCCAATGTGAGACATGGTCAATCAAGTTCTCTGCTTTTAGCAGCCCTCCCTCCCCCACACATACAAACAAGCCACCAGCAACCATTCACACACACACCCCCAACCCCCCTGCAGATTGCTCAGGTAATGACCACATTTACACATGAATTGATGCTAATGATAGCCAAAAGACTAACCAGTTAGCATCCACTTGGCTAAAGGAGGGTTACAAAACTCTGGGACTTCTAGTGTTAATAACGTTGCCCCTGGGCAAGGTAAAGTCCAGGTTGACAGAAACAAGGTCGTGACACTCTTCAGAGGTATAAAGGAAAGGAAAAGTCCCGGCCCCGATGGCATTGGAGGCCGTATATTAAAGAACTGTGCTGAACATCTGGTAGACATTTTTTGTTTTATTTTCAAAATGTCCGTACATCTCCACACTGTTCCTCGCATTTGGAAAGACTCAATTATTGTCCCGGTCCCTAAAAATAAAGCTCCAGAGTCTCTTGATGACTTCAGGCCGGTGGCGCTCACGTCCCTCACTATGAAGACGTTAGAGAAGATTGTGAAGGAAGAACTTTTGAACTCTGTCCAGGATCTACTAGATCCGTTTCAATTTGCCTACAGACCGAACCGGGGAGTGGAAGACGCAGTATGTACTCTTTTTAACCTGATCTATCTTGAGGTTGCAAAGAGCTTTGTGCCGCTGCTTTTTATTGACTTTTCTTCAGCTTTTAATTGCATCCAACCACATATCTTAGCAGGGATTTTAAAGAGTAGCCTACCTTTAATATCAATCCTTGTCTTATCTGTTGGTTGATTAACTTTTTAATTAACAGGTCTCAACGCTTGAGAGTGAATAGTATTTTATCTGATGTCCTCTTTTCCTCCACTGGTTCCCCTCAGGGCTGCGTCCTCTCCGCGATCTTATTTATTTTATATACAAACGCATGCCAAAGCCAGCACACTAGGAGTCATATCATTAAGTTTGCTGACGACTCGGTAATAGTGTCGCTGCTGACACACAAGGACCCTGAGCATGGCGCTATTTTAAATGATTTTACAGAGTGGTGTAACTTAAGTCATCTTTTATTAACATTAACATGGCAAAAACTAAAGAAATGTTGATCGATTTCAGTCTGCCTAAATGCAGGACAAATAGACAAAAACTCTTTTGTCCCTGCTAGGTTGTTTTAATAAGTCAATGTGAGTTGTGGACTTCTGTGTAGTATGTATTTATAGTTTTTTACTGATTGTATGGTTGCTGTTTTGTATAATATGTGTGTTACTTATGTCACATGCTGCTGCACATTGAATCACCCCTCGGGGATAATAAAGACTCCTTGAACCTTGAAACACACACAAATAATCATTGGCGATGCAACCTAAGACGTCACATGTACACTACGCCACGCTGAAGAAAAAGCCCTACTAGACAGAGAATGGAGTGAGCAGCACTTAATTAACTGAATACAGATCCAGACCCAAATTAATAGAGTGAGAGAAATTAATAGAAAGAAATTAATAGAAAGAGTGAGAAAAAATAATAGAAAGAGTGTCCAGGTTATAATTTACCCTAAAAACCAAAAGGAATAATAATAATAATAATAATAATAATAAATGCATTTTTTTTTTGCATTATGACATAGTGATGACCCCTACATTTTATTTTTGTAATGTTCTTTTTTTTTATTTTATTTTTTTTATATCATGGCATTATTTATTGTACTGCGTTTATGCATATTTTTCAAAAATAAAAACGTGCAAGTAAAACATCCAAATGTAACAGGTAAAATAAATTTGTAATGAATTGTGCCAAAATGTTTGTTCATGTTGTAGAATAATCCTAAAATATTCATTAAATATAATGTATTAAGTGCATCTAAAAGAAAGGGATATGGAGACACCTACAGGCGACTAGGGTCAGCTAAGAGTGGAGTCGGCCATTTTCTCCTCAGTCTCAGGCAAGCTGTCGAGGAGAATGGTAGGTGGAAAATCTCTCTCCAGTCGAACAGAAATAAAATGTTGTCTGGGATGATTTTATTTCTCTTTAAGGTCAAAATTGTTCTTTTAAAATTATTTTATTTCATATTTGAGTCATAAGAGAGATAGAGTTGATGGATAATTGATGTTTTATACCGAACTCACTGTTGAGTACATTAGGAGCACACGATATCCGTTGTATCTCTCGTTGCTTATTTTCACAAGAAACTTACTGTATATTTATTTTTGACAGTTACATGACCAGATGATGTAATTCATGTCTGTTTGGTGTCATTTCACATATTCCCAGGTATGATGCACTAATGTTTATATGATGTTACGTTTTCTGTGTTCAGAAAAAAAACTGAAAAAAGAAACTGAGCTCTTAATTGTGAAAAAACGTGATTTATTGTTTGTTGAACTGGTGAAAGAGTCTTACGCAAGCTGTTGAGGAGAATGTTACATGACCGGATGAGCTGTATTTCATGTCTGTTTGGTGTCATTTCACATATTCCCAGTAAACACGCGATGGGTGAGCTCAGCCTACGTCTCTGTGTGGTCGTTTCCAGAAGGGTCGACAGAAGGAATCAGTGAGGGGTTAACCAGACATATTAGAATGATGTTGAAATATTAATGGCATGGAAAACATTCTTCATTTTAATACAAGATTTTCTGATGATATTAGACCTGGATCTCTGTGCTTGATCAGAGCCGTGCTTTCCTTCTTGCAGCAGGGGTTGGAGTGAAGGCTGTCTTCCTCCGCCCTGAAGTCGATGCTGCCGCCATCTTTACTCACCATGACTTGGTGGAGGGTAAGTCAGTTGGGAAGCATGACCTGGTCATCAGGTTCCTCAGGGGGGCGAGGAGATTAAATCCACCCCGTCCTCCTTCTTTACCCTCTTGGGATTTGTCACTGATGCTCAGAGCACTCCAGAATGCCCCATTTGAGCCCTTTCAATCAGTAGACTTGAACATCTTGTCTCTAAAGACGTTGGGACCAGCAAGTGCTGCCCGTGGAGGAGGCAGACCCAGCCCTGGCTTTACTCTGTCCCGTCCGCACTCTGCGTCTGTACGTGGACAGAACTCAAAGCCTCAGGACCTCAGACCAGCTCTTTGTCTGTTGCGGAGGCCAGCAGAGGATGGTGGATCTGGGTAGTGGATGCCATCGCCTTGGCTTATCAAGCACAGGGTGTGCCTTGCCCGCTCAGGTTGCACGCTCACTCTACTAGGAGTATTGCATCCTCTGACAGATATATGTAGAGCTGTGGGCTGGGCGACACCTAACACATTCGCTAGATATTATAGCCTACATGTCGAGTCGGTCTCCTCCTGTGTTCTCGCCTCAAACGGGCAGAAGACACTGAGTGGACCCGGCTTGTGTCGGCTTGCTGTGCTAAGACGTGCATTGGGCGCTGGAAGAGGGCAGCAGCTGTGGTGCTTTGATAGGGATTCCCTCAGTCGTCATCGATGTACGTAGAGAGTGAAAGTATTATTATTTTTTCATAAATTAATTCATACAGTTGTTTGTTCATACATTGTGTAAGAACTACATCAACACTAACACTTGAATTATGAGGATTAATTGTATTGCTTTGTGGTTTACAGAGCAGAAAGGTCTTCTGGGACAGAAAGGCAGCTTTTCCACCTTTTGATCAAAAGATGTCGTTAGTGTGCAACGTGTTGAAAAGCTTCGAGTAATGAACCATTTTATGATACAGTCGAGGGGGAAATCCCCAGTGCTTCACAAAGCTTCATTTCACCATCACTAATAGCAGGTTCGTGGAACGGGATCGGAAGACAAGGATGGCAGGTAAGTGGAACAGGTAAAGATCAAGGTAGAGTCTGTGTGTCCATGGAGAGACGAGATCAGACAATGAAGAGTAGGGTAGAGTGGGGGAAAACTCCCCCCACCTGTTTTTCCCAAAATAACCACTAAAAGTAGTCAAGATACATTTTTACTGTTGCTATGCACTACGTTGATAACGGGGATATACAAATCTCTATGGAGAAGCTGACACCAGCGACATATTTGAAGAGAAGAGGATTACATGGTAAATGCTATAATTTTCAGATATTAGTAAATAAGTGTTTAAGAGAATATTGTTCTGCAGGATATCACAGTGATGTATGATAGATGAATAGTGAAGTCTGTAGTTTGAGATCATATATATTATTTATAAGGAATATAATTATATTTTAAAAATTAAAAAATTTTTTTTAAAACTCATAGCTTGTGGGGTAAAACGCCCCCTACACTGAGGGGTAAAACGCCCCCTTTGTACAAAAATATTTGCAGTGAAAATACTAATTAATTATGAAGGCTGAGCAATTTTAATATTTGGTGAATAACTCCTGCTAGTGATGGGACATTTGAACCGAGGCGTCGGAGCGTGTGTCGAGAAAAAGTGGGCGTGCCAGATGAAGCCGCGATTCGAGGCTTGTGTTGTTAACGTGAAAATCACGTGACTAATGACAAACGAGGCCTCGGTTTGTGTGGATACGTCATCGGTTCGTTCTGAGTGTCGCTTCCGGATAAAAGGCGGTTCGAAACTCGCGCCACCTTGTGGGTGTTGCAGGAGTATTAGAAGCAGTTGTAGTAGTGTCAGAGAGTCAGAGAGTTAGATGATAACTGTTGTGTCATATGTGAGGGCTGTATATTATTACATTATCAGGTTAGAATAGTTAAAGTAGGCCTATATTATTATTATAGTAGGCCTAGCTATATTATAGTCTTGTTATATTAATTAGATAAGATTATTTGGATTGCTCTGGATTTTTGCATCTGGACTGGACTGCTTTTTGATTTGGATTGCCTTTTTGGATGTGTTTGCTTTTTGTGACTCTTCTTTTTCCTGGTAATGGACAAGCAAGAAAGAGGAGATCCTCCCCTGTCTGGGCTCAACAGAAGCATCGGTGTCCTCATTTGTACCACTGCCATTTTTACGTTCCCCTGCATCCTCTGTTCCTTGTGAAAGGATATTTTCCAAGGCTAGAGAGATTTTGTCCAAGAAGAGGAATCGTCTAAACCCCAACACACTTGAAATAATTCTGTTTCTCAATAAAAAATCTATTGTAATCCTTCCTTCCGGACTATTCTGTTGCAGTTTACTTTGATAATCTGTTATCTATAATCTGCTAAATGAATAAATTTACTTTATTACACTCCCTCTAACATAAGCACTGCCTGCACTCAACACAGTGTCACTGTTGTTGTTCATACTGTCACTATCCAAACAATTTATGAATAATTAATAAACTGTGTGTGTGACTCTGCACAAGTAAATTCAGACAGAGAAAGATACATATTTTATAATATACACAGTAATGGACAAATGTCTGATAATGTCTTTTTATTATTGCAAATGAAAGGTTACAGACATCAACAGTGAGTAGCCTACAAAATAAATAAATAAATAAATATTTGTATTTATAAAAATATTTTTATAAAATATACATTTAAATAAAAATATACAAATAAATATAAATAATTATTTGTATATTTACATTACAAATAAATATTTGTATTTCTAAAAGTATTTTATAAAATATACATTTTTTTATTAAAAAAAAAAATTATAGAGGGAGGGAGGGAGGGAGCGTGGCTCTGAACACTGGTTCAGAATGAATTAATTTGTCTGCTATTTCTTTGCACAGTAGCTAGGTGTCACTAGTGAGCAATGCTGAATGAAGCTTCGAGTAATGAACCTTTGGCTGAAGCAATGGACTGCGAGGTCTCAGTGGTTCAGGAAGCCTCATTTTGCCATCACTAACTCCTGCCATAGTCACTCAAAACAGGGATGGCAATTCTAGTCACATTTATGTTTTGTTTCACTGTAATGTCACATTTTCCTTAAGGGGGGCGTTTTCCCCCACTCTACCCTATATATAGTGAACAGGTGACGAGGTACAGGTGTGGTGATTAGTAATCAGGAGAGAGTGAACGAGTGGGTGGAGTCTATCTGGTGGAGCCGTGACACCTTTAGAGTGATATAAACCCCAATAAACAAATAAAAATTAAATGGATTCCTCATGAACTTTTAAGCAATTAATAAGACAGTTTGATCATTTTTGTGGCATTGGTTTTAAGTAAATTGTGACTTTATCATTATATTCTTCTATCTTTTCATGTATTTTTGTCATATTTTGTATCGTTGCTATTATTGGGAGAAGTTTTTGCCTGATTTGATCTGCCCTCTGCAGTGTATCTCTTGTAGTTAAGTAAGAAGATTATGTTTATCTTTAGCGATATGTCTTATAAAAGCACTTTCAAACTCTATTGACACTGCTTTCCAAACAAGGAGTGAAACCACTTTAGAAATGAATCATCTGAAATGTTTGCAGTATGACTCTTTGGGGAAACCCTGTTGAACCTTTTGGTGTTTTAGCAAGGAAACCCCCACATTAATGATTATGGAAGTCTAAGGAACACCGGAAGTTTCCCTTTCAAATATTTAGTCCTCTCAAGGCCCGCCTCCCCCTCGTGTCAAAGCGTGTCAATCAATGTTTACAATATCGATGAGAAAAAATGAAGTGGAACTATCCTTCTGGTCACGAAAAGAGTTCATTGTGGGAACAGTGATCAGGCAGACTTGTGTTCTCTCCTCTCCGAGTTTGATGTCAGAAAAGAACAGTGAAGTTAAGTTGATGTGCATCTCTCTCTAGTCTGTCTGTGTCTTGCTTGTTAACACCGACAACTTCCAGGGCTGTGCTCTGTGACTTTGTGTCTGACAAAAAATTGAGAATGGTATAACTATAGAATATTTATTATGTTTGATAAATGACAACAGTGGACAACGGTGTTTGTTTATAAACTGAAGCTCGGAAAAGAACCGCGTCGCGCATTAACATGCATTCATATGCACATGCACGGAATGAAACGCACTTTCCAGCAGAAACATCTGTGGGGACCAGTACAATATGGCCGTGATGGCACTCCTCATAAAACAAGACGATGATTATCTAGTCTCTCAGTCAAGGGTTAGTTACAACTCTGCAAGATGGAAAGATAGTTTGTGAACATCTTGTCAACTGGGGCATCGACACAGCATAGTTTGCTCACTGAATATGAGTTCTTCCATGCCTTTTCGATCTGATTGTATAGATCGGGCAGGAATGGAAGGCTCACGAGAGCTGGAGCGTTATGGCTGGAAAGAAACAAGTCTGCCACGAGCGGTCTCTTCCTTTACGTGCTCCTACAGCAGCTGAAGCCTCGCTGAAGCGCGTTACATAACACTCAATAACTCATCATCCGCGGGGCAGGGAGGCTGTGGGGGATCGGGTTATGAATCCTCTTCACCCTCATCATCATCTCCTATTCTCCTGGACTGGTTGTTCTAATATCCAGCAGAGCACTCGCTGTCAGATCAGAGGATGTTAGTGACAACACTTACTCATCCAGCAGCTCAAACTCGTAAGATTAACAACCCTCTGAAACCCCACGGCTCTCCTCAGCGCGAGCGGGACCTGAATCGACTGGTACAGATGTCTGTCCCTGTTCCCTCGAGAAGAGAGCAGACGAGAGCGGAGTTTTCTCAAGGGAAAAACCCACAGTGGCACATCAGCTCCCTCAAGAACTGATCGTATGTGCTCTGAGCCCCAACAGTAAACGCACAAGCTGCGTGTGTCATCAGGTGTCAAATATCTTAGACACAGATCCACACACGTTTTTCACATAGCCATGAATACCATTTAAAGTTTCAGGTTGAAGCGTAAAGACAAAACCGTCCCTGAAGAAGAAAAGCTGGTGACGTGTTCTCCAAATTCCCCTTATTTACTTCCGGGTCGCACTAGTAATGACTCATAGGCTGTCGCCGGCCAATAGGATTAGTCATGATTAGATAAGCGTTTCAGACACCGGTTCACGCGAGGCGTTCCCCAAAGAGTCATCAACGGAGTGATTTTGTGTTTTTGGCCTTATAAGAAAAGGTCAAACAGATTTATCCATTATGTAGAGATGGACACAGACATATTTTGATACAAATGTACACCACGTAATCAATTAAAATACACATCAATCTTACAGCACAGAAGAAATAATCAAACATATCACAGCATATAGTAGACAATATATGATAAAAGAAATCAATAATATCTAAAATAATAATAATATATAAAGTATAACTAATAAAATAAATTATATGAATAAAGATATTATCATAAACATTGACCATTTTGGATACAACAAGTATCATTTTCTGGATGATACGGTTGAAGGTTCATGAAGGTTGTGATGGAAAGATATGAAACAAATTTTTTTTTAGTGATATTCTGTGGAGGAACTTCAGATAAGAAAAAGAGATTATGTTATTTTAGAATATAAATATAAAGTATAGAATAAAACAGAAAGTATTGAGGTGGGAGTGTGTGGCTTGAATAACTTTGACATATGACTGAGACTGTGCATGAGTTTCCAGATATTCCAGTGATTATAATATCTCATGCTGACACTATATATAACCAGAGGGAGGAGTGTAACCTTCACTGTATAAAAGCTGATCTGTCTGAGCTGTGTGATCTCTCAGATCTGCACTGGATGTCTCCTCTCTTCTGCTCATCACAAGGTAACTAAAACACTTTATCTTTAATTGTTTTGTAAAGAGATTTTTATTAATTAATTTAAATTGAGACATTTATGTCTCTATTATAGTGAAAATGAAATGTAAACCTGTATTGCTCAACAATCATTAAAGCTGCAGTCCGTAACTTTTTTGTGTTCAAAATTATCCAAAATAATAATAATAATAAAAAACATAACCAGCCAGTGTTCAAAACTCTCTGCTTGCCGTAGCTCGATTCAAAACGGTAAGCTTGTAATAATGATTTTAATTCCAGTGGTACTGGTGGATTTCCGAGGGAAATTCGAGCTTGTCTTTGCGTCGTTACGTCACATCTGTCCACATAAAGAAGAGTCCCGGCTAGTAGGCTATGAGTGTGAGGATGTTGGAGAAGGAGATTTATAACCTTTTCTCACAGCACTTGAAATAATTACACTTATAGTGGATCCAGAATGTTTCAAACTACAATCACCAGTGACAACTGGAGATTCACCCGTTGTAAAACCCAAAAGACTTCGGAGTGGCTAGAGAAAAAAGAGACTGTAAACGGCCCATGCGGACACAAGGATAAACATCGGCAGGGCTTCTGAAAGATGGAAATCCACCAGTATCACTGAACTCCGTGTTTTAAAGGGGTTCAAAACGGACGCAGATACGGCTTTTTTTGCTAGACAGGTAATTCATTTCAATAGTTTAATTATGTAACAGTAGCACACTTGTTAGCTTAATTTACACAGTTACGGAGTTTCCTTTGTTGGGCCTTTCTCGTTTTGCTATGGTAAATATGAATTATTTTGTGCTAGCTATGAGAGAGAGCAATGCACCTTTACCTCCTCCGTTGTAAAGTACTGGATCTGAATCAGATCGGTAAAATGAACATTTTCCTGTCGTAAGATGTTTATATTATGTTATATTATAAAACATTTATGCATAACAGGGATTCCGTTCATACACCGTTTATTTCATAGCACTATGATTGCACAAAATAACTGCTTCTATGATTTGCACGGTTTGACATGATATAAGCGATCGTTAGATTTAATCAGCGCGATTTACTGCAATGCTTTTTCCCCTTAGTTGGTCAGAACAAAAGTGGATGTTACTTACTTGTTCAGAACATTTTCCGATTCTAATATTGATCATACTTCCAAAAAGTATATTCTGTGATTCTGAAAGCCCGTATCCACACCGGCGCAGTGGATTCCTCCGCGCTGTTTCATGCCGATGCACATCCCACGTAAAGTTGATAATACCGCAAATAACTGCAATTGCAGATTTCGAACAGAGATGGCGACAAAGAGGAAAAGCTACGGACTGCAGCTTTAACTAATGTTAAACTTCACTCTGAACTGATACTGTATTCTTTTGAACAGATAAATTACAGCATGGGAGGACATGTATTGAGCTTCACAAACTACAGAATAATTACACACAACAGAGAAAGAGAAGAATGGGGAACCAAAAGGACAAAATGTTACAATCTAATGAACCAAAACAGAAAAAGACGCCGAGTCTAGTCAGACAAAGCAGCATTAATAGCGGAAAACCAAACTGTGAGTATTTATGATGTTTAATATAAAACTGTCATATTTCATCATCAACAGTTTTAATTTTCTCTGGTGTCTAAAATGTGTAAAATCAATTCTAAACTATGAATTTTCTATATTGGAAAAGCAAGAAGCAAATTACAGTTGTGGTCATAAGTTTATATAGTTATTTTTTTTATTTTACCATATTTATTAAAACATCTTTTAGCAGCACACGTGAAATTAAGTTAAGGTCTCTTATGCTTATTCTTATTCATTTCGTTAAAAATACCCACATTTTGTAGATTCTGCAACTTGTAAGTAGATGTATATCCACAACTGTAAGCTTTTGGCAGATATTTCCATCAGTGACACTGATTTATTAATTATCACTGTTTGAGTATGAATAATCTGATGTTTGTGTTCTTCATTCACAGTTTCTCATGTTTCACTGATTCATTGTGATGTTTTATTCACAGAAATGGTGAGAGACACACACAAATACAGAGAAATATTGAAAACTGAAGCAGAAATCTGATGTTATATTGATCTTTGTGTTATATTTATATATATTTCTGTGTTTCTCCTTTCAGAAAGCAGCTGTGTGATTCATCTAACCTGATAAATATTCTCCATCATGTTCCTTTCTCAACAAATAATAAGTTCATGGTTCAGACGCTGTTACAGTATAAGAGGAATGTGTATGAATGGATTTTATATTTATATAGTACATGTTTGGATTGCATGAATATAGGACATGCTTTCCTGAACACATCTGACCTGAATCTGAGTTTTACAGTAATCTTGATTGTAACCTGACAGAAACTGCTGGTTGTGTGTTAATATGCTTTCCTGTAGCTCTGACAGTAGAGCGGTACGATGGGTTTCATGGGTTCGATTATCAGGGAAAGCAATGACTGACAAGAATGTAAATGTGCAGCTTGAAATGCAGTGTAAGTCGCTTTGGATAAAAGTGTCTGCCAAATGCATAAATGTGAACATATTTGATCAAAATCAGCAAGCGAGGTAAATGAGTTTTGACTGAATAATGCAGCAGTTAACAACACTACAGCAATGTTTTGTATAGTACACGTGTATATTTAGAGCTGATGACACTATTGGATGAGACTCGGACTGAGCTGATGATGACATCACTGTTTTCTCCACTGTTTGATTTATTGTGCAATTGAACTCTTTTCGTAATTGATGATTTTACACATTATTAAACCGATCTGAAACAACACTGAACTGAATTCAACTAAAATATTGTATGTCTAAAGCTGATTTACAGCAGATTTGAATTGTGTTTGCATCATTGATCATTACTCTGCTGGTTTTGATGTGTGTGTGTGTGGGGGGGGGGATTTGGGGAATTTGGTGAATTGTGGTTTGCCCAAAAGTTTCCCCTAAACCAGGCTCAATAGCCCAAAACAATCACAGGGAGATTAAGTCCTACTTAAACCTATATGGTGAGGGCAGCAAATAAGAGATGGATAAGATTATTTGTAAGTGCCAGAAAGAAAGAAAGAAAGAAAGAAAGAAAGACAGAAAGAAAGAAAGAGAGGGCAGAGATGTGATTAGGAATGATAAGTCAGTAGGCTGATGTAGTTTCTTCATTCACTGTGACCTATACTGCACTGGATGGACTATTTCACATGTATTTTGTGTATTTTCTAAATACTGTATTTGTATTTAAATAAATTTTTTCACACAGTATTTTGTATTTGTATTTTAAATACATTTCCATGTATTTATGCCCATCTCTGCATATAGGGATATTATAATAATCATGTAATATCAAGAAAGATCAAGTTCATGGTTAAGGCACTGTTACATTATTATGTAATACTATATAAATGTTTATTAAATGTTCACATCTCTCCACATCTAATTCCTAACAACTAGAAAAGACACATTTTCACAACACAGCTTAACCGATCCTAATCAAACACACCTAAACCAGCGAATCAAGCTCTTCATGATGACCAGAATCCCGTGTGTTGAGGTGTGGAGATGAACACTGCGTGACTGATCCCTCATCAGCAGAACTGGACACCGCTGACCGACACACTTTCCATATCTGTGCAGTTTTATGGAAATATGAGAATTTGCTGAGATATTCACTAATTTTTCCATTGACATTGTTGAATTTGTGAGGTTGCAGCTCAGTAATGGCTATGAAAATCAAAAGCTCATTTGATCAGATCTGTGCGGTCTGAGGATGTGAGCTATAATGAAGACTGACATCAACATGACACTGATGGCACCAGCAGAACATTCACAGTCACAAACACACAGAGCTGTTGAACCTGAGTGTGAAAACACGTCACTTTAGCCCCTTCACACACACAGTCTTTATGGTAAATTACCGCTAGATCATGTGTGTACCAGTAAGGGGAGTTGTAACATTACCGGTTAATTACCAGTGCTCTGTAGATTACCAGTATGATCATCTATGAATCAGATCACGCTGATGTAATCATAAAGCACACTAGGTACCCCTTAAAAAGACTTAGACTCAAGTCCCTTCCGTTGTAAATTGGCCGTAAATGTGGAGCTTTAAGCGATCTTGATCTTGATCATATCATTTACTGAAGTTGTAAGTCGGAAGATGTGCAGAATGTTTCTGTATACTTGAAACTGGAGATCAGCTTTAGGAGCTGAAGCCGTCCTGAACCGAGATATTAATATTGAGGTTTCCATAAACGTGTTGTGCACCAGATGAGCCCTGTGGTGAAACCAATGAGACTTGTTTTATTTAAAGAAATTGTATTTTTTAATTAAAAACTATATTATAGTATTGAGAATTAAATAGAAATCAATAATGTGTGTGTGTATGATCTTCTTTCATATACAGTATATATATATATATATATATGGTATTAAAACATATTAAATATGCAAAATATATATTAATGGTATTAAAAACATGTTAAATATGCTAAATATAACTGATTATTTTTCTGGGGTGAATTAAACCTGTTGTGTTTTCCTGAGACTGATCTCTGTGTTTATGAATCCATATCTCACACTGTCCTGTATATACTGTGATGAAGAAGGACTGCAGTGTGTGTCATATCTCAGTGTTTATGATGAGCTGTTCTTCAGTGTTTCTCAGTGGTTTGATGATCATGTGTTACGGTGGATCAGGTTCAGTGTCTCGAGGAGAATTCAGTGTTCGTTTCTCCAGCAGAAGTGGAGCAGGATTCATCAGAGCTGAAGTGTTCACACACACACACACACACACACACACACACACACACACACACACACACACACACACACACACACACACACACACACTCACACACACACACACACACACACACACACACACACACACACACACACACACACACACACACTCACACACACTCACACTCACACTCACACACACACACACACACACACACACACACAAACACACACACACACACACACACACACACACACACACACACACTCACACACACACACTCACACTCACACTCACACACACACACACACTCACACACACACACACACACACACACACACTCACACACACTCACACTCACACTCACACACACACACACACACACACACACACACACAAACACACACACACACACACACACACACACACACACACACACACACTCACACACACTCACACTCACACTCACACACACACACACACACACACACACACACACACACACACACACACACACACACACACCTGCAGGAAACCACAGATGTGCAGGGCTGCAGTCAGATACACAAACCCCGCCCACATGAACAGAGGCTCCGCCCACTCATCATTATTAGTGCATTACCGCCCCCTACTGCTGAACTCACACACTACACCCATTATTACATTAAATATAACTGTCTTTTTATTATTAGGATTTTTACAGTATTTTATATCCTATTAATTACCTCTCTATTACTGACACTGAAACATAAATAAATATCTAAAACTGCTCTGTGGCTGCTGTAACCCAATGCCTTTTCGACTCACACAAACATATCTATAAAAAGAAACACTATTGTTAGAGTATATGTACATTCACTCTTTCTGTTCAACTGCCAAAACAATGAGGTCAAATTTAACAAGTTATAGGACATTATACAGGGGATATCATAAACTCTTCCGTGTAGAAATAGTGTTGTTGTTTTAATAAGGGCTCTAATGAGAGAGAGAGAGAGAGAGAGAGAGAGAGAGAGAGAGAGAGAGAGAGAGAGAGAGAGAGAGAGAGAGAGAGAGAGAGAGAGTCTAGTCTTCAATTACACATGAAACTAAGTGTTAGTATCTATCTAAACAGAATTAAGGCATTAAATAAAATAAAAAAGACATTAGGTCTAAGTGTCAGTGAACGTCTTTGTAAATGTATTGTAAATCCATAAGATTGATGTTAAAACCACATCTTTGTCCACTAGATGTCAGAAGTAGATTTGAGGTGAAACTCAAAGGCCTTTAGTTTCAGGATCAGAGACAGTGAAGAGAAATCAGAGAATCTGATCTGAAGCTCAATGAGGATCATCATGTGTCTCATATGAAGCAGAAAGAGACTCGCATCTGATCAGATTATATTACAGGATCATCATGTGTCTCATATGAAGCAGAAACACATTTGATTTCTATATGATCAGTGTTATTATGACTATAATCCCCGTCATGAGGATAAAACTATCGACTCTGTAATGTAAAAGTCCCGGTGACAGCACTGATACAACGACATATAATCAGAAATAGAGAAATATGTGAAATATGATAAAGAAATATAAACTAATAGTGACCATCTGTAGAAGCACTTACATCTTTCTCTACAGTATTAGATCACAACACAGTAAAAGACTCACACTCTTCATGCAGTGGTTTCCGCATCAGATATTCCTCCTTTCTGGACATTCTCACTTACACCTTATCTAAACTTTGGGTAACATTTATAAGTTATCATTAGTTAATTACATTAGTTTACATGAGCTAAGAATGAACAATACTTACAGCATATCAATCTTAGTTAATGTTAATTTCAACATATACATTATTATATATTATTATACATTATTCATACATTATTAAGATCAAAAGTTGAATCCGTTAACATTAGTTGATGTACACACAATAAATAATTGCATTTTTTTATTAACTAACATTGATAAAGGTTATTAAATGTTGTAAAAAAAAACGAAAAAAAAAACACTGTTTAGTTCATGTTAGTTAACACATGTTAAGAAATGAGATGTTGACAATCATGAAGATTTGGGGAAAGAATGAAATCAATAAGACTGTGTTACATGTTATGACGGTCTGTTACATTGGGTTTTTGGGTTTAGTCCTGTGATGCGTTTCCTCATACAGTCTGTTGTCATTCACTGTTATCCTGTTCATTTACTATTTAAGTTCCTTGTTTTTTTGTTTGTTTGCTCTGTATATTTAAACCCTCAGTTCTCCTTTAGTCTGTGTCAGTTCTCCTTAATGTTCGTGTGGTTTTCTCCTGGTTTCCGGGTGTTTGAGATTAAAGTCTGTTTGCTGGAATTATACGAGTTTATATTGTACCACGGTACTTAACACTTTATTGCTCAGAAAATGAATATTAGTTCAAATGAGCACTATAAAACAATGTGTTTTTTTTTTATCATTATTATTTTTTCAGACAGTGCACAGTGTTGAATAAAATGTTTTGGACAGTATAAAAGCATTTAAACACATTTGCATGGCAAAACCATCCAATAAGCAGAATAAATCATGTGATTGAGTATCATGTGCACATGAAATGTCCTGGAGTATAAAAAGAAAATAGGAACAGAGTAGTTTCTGTCATGTTTGTGTTTCTGGGAAACTTCTCCACTTCTCCGCATGAGTCATGGTGTTTTCCACCCCTGAACACTAAACCAGTCCCTGGGGTTTTTCCAGTAAGATATGCTGGGGGAAGGTTCACTCTGAGTCCAGTAGGAGTAAGTGTGAGCAGGGCGAAAACCAAATGTGCACGCCCCATTTCTCTATAAGCGTATCAGATAAACCTATCATAATAATGTGCCCGCCCCATTTGGGCTGTATCTCATTGCCATCACATAAATAAGAGAAACTATTTCTAGAACTGTTCTAAGTGTTCCAGGTTGCTGTGAGATGGAGCAGCTGCTGTTCAGACTGTAAGTACAAATATCACCAAAGATCCAAACAGTGAATGTTTTTGGGATTGCTTTGCTGAATGAAAAGTCAAAGAACTGAATTGTTTTAAGGAATGATAAAAGATGTTCATATTTGACAATTATTTTTGTTTGTTTTTTCTCTCTAGACACGAACAGCATTGAAGAGGAAATAAGAGAAAGAGGATCTGATTCGTTGTTGGATCGGTTATGTGATTTTGGTACATAATATTTATGACTACAGTGATGGGAATTACGGCGTTATAAATAAAACACGTTACTAACGGCGTTATTTGTTTATGTAACGAGTAGCTATAATCAAACGAATGACTGTTCCCGTGTTACAACGCCGTTACCGTTACTGACAATAAACTTCAGCGTTAATCTCACTGAAGCGGTTTTCATCCGAGTCTCAGCCATAGGACCTGCAAAGTTTTTTCTCTGGTGTGTGTGTGTGTGTGTGTGTGTGTGTGTGTTTATGAGGCGCCGGACTGGACAAAAGCGAGGCGAACGCCGCGAGAGACCGAGTGTGTCTAAGCGCGAGCGAGTTGTGGCCAGTTGTGGCCTGTGCAATAAATATTAAAAGTTCTAAATCATCTATTGTGTTTTATTGTTCAGATAGTATTGACAATATTTACAATAATATATTGAATTTAATAGGCGTCTCTCACATTGTCCAATAGCAACATTCAAATAGTGTAGATTAGTGTACAATGTTTTATACTAGTAATTTATTCTGTTTAGTCATTTCATTCATTTAACATTTAATATTGAGGGCATCCAAGTTATTTGAAATATTGGAATTTTTTTTTAAAACGTTTTTTAGTAACGCAATAGTTACTTTCCCTGGTAATTAGTACTTTTATAAGGATGTAACTTGTAACTGTAATTTGTAAAAAGTATAGTAACTATAATTACTTCAAATAACATGCCCAACACTGACTATATATTTTTTTTTTCAGTAAAACTTATTTTCCAGTATTTTTAAGTAGCCTACCGTTTGTGTAAATCTTGCACAAAGTTTCCTGTTGCCAGTACAGAAAGGCTGGTGTCTTTTATATTTTTTTATTTTATTAAAAAAAAAAATGTTCACGATCAGTTTTGTTTATGTGTCATTTTGTTCACTTAATGAAACCATAAATGTCAGAATCTACACAGACACAGAAATGTGTGAATCTGGTGAAAACAGATGAAGGGTGTGGCCATGTGATCATGTGATCATGTGATCATGTAACCCGGTCTGACAGTTTCCGGTAATGCCCATGTCCCGCCCATCAAACCAAGCAATCCCAAAGTTTCACTAAACACACAAGTCCAGATTCTGAAGAAAACTTCTCCTCAGACGTTCACTGCGAGTGTGTGACTTTATCACATTCAGAGATTATAAACATGAACGCTGGATAATCCTATATTTCCTCTCATCACAGGTGATATATTTGAACATCATTTTAAAATATGAATGTGTTTTTAGGCAGAAATTGATTTAATTATGCGTACTCTACTGAGGAACTTTGTAATCAAACATTTTATATGGATTTGATCACTGCATTATTTGATCTTTAAATGAAATACTTTAATTGATGTCATTTGTGATTTATTATTTGGTGTTCTGCTACAGTGTCACTCCAGAGAAGAGATTAATGAATGAATAATAAATGGGTAAACGCATGAAGACAGGAGAGAGAGAGATGAAAACACACACCAGTGATAATGTAAACCTCGTCAGATGGAGAAGCTTGTATGATTTAAGACCGAACTGTGAGTAAAACATTATCAGCCGGTCACAATCCAAACTGTGGATCTTCTGATCATCAACACTAATCAACACTAATACTCTGAGACATGTTGCAAAGTTAGTTTAGACTACCAGAATAAAGTGTTACCGTAAATTGCTTAACGTTGTGATTAACCCTTTCATTCTTCTGTGAGGACACAGATCCATTACACTCATTCGACATTCATTTCATGGTATTCTGAATAATTAAACCCATCTAAATATTATTAAACCCATCTAAATATAATATTATATCCAATACTGATCTTTTATTATTAGCGTATGAAAGTCTTTATCAACTGCACAGTGAAAACAGTAGCAAATCTCCTGGAAAGACATCAGACTTGTTCTTACTGTACATTACACAGTTATTTCCTTGTTCTGATGTTGTCTGTGGATGTGCTTGATTTGTAGAATGAATTAATCTGCTGTATTAAACTATGAAGATAACCAGATGTGTGTGTGTATCCTCAGTCTCCACTGTAAAGTGTTCTTCTGATGTGTCAGAGAAGACCAAATATCAGGTGAGATATTGATACATCATAAGCAGAGAGGAAACAAAGTAACATTGCTGCAAAAAAATGATATATTTTCTTTTGTACTTTTGTCTTGTTTTATAAAACAAGATTATTTTTAAATCAAGATACATTTACTGGAGAAGCAAAATGACTGAAGATATTAAGTCTTGATTCTAATGGATTAAACAATGGATTTCTTTTTCTGCCCACTTTGGCAGAGATTTGTTCTTGTTTTAATCATAAACTCACTTCATTTGAATGAATGTTTAGATATATGTACTGGAAAACAAGACAGAAATACTGAGCAAGAACATCATTTTTGTAGTGGAAATCATCAATATTTCAATAGTAATATTTACTTGATCATGTATGAAAAAAAATGTCTGGACAAAGAAAAATGACATATCTTTTGGTAACACTTTACAATAACATTCATTAGTTAACATTAGTTTATGTATTAACTAACATGAACTAACAATGAGCAATACATTTGTTACAGTATTTATTAATCTTTGTTAATGTTAGTTACAGCTGTTCATTGTTTGTTCATGTTAGTTCACAGTGCATTAACTAATGTTGACAAATACAACCTTTGATTTTAATAACGTATTAGTAAACGTTGAAATTAATATTAACTAAGATTCAATCTTAAGATTAAGATTATGAAACAAGTGCTATATAAATAAAGGAGACTTGACTAATAAATGCTGTAGTAGTATTGTTCATCTTTAGTTTATGTTAACTAATGAACCTTGTGAAGTGTTACCCATAATTTTAACATGTAGTAGGCTAATATTTAAAAATGATTCAATAATATTTAAGATGATGAATGTGATTTGAGTATTAAAGGGGTGGTTTACTGCCTTTTTTCTTTGCTTGATTGTGTTTATGGGCTGCAATATAACATGTCTTCGTGTTTCGTTTGTTAAAAAACGCCTTATTTTTCATAAATTTCACCTTTATTGTAAGCCGCTTCCTCCTCTGTCATTTGAACGACCGGTTGACTTCCTGAGTCTATGAAACCACTCCCTCAGAAAGAGGCAATGAGCTCAGATTGGTTAGTTCGGCCGGTGTGTTGTAATTGGCTAAACTGCGTCTGGAATCTTCACGCCCATTTCCTTTACGGGCGACAGTTACATGTGCTCCTGGCCCGGTCAAATGTAATGGTGTCAATATTGCCTCATCAGTTTGAGCCAGAATCAGACCCAGAGAGCGGTGATGAAGAGAGTCAAGCAGAACCTCCGCAAACACGGCTCTTACTAAACGTTTCTGAATGGTAATTTTTTTTTAATTATTATTATTTTCTCAAAGAATTTCCACACGCTGATACTTGAAAATGTTACTGCTGTTTGTTAGCTTTTGAGATACGCTTTCCCCCTGATTAAACATTTAATATAACTGAATACAGGACTGAGTAATACCGTTTTTTAAACATATTGTTTTATTGATAGAATGAACAACCGTTTAACTATTCACAAAACTTACCGGTAGTTTACTCAGTTTGTCGTTTTCTTACATGATAACAGCAGCTGAAGTTCGCTGTTGCGATAATTTTTTGAAGTTTGCACACGTTTCTTATACACACAAAATAACATCGAACTAACTAGCTACTATAACCAAACAGCTTTGGCATTGGTTTGCGTTCTTGATCAAATAAAAAAAATACGTCATAAAGTAGCTATACATGGAAAATACGTGTACAAAATTTGTACATATTACAAATTCGGGTCCAAAATGTTTGTACGCATCTGTCATATACTAAAGCCAGCGCTGGCATTTTTTTACATCCTTGATAAAACTAAAACATTACGTCTTAAATTATACAGGCAAATACATTTAAAATGATTAAATCTTACTTGCAGGTTGTGGCCTCTGGTTTTAAAGCTGTAACTGCTTCATGTTGGAGTAATAGTTTCTTGTTGAATCCGACATTGAACTCGTGTAGATTCTGGAAGCTGTCTTCCGTAAAATGCGCAGCACAGAGAGCTAAACTACGATTGTAATTGTCAGGAACATAATCAAACTTAAATTTTAACCATTGTTGACGAACTACAGCGTCTGTAGGAAGCCTGAACACAGAAGACCTGACAGCTAGCTCTCTCCACTATAACTCCTCCTCTTCGACAGCAGAACATGTTCCGGAGGGAGGGTTGATGTAAATGTATGGGTTAGTTACGTATAAAACCCGGGAAGTATCTCGTTGTAGTCCCATTCGAGTCGTTTTTGTAGGCATTAAACTTCCTGATTTTTAAAAGACGATATCTCCGCTTACGTTGAACTTTCAGCGCAGCAACTTTGCAGATACTGTTCATGCACCAACAGCAACATTACACAGTATTCAAAATGAAAAAAGTGAAATAGCAATCAACCACCCCTTTAATAATAATTTCACACGGGCATCTATGATGCTTCAGTTGCTACAGTTTTTCAGTTATGACTTTATTATTAATGTATCTTGTTATTATTTTCAGAAACAGCCACTAAAGTCTGGTCTGGACTCTCAGGCTCCTGACGGCATCTTCACTCGTGACGTCAAAGGATAAAAACAGGGACTCATCCTTTACTTTTCCGTTCTTTCCACGTTTACTGAGCCTTCGTTGCCCATATTGCTGCTTGCATATTGCTATTGTATTATATTTTTCTTCAAGATCTAAAGTGTTATTTAAATTCATATTTTGCATTACATTGCTTCCATTCATTTAACATTCTTACAAAAAGCAATCTGCATTTTACATGTTAAAACAAGTATTTTTCATGGTGAACTGAGAAGCATGTTATTGCTGCTGTTTTCTGTATTTAAAAAAAAAAATCAGCATTTCTATAATATATGTTTTCTATAATAATCTTTATAATGATTTATGTTTTTTGCGTGCATATGATACACAATTTATTGCGTGAAATACACACTCACCCCACACACCACTAATCCTAACCAAACGTATAATACACACTCACCCCACACCACGACTAAACCCACACATGCGTATCATATGCCCTTAAAAACTCATTTTCGCGTATAAATTGCACGATAAACACAATGCGTGTTATAGAGATGCATTTAGTGTGACCGTTCAGAATTACACACACCATAGACCCTTTCTGTTACACTTCCAGGTTTCTCAGAAGCATACAGTAAGTTGTCATAGTTGGGTAAACTTCTGTAAAGATTACATTTAATATATATTTTTGTGTTCCGATTTGCTCAAAAGCAAAAGAAACTCCACATTATTCAAGAAACTTTCTATATTATACAAACTTTCAGAAATAGAAGAAAAAAATGTATAATAATAGAGAGAGATTGATAAAGCCAGTCAATAGAAAGAAATACCCTCCCATCGTTAACTAGTTTCTTGTAATTTGATACAAATGTAATAAAGTATAGTGTTATAAATGTACATACATGTTTTGAAAATGAAAAGGATTTATGATTCTGATGACCGTTAAACTGTGTAAATGTTCTGTTTCCTCAGTTTCCATTAAAACTGTATCCTGGAGATGCAGAAACACTGTTATTCAAATAAAAGCTGTGAAACAATTCTCAGATGTGTCTCTGTGTTGATGTGCAACTAAACACACTCTCACACTCAACACATGTCACACACTCTCACACTCAACACATGTCACACACTCTCACACTCAACACATGTCACACACTCTCACACTCAACACAGCAGAGGATTTAGAGTGGAAATGAAAATGAGTTTGAGTTGAAAGGTCGATACACTAATGTTGATCAGAACTGCAGGAATCTGAGCCGCTGCACAACAGATCCTCATACATGTTATTATGAATGTTCATATCTCTGATCCTACAGCTGAATGCAGACTCTCTTATAGAGGATCAATGGTGTGTGAGGACTGACCTGTGATCAGTGTTCATCTGAATCTTTATCCATCTAATCCTTTTCACTAAAATTCATAACAGAAATAGATCTCCAACAGTCAATGATCAGCAACAATAACAACAAACACTGATTTTTATTAGAAAGCCTGCAATTTTGATATGACACACACACACACACACACACACACACTCACTCACACACACACTCATATATCCAACATAATTAATCTAGAATAGTTTACACATAATACATGATCATTGATAAAGTAAAAGAAGAAAAGATAAAGAGCCAGGGAAGAAAAGAATCACAGGTTAAACAAGTAACTTCAGTAGAGCAACAGCTGAAGCGGACACACACACACACTTTGAGGTGCAAGTTACTGTAAAGGAAT
Organism: Rutilus rutilus; assembly: GCA_021464565.1. Lineage (NCBI taxonomy): Eukaryota > Metazoa > Chordata > Actinopteri > Cypriniformes > Leuciscidae > Rutilus > Rutilus rutilus. The sequence goes on from JAJAQA010000017.1 coordinate 35,656,538, forward strand.
GATCTGTTTACTTGTTGTAACGCGTTGTGTCCGGAGGGAAATGTGGAAAGCTCAGTGAGTTATCAGAGGCCAGCCAGACTCTCAGAGGCGATTGACTTTTCACAACACACACTTTATTCTCCAGTGGATCTCGTGGACTGTCTGTCACACACTCTACCGTTCACAGCGTTACTGAATCAAAAAAAAAAAAAAAAAAGAGCATCAAACAGAAATAACCCACATACATTGTGTGCTTGAGGCGCGCACACAGTTTAACACGGAGCGCGCAGTTCTTAAAGGGGCCACACCTTATTTCTACTTGTTACATTGTATAGCCAACCTTGTAAAATGACTAGTTTGTGAATTTACCCCAAATCAAAAGAAATAAATAATAAAAAGATCAATATTTTGCATTATAAAATGAAGCCTGTAAGGATAAAGGGTTTTTCTTGCATTTACCTTTTTTTTTGAACACGCATAAAAATATATAAGACATAATCATTTATTTTTACATTTTAAAACATTTTTACATTATACTGATATTAATTGTAGTATATTTATTTAGAAAAAAAAAAACATGCATTATTTGTTTTTACTGTGAAAATGTATTTCAATGAGACTCAAATAAAAATCACCAATTGAGAAAAAAACAACAACTTACAAATAAAATATCCAGACACATTAGAGTAATAAGAATATGCACATACACTTTAATTATCATAGGAATATGAATAAAATAATAATGGAACAAAAAATATGCTTAATTTTCATGCAAAATCAAATTTACATTTATTGGGGGATTTGGGGTGAATTAAACCTGCCGTGTTTTCCTGAGACTGATCTCTGTGTTTATGAATCCACACTGTAAAAAAATCTTTTGTTGACTTAACTCATTATTTTTTGTTATCTTTTTGCATGGATTTTTTTGAGTTTTACTAACTTATTTATAAAAGTGTACCTGACAAATTTGGATAAGTTTACCTGACAAGTTATAAAGTACAATGAACTGATTTAATTTAGTTAAGTAAACTTCGAATTTAAGTTCAGTCAACTAAAGCTAAGTTTTCTAAACTACATCCAATAAGTTCAGGAAACTAAAGATTAGTTTTCTAAACTACACCCAATAAGTTCAGTCAACTAAAGTTAAGTTTTCTAAACTACACCCAATAAGTTCAGCAAACTAAAGATTAGTTTTCTAAACTACACCCAATAAGTTCAGCCAACTAAAGTGGTGTTTTAAAAACTGCAGCAGTACCAAATAATGAATTACTACTAGAACATTAATTTGTAAAATACATTTGATTTAAAAAAATATGTAAAATTGACGATCACTGATACAATTTACAATAAGTTAATTAGTTAAGTCACCTTTATTTATATAGCACTTTTTACAATACAGATTGTATCAAAGCAGCACAGTGATAACATGAAAATAATACAACAAAGTTTGTTTCTAGGAGAAAATTGCGTCATCTTTCACCTTAAGTAAGGCAAATCAATAATATTGTTGAATATTAAATGTCCCTAACTAAGCAAGCCAAAAGCCAAGGCAACAGTGGCAAGGAACCAAAACTCCATCAGGTGACAGAATGGAGAAAAAAAACCTTGGGAGAACCCAGGCTCAGTCACTCAGTTCACCTCTGGGCAAAGAACGAACAGTGTATGATTATGATTCAGGCAGCATTACAGGTCAGAAGTCAGATTGGATCAGAACATTCAGAATATTATCCAGTTTCATCTGACTGGAAGTCGGAGTCACGCCGGTATGGAGACGAGTTTGTTGAGGATCAGTGCTGATGGCTGTAGTGTCGATGAGGCCTTCACAGGGCTGATGAGGCTGGCACTTCAGGGATGCGTTGTGGACGTGTCCAGGCGCAGGTCCACCACCTGATCTGGATACGGCCCGGATCCGGCTGACTTCAGTAAACCTTGGAATAAACAAAAAGACTAACATTAGCGTAGATGCCATTCTTCTTATGATGTAACAAGTACATCAGGTGTTATATACAATTAAATTTTTTTTTGCAATGAACTGCAATGAAATTGCAGAAAACAACCTTGTGAAAAGGTGTTTTACACCTGTCTCAATGCATGTCTTGTGGATTAATCTGTTACATTAAACAAGATCAACCCACAGCATTCAATATAGAAACATCCTTTGTTCCAAAAGATACCGTTTAAACATTGTTTAACACATTAAAGACCTATGAATTGGCTTAAATGCCATTTTAATATCAACTAAGTTACCAATTATTTATGCTCTCAAGCTTCAACAAATTCATCACTCTAAAATGCCACTCCCACAACATACCAACACATGAAACATCCTGTTCACAACATTCCTTTCAAAAAGAAACTATGAAAAGCATTAAAGGTGTTGTTCCAACCCTGTAAGACTTTCGTTCATCTTCGGAACACAAATTAAGATATTTTTGATGAAATCTGAGAGCTGGCTCACTCCTTCATAGACTGCTGGGTAATCGATATCTGCCAGCCCAGAAAAAATTGTAAAAACATTGTTACAATAGTCCAAGTGACTACAGTGCTGCCCTACAAAGGCAAAAGACCTTAAGTCGCTAGAGAGTGGAACTGAGAAAAATGACTTTAAAGATTTTTAGTTGTCCCGCCAAATTAATTATAGGTAGGACACTGGAAATCTGGCAAATAGATGTTTTAGTAATGGAAATTATATACATAAAAAAATCTTGAGCTCAAACTTGACTTTTGACCACTATTTTAAAGTTACTTTACTCTGCCTTTGTATTGTCAGCAAAAAGTGAGAAGTCATGCCAAGGCAAAAGGCAGTAACTTCCACATTATCAATATTTAGTTGCTGATCACCATTAACAAAATCATTATAGTACACACCTGTATAAAATCTAGTGATCATGGCATTTATTTTGTATGATTTACAATTATTTATAGCCATCTACTTATTGCTATCCTGTGCTTTGGTTGCATTCTGATGGCATTATTAATGACATGACAAAATACCTCCTATTAGTCCAGCGTTGACTCGACCGCGTTTAGGGCGGGGCTGAAGGCGAAGTTTTGGCACTCTGCCAGCTAGTTTGGCGAGCTTTAATTCTTGGTTGTATTCATCTGATACGGCAATGTGTAACGTTTTTCTGTCAACTCTGCATAATCCTTCGCGATCGATATCGCACGTTTGCCAATGGAGCAGACAAATGTTCTGACCGCTCTGAGGACATCAGAAGTTAGAGCGACTGATGGCAGCTGTACAAAGTACACAGGCTACACCGTAATTTTAATTTTAATGGACATTAAAACAAAGGCAGATAACCGTACAATCTGGTAGGTAGCATTATTTGATTGAACACCGGCACAGTAACTTCATATTGACGCGCGGCTAAACAAAGGCAGAACACCGCAACTCGTAATTTGAGCGTTCCAAAACAAAGCCAAAGAGCGGTAATTGATGTTATGGTGTTCTGCCTTATTTTCTTGAAAAAAAAAAACGGAATTGATTCAAGATACTTATCCACATGATAAAGAAGGTCTTGAATGTGCCAAAAATATAAATAACTAATTTTCGACCAAAAACTAAGTTACGGTCTTTTGCCTTTGCACGGCAGAGTGGCTCAACCTTAAGTTTATCAAGTAACGAGAATACTTCGTAAAAAAAAGAAAAGAAAAAATACTTTTTTCAACTATTCTTTTTCTTCTGTGTGGGCCTCAAAATGAGTTCACGAGAGCGCCACAACCATTTCCAATATCAATAAAAACAGTAACATTTAAAAGTACAGATATAATAAGTTACTTATTTTACACACATCAATTCAAATTGATAGTTAATTTTAATGATTGCCAAAGATTGCAGTGAAAACTCACCTGTATCTGGTGCTCTGCAACTTATGTAGTGACTGAGGTAATAAATCCGGTTGGTGAACAAGCTTTTAGTCAACTTGACGGAACCTGTGAGTCAACACGAGGAAATACAATGAGCGAATCTTCTATGTGCAAAACACTCTGATTTGAAATACACTCAATAATCTTAAATTTGTGACAATATCATGACTAATTCACCCTATTATCAAGATTTCTTAAAACATGAACATAAGCGTGATGACATGGCGCAAGATCCAAACTACGAATAGAAATAATGAAAACATTCAAACCACAGACGTATTAATTGTACATCACCCATATCGATTCAATATGACATTTACTTTTGTAATTCAAAGATTGTGGTCAAAACTTACGTATATCTGGCGCTCTGCAACTGAGTTGAATTGAAGTGACTGAGGTAAAAAAGAAAGAAAAAAAGACTCATATTAGCTTGTGCAAAAATGGCATTATATGACCCCTTTAAATTTGTGACAACATTGTGAATAATTCACCCTATTATCAAGATCTCCTTAAACATGAACAAAAGCGCATTGAAATGGCGCGAGGCAAAATCCAAACACTGAATAGTAATAATGAAAACCGTGACATTTCAAACCACAGACGTATTACTTGCTATTTATATCACCCATAACGATTCAATTTGACAGTAACTTTTTTTTTAATTCAAAGATTGTGGTGAAGACTTACCTATATCTGGTAGAGCTCTGCAACTGAGATGAAACTGAGGTAAAAGAAAAAATCCTGTTTGGTCCGGTTGGTGAACAAGCAGCTTTTAATCAACTTGACTGAAGCTTGAACACAAGGAAGTAAAAAAATCAGTGAATCGTCTATGTGCTCAAATCCATCCATGATGGATTGAATCTGACCATGAATAAAAACTGCTAGACAATTTTAATTAATCTGTGCTCATAATTGTAAATAACAGGTTAGAGTGATATAATAATAAAAATGTAACAATACAAAGCAATTTTGTTAGTTGGACAGCAACAAGAATGGAAATAAAGCAAGTCAAAGTGCTTTCTTGCCGTTTCATTAACTAAATAAAATACAAGATAACTTGGGAAACTAAATGGTATTCAAACAAAAACTATTTTTGTGTGTGTTACCTGATGAATGACTCTGTTCTTTGAAGAGCAGCAGTATTTGAGAAGAATGGCAGCATTAACCAACTGGCCTGAAAACATTCATATATATAACTTGCACAGTCCATTACATCATAATAAAACTAAGTACATGGTAGATTTCTACACTTACTAGAACATTAAAACAAACAAATGGAGTGATACACTGCACTTTAACAAATATGATATATTTTTAAGTACATAGCTAAAACCTTTTCGGCCTTGTCTGCCTCACATCAATCAAAAGTCAGCTTCCTTCAGTGCTGTTTCTGAAGCCTCTGAGGACAGTTGAGAAGAAAGTGTCTACTAATTTGTCAAAGGAGAATACGTTAACAACTCAAGCACACTAGCTAATTAATTAACAGTTAATTAATTAATAAACGTGAATATTTAACTAATGACTAACTTAGAAATGTGTGTAGTTACAGTTGCAGATGCTAAGTTAAGTAACATCAGTTAAGTTAGCAGTTAACGTACCTAACTAAGTTAGACTAACTAAGATAGCTAGACTTATTTTACAACATAAACACACTCAATTTAAATCAACACCAAATCTTATGTTTTGGTAAATACTTTATTTAAAAAGGTTTCATGAATTTGCACTTACCCTCGTCTGATATAGGCTAAACGTCTGAAAACACTGGACGATGTCAGCGTACGCAGTAACGAAGGCAGTGGGCTATAAAATACGGTTCAGATAAAATATGGCATTGAAAAACTTTGCCGTTGTTTTATGGTAAACATGTTATTTACAATGATTTTATGAATTCAAACTTACCTTCGTCTGATGTAAATCTCACAGAAAATACCGGACGTTATCAGCGCGCAAGATTTGAATGGAGCAGGAGCGGGAATAGGCTCTATGCACGAACGCTGCTGACGTGTTTCCGGTAGGATCTCAGCCAGCGTCTTTACTTCCGCATAGCGCGTTCTATAGAGCTCGGGATCGTTGCGTCACGCCGCAATGCATTGTGGGAATCACGGTACGGAAGTAGATGTACTGTATAGTAGGCAGTAGGTAACGTTGATCATTTGGTCATTAATTTAGGTTATTTTTTGGAAAATGGTTCAGTATTGCTGTATTGTGAACTGCTGTAATCGGTCTCATGATCGACAGGGCAAACGCCTCATAAATCATATTAGTTTTCCCTATTTTCGTCGAATGGCTTGGGTCGCCGCTGGTCGTCAACCAGACGAAAACAGTGGATTATTGCACGTATGATAAATTTCTCCTGAAGTGTAACTTAACAAACCCGCATAAGCTTCGTAGCTCACAGAATCTGACAAGTGTGTGTGTGTGTGTGTGTGTGTGTGTGTGTCACCACTGATGCTTGGTTCACGGTGCGAACGATTGTTTTCTCCGCGTTTACTTTGTAGATCTGCAGATCTTGCACTCATCCATTTGTGAACTGCAAGTGAGCCTCCAGTGACAAGTTTCTACTTTTCTAAAAGTGTCTACTTTTAATTAAACAAACAATTCAAAACGAAAGAAAACAGACAGCTCTCTGCTTATGTAAGTTAATCCGTATGCAATGTGCATTTCTCCCTGGCGCGTTCACTTACAGCGAGGATCGCCAATCAGCATCGTCAACCTCATCTTTGCAGCCGACTGTGACAAAAAAAAACCCATTTGTTTATTAAACAATTAAAATGTGTGTGAATGTTTGCCGAGGGCACAGGAAATTGTAAATCCGGCTCTGTATCGGAGGTGTAAGCGCTCACTCCACAGACCAGGTAGGAAAATATCAGGGAAACTGAGGCTTGGTATTAGCCTACTCCAGACTTTATTCATAGGGTTCGATTCGCCTATAGTGAGATACCTATTAAGTTTGTCAGTATACGGTATAGGCAACTTTTTTTGTCACGGCCCATAACTTTTTCTCTTTCTTTCTCGGTGCCGGTGGAGACCGGTCGGCTACGCTATTACTTTATTCCGAACGCTTCTGCGTTGCCTCTAAAATGGCCGCCGTTACCCACAATGCATCATTCCATAACGTCTACGCCCGAGCTCTATAGGACAATTCACTTCAATAAAATTCATTTTCTCAGAAACGGAGACAACGATTTTAGAAACTGATTCGCTAGTCGGATTTCGAGCGATATGAGAGAATACTCACCCTCAAAGTTGTCGATGTAGCTCGAAATTTATAATTTAAAGAACTTCTCTTTCTTACTCTTAGGTGTGACAGCTAACTGCCTCACAATATTGTTAACATCATTCTCGTTAACCGCTGGAAGTTCTTGTAAACAGCGAGTGTAATTTGCCATTATCTCCACCTAATGCAAAAACGGCTTCCGACGCAGCACCGGATGTAACTGGGCGGGCTGAGACAAAACGCGGAAGCGATCGTGCATAGAGCCTATTAACGGCTCGAAAACAATGTCGGTCTAGAAAATACAGTAAAAAATAAAAACGTTAGAACATTGAACAAATGTTGTCGTTATGTTCTGGCAAACATGTTATTTAAAATAGTTTTATGAATTCACACTTACCATTCGTTTTCTCAGAAAATACCGGACGCTCTCTGCGGCTGCGCGCGCAAGAACTGCAGTGAGTCAGCGGGGGAGGGGGAGAAGAGGCTCGAGAGTCGGTTCAAAAAAAGATTCCATTTACAGCCTGCGTCAGTCTTGTGTTTATATACTGTCTATGGTCTTGTGTGATTCAGTTCCAAATGCGAAGCCTGAAATGTCCGTAGGCTACGTGATGGACGGGCCGGCTCCGTTTTAACCCCGAAATTACTGTTTTTATGCAGTGTCAGTGCCTCTGGCCTGCTGCCTGCATCAGCAAATTCACGATTAACAAAAAAACTACTGCCTTGTGCATCGACCAATCAGCGTGTTGTCAAGGCAGAATTTCAGGCACAATCATATTAAACAGACACATAGGGAATCATTTAAATTACTTGACATTTTGAGTGCATAACACTTAAAATCTTAATCTGAAAGATTTTTGCTGCCAGATGAGTACATTAAAATCAAATGTTTAATTTTTGATGCAAAAACTTGTAAGTAATGTTAAGTTATGACAACTTGATTTCTTTATTAACGACAACATTGGGGTTTACAGTGTAATGTTTTTAATGTACACACTAATAAAATTGAAGTTTAGGTTTTTATGCAGTCTACCAGACAGCAAGATATATAGATAAATTAAGTTTAGTTTACTAAGTTTAGTTTACAAATTTACTTCTAATAAAGCATTAGAGTATAATTGAAGTAAAACCAGCAGAGAATTTAGTGCAGTTGTTTCAACTTACATTTATAAGTTAAAATAACAATTATACTTGTTAATTCAACAGAAAATCTAGTGCAGTTGTTTAAACATACATTTTTGAGTTAAAGTAACAATTTAAGTCGTTCATTCAACTTTCAGTCTAGTTGAGGACAAGAAAACTTAAAAAAATTTGTTGTCTGGACAATCTAGTTATCTCTACTCACAAAAATAAGTTGAAATAACTAAATTGCAAAAATATTTTTTACAGTGCATCTCACACTATCCTGTATATACTGTGATGAAGAATGACTGCAGTGTTTGTCATATCTCAGTGTTTATGATGAGCTGTTCTTCAGTGTTTTATGATCATGTGTTACAGTGGATCAGTGTTCAGTGTTTAGTGTTTAGTCTCCTACTGATGAACACAGACACTATAATCCAATTATTAAATTATTACTAACCTTTTTTACAGTCATTGATTAATTATAACTTCAATTTAGAACCGTATTCTTCTAAATATTACATTTTAGATTTGACTTTGTGTTGTAACCAATAAAATATAAGTCTATATACATATTAATAAACATTATTTTATAAGTCCTAATGTCCTCTTTATTACCTTTTAACATTTTTGACAAGCTGCTGTAAACCAATGTCTTTCAAACACCCCCCCACCACCACCACACACACACACACACACACACACACACACACACACGTTTCACCCGACAAATACATGTTATGACTAATAAAAAAAAACACAAACAGGTGCATTATACAATATTTTCTGCTGTTCATAATTCACTGCAGTTTATTACATGGTCCATGTTTATATTAAAGTGTACAAATTATTTCTGGGTTTCCTCTGTTGTGCAGATGATGATGAACTGAAATATGATTATCTGTGTAAGTTTCATCTAATTGTTTTGAAAGTATTTGATTTTTTTAGATTCAGAATATCTTTCACTACAATATAACTGTAAAAAAAAAAAACTGTCTTATGCATTATGTTACTGAGAAAATAATGAATGTAATTTGAATGATTTTGTGCCAAAGCAAAGATAAATGATCCTCAGTTTAGCTCACAGAGACTGACTGACCGAAGTACTGAGAAATGTGTTCAAGCGATTGTAAAAACTGTAATTCGAGACATGGAAGATTAAAGTGTGTTATTACCGTGTGTGACCACTAGATGCTGCAACTAGATGTTCACTGCAAACTCAAAAGCTTTTAGTTCAGATCAGAGACAGAGGAGAAATATAGATCTGACATGAAGATGGAGGAATCTAGTGAATTTAGGAGGCCGGGGAAACACCTTGAACTCTTCTTCATGTTGCTGATCAGTGTGTGCGTGTGTGTGTGTATGTGTGTGTGTGTGTGTGTGTGTGTGTGGCGCTTTATCTTGCTATAAGATCCACTTCACCTGTGAACACAATGCTGTTGCTCTGGCCTCTGAATACCTCAGATCACAGTCTAACTGAGCTTCTGTAAGAAGTGCTGGACATCAGGTCTGATCCTGAAGCTCCCACAGGATCCCGAGGATCTGCTGCTCACGTCACGGTGACGTCAGTAACCGAATATTCTCCACCGGGAAATAGATTTTTAATGATAACTTAAAAACCTTTAAACAAAGTCCTACTGTGAGCTACGAGGTTGTTAATCATCGATAGTATTTGCTTCTGTTGAAGCTGTTAGCCTGCATTATTTCAACTTAGTTTTAAAATTATTGTTTAACAGCTGAATTTGTGGTGAAAAACTACATTACCCATGATGCTGTAAAAATCTCACCAATCTCAAGTTGAAAATGGCAAGATGAGGTTTTTAGCTCTGCCCACTCCCATTAAGCACTACGAATGATGTAATCAAGATATTTGAATTTATATTTTGCAATAATCTTAAAATATAGACCCATTTTATACATTTATATCATATCATATCATATAATATATTATATTCTAATATAATATAATATATAATTCTAATGCACACACACGTTTTTGTTTGCTTCAAAAACTTAATGGTATTGCGATTCTTTCCCTCTCTAAAGCTGTTAAAACATGTTTTGACTTTGATTTTTTTTGTTTCAAATCAAAGTTTGAAATGTTATGAATCACCTCGTTGCTGGTTGGTTTGGTTTACAGCTTATAAGTTTTTAATTGAGATGTTTAAAAAAAAAATCTAATGGGAAAGATCAATGGAAAAACACTTGCAGCTCTAACACAGCTGTTGTGCTCCATTAAATATATATTAACCATTAAGTATATATACAAATACATTTCTACATGAATTAACTAAAGTTGAATCCATAGTTGCATGTTATAAAAAAAAATGTACCCCAAAGTACTGACACTTTTACATTATAATATAATGATATGCTATTTAAGTCATCTTTGAGAGCGAGAGCGCCCCCTGGTGTTTCGGGTCTATATGCACCTTGTGTGCAGAAGGATCAGAGTAACCGCCTTGTATTATGAGCTTTTACACGCATTGATGTGGTATGGTGGTATATGATATGCTATATGAGCTTTTGTATACCAGCGTACAGGAGTGGCACTGTTAAACATTTTTCATCTGGTTTGAGCTTACGTAGTGTGCATGAGAAAGAGTTATAAAGACTCTATGGATATTGGTATTAAAGGGATAGTTCGCCCAAAAATGATATTTAAGCCATGATTTACTCACCCTCAAGCCGTTCGAGATGCATATGTCAATCTTTTTTCAGACGAACACATTTTCAGTTATTTTAGAAAATGTCTTAGATCTTTCAGTGGTTATAATGTGAAGCTATGGGGTCCACCTCCTTCAAGTCCAAAAATGTGCATGCATCCTTCACAAAAGTAATCCATCCGGCTCCAGGGGGATAAACGAAGGCCTTCTGAGGGTAATCCGTGCGGTTTTGTCGTAAAAATATACATATTTAAAACTTTATAAACGAAAATAACTGGCTTCCGGTGGCGGTCGGCGCGCGTTCATGGAGATGGAAGCGTCGTGACGTAGAACGAGCGTGACAGCGCAGCCAGAGAGCAGAGCAAAACAAAACTCTACGTTCGTTCTACGTCACGATGCTTCCTACGCTACGTCCTACGTCATACGCCAGCATCCATCTCCGTGAACGCGCGTCGACCGCGACCGGAAGCCAGTTATTTTCATTTATAAAGTTTTAAATATGTATATTTTTACGACAAAACCGCACGGATTACCCTCAGAAGGCCTTCGTTTATCCCCCTGGAGCCGGATGGATTACTTTTGTGAAGGATGCATGCACATTTGCGGACTTCAACGAGCTGGACCCCATAGCTTCACATTATAACCACTGAAAGATCTAAGACATTTTCTAAAATAACTGAAAATGTGTTCGTCTGAAAAAAGATTGACATATGCATCTCGAACGGCTTGAGGGTGAGTAAATCATGGCTTAAATATCATTTTTGGGCGAACTATCCCTTTAAGTTCACCACAATTGTATTCAGTTTATAAGCTGTCAGATGAGAGAGACCAAACGCAGTTACATGAAACATATCCTCCTCATCATGTCTGTATTTAATATGTTTTAACAGCTTCTCAGTGAAGTTTCAACAGCAAAACTAGCCTGGCTAACGTCAGACCTCTTTCTCTTCAAGACGTTGTCTGGGAACCACATGTTCATTTTCTCGTATTTGAGGCGTGGTTTATGAATGCTCAGAGACGTTTATTGGGTGCTACGAATGTCTATCAAATGCGCCTGTACGTAGCTCATAGCCAATCGTTTCAACTATACCAGATGACATATGTAGAGCGACAGATTATTCAACGAAGAAGACGACGATGGGTCAGAGATTTATGTGTACACCAGAGTCCTGCACGGGTCCGATTTTGTAAATCCGCACCCGCCCGTACCCGACCCATTTTCCGACAGCAGCACTATTTAAAATATGCACCCAACCCGCTTAAAATAGAACCGACACCTGACCCGCACCCGACATAAAATCAGTTTAGAGTTTAGACTATCACATTATAGACACACTTACAAAAATGTTTATTGCCAGGTCATACAGAAGTTATTACACGACAATTAACAAAAGGACAACTTCAGCCGAAGCTGTCAAAAGGCCGATACATGAAGTTCCACATTTGCGGCTATCCAACACGAAAATGCATGCAGCAAAGCCTTTCACAATATTTTCTTCAGATAACTCCAAATTTCTCCCACACACTGGACTTGATTATTGATGACGTATTGTCGACATCTTTACAATCTCCTCTCGCTATTCTTTTCTTCAACTCCACAGCATCCATCTCGATGACTGCTAGCAGATCGCGCGCGCGCAGTTATGATGAATTTTTAAAAGTGGAAGTAGCCTAGGTAACGTTATAGATCCTGGGAGGGCATGGCGCGTCGGCACAAATAAACTGATGTGGATTTTAAATTATTTTTGAAATACTTGAAATACAGGCATATTTTTGTAGATGTGTTCCTAAAAAATATGCATATATTTTTACGTCTCATGTTGGATCCATAGATATAAACAAACTGCTTCGGTGTGTCGCATAGATGTCGTCATCGCCTTGCTGCTCCCTCCCCATTCTGTGATTGGTTCCCTAGCTGAGGCGAAGATCTGGTCCATGGTGTCCAGACTGCCTAGCAGCGTGAATAAAATCGCGCTGCGCTCAAGGCAGCATGGGGAAACCCAGGCTACAGCAAAACAATTATGGAACACAAATTAGCAAAAATGTTCAACAGAGACTGTAGTTTATGTATTTCATTATGGTTTTACTGTGGTTTGTGTTCATTTGTTACTCAACAGATATTACAAAAATATGATGAAACTGGAATTTTATTTTAGTTCACACAAAACTCTCCATGTTAAACTCAGTTATTTCTTATAATTGAGTAGGCTGAGGAAAATCAGCCAATATTCCTAAAGCATAATGAATAACAAAAAAATGGTTAAAAATCAAGACAGCATGCATATTATGAAACTGCTGAGCATAAGTAGGCGTGTCTTTAATCATGAAAAACACATAAAAGATCAAAACTTTTCTGACCTGTTAACAATGCATTGTTCGGCTGAGACTATATATAGCCTAATCTATAGTCTGAATCAGTGCAGACAACAGCAACTTGCATATTTTAGATTACATAATCATATTATAACTTTTTTAACAAACCTCATCTTGTTGCCTGTCCTTCTGTATGATCATAATATGACCATAACTCTATATTTTGACAAACAATATAATAATAATAATTATTATTATTATTAATAATAATTATACAATAAGTGTTGCATAGAAATCATCCAAAAAATATTTTGCTATTATTTTTAGAAAGCATTTTGAAAGTCATGGTCTGCTGCTTTCATATTTATTGAATATTTGATTATTATTTATATTTTTTTTTTAATGAAGGTTTGAACATCCTAACACATGTTTTGGTTTCGTGTACTCGAGGGTGTGTATCTTACAAAGTCATAAAGTCTAACCCTACACCATGACCTGAGCACTATATTAAATATAAAGCCCCTGGACGATATATATAGTCACCGATCATCACCACAGTGGAGGCAGGCGCTGGTCATGAAGGTGGAGGAGATGCAGGAGGTGTAGAGCGATAGGAGTTTGGTCAGGGGTCAGTCATGATCAGCACCCAAAAACGATTTGCCAGATTTAATTTCTGAGGTGTTCCTCGTTTTCCTCGCCAACCACCCGTTTCCATTATTGACAATTGATGGACACTAGAGGGCCCCGCACCATCACAAGCACGATCATCCCATACGGAAATGTAATATATGACACTAATGACATATATTTCCCTATATCACAAGTGACGCTGTCATATATGCTAAATATAAAACAATTGCTATCACATATATACATATCTCCAGATATATGTTGATAGTTTATAACATAAATAAATTGTCCATAGCCTTAAATTAGTATATTGGAATATATTAATACGATGTATATGATTATTGTTTATATAATTTTGTATGTTATGACCATATATGTCACCAATATGTTTAATTTATATATGCCAATTTATTTAAACAACATACATACATTTTACATGCGTATGTTTTCCTTATTAATTAATTCCTTGTTTTCCTTATTTGAACAGCTTGAACTTTTAATTCTACACAATCCACATTTCATTTCAATTTCTATCCCATATTAGAATTAGCAACATTTTTTATTATTATTTTACGTAACTGTCTCATAAAAACAAAACGAATACTACACAAATTCTATTTGCAAACTTTTTTTTTCATATCATCAACCATATATCAATATCATCATATGTAAGAAAATACAATCATACATACACATTAAAACATGCACTACATATTTAGATGCATACAGAATAATACACAGTTAATGTCTCCGAACACAAAAATACCCCAAAAATCTAGGGACCCCAAATATAATTTAAATGTATTTGTCTAAACTGCACTGATGCAGCTTAGTCATAATATAATCACATCTGTGCTGTCCCAAAGGCATGTAGAAACACTTTCTGTCTGCATTTCATGCCATGCATTTAGCATGCGTCCCACCCATAGACTGTAAAAAATAGGTCCCACCCCAATACGTTACGTCATTGCCTAATGCCTATCCAGAGAATGTCTAATATGGCCTATCTTTATTAGGCGCGCCAAAATTCAAACGCAATCAAAAGACCGCCATCTATTACGCGCATTCAGAGACGTCACCAACCAACGGATGGAGAATGTTCGTCCTTGTTGAGTGAACAAAGAAGAAACCGATAGTTGGAGCATTGTTCCAACATCACACATAAAAAACTTAAATATTAGTGATTTCTTAGACGGACTTGATGACAGATCTGTAAATTTATTTGAGTGGAGAGGTGGACTGAATAAAAATGTGGATGGCCTTAGTACGAGGCAACCAACGGTACATAAAGTTGCAGGTAAGTTAATTTCTGAACTTTTATTATAATTCACACATTGATATTGCACAGAGAATAAATAATTTAAATAATCGCTGAACTGCATGAGATTATAAACTATCAGATCGGAGCTAGTAGGCTACAGATCGGATGATTGAGCAGATATTCACTGTGTTTAACTGTTAGTTTTTTGTTTTGTTTTTTGTTTGTTTGTTTTTTACATTGAACGTTGCTATTAATACTGCTTTATTGTGTGCGTTGCATTTTCATGTTCTCATTTTCATGTTTAAGAGCTAACTACGAGTCCCAGATTATTACACTGCATCATTAAGATATGTGAGAATTGTTATGTGAGAATTTCTTAAAAAAGTAAGATTTCAGCTGTCTGACACATGTAGTGGAGAAAAAAAAAAATACAATATTTGCCTTCAGAGTCTAGAACTAATACAATAATAGAAGTAAAAATATCTCGATTTATGCCAATGTAAACTTGCAGGATATTAAATCCCTGTCAGTATGTGTGCTAATATTTTGAACACTGTCCCCCATCATGACATCAGTACTTATTGTGGGGGTGCATAAGCGCTTACATGTGGTCAGCCTATGTTGTTGTTATTTTCATAGCCCTAGTTGTATCTTTTGTTTTAGACTAATGAGGACACAACATCAGTCCTGTCCAAAACTTCCGAGTAAAAGAAAATGCAGGCCAAAACCCTAAGTTTGTTGAAGAGGGGACCATCTAGCCCCAAAAAGGTCACAAGATTTTTTTTTTTTACTGAAACCCAAAACTAGCATCTGCAAATGTAAAAAAAAAAAAAATTGCCTGCCCACTATAAAGTTGTTGCTTCAGGATAAAATAAAACATTATTACATATAACTTTGCAAATGAATTACTAGGGTATATTTAGAATACTTAAAATGAATCATCCAAAGCTAGGAGTAATAATCTACAATTTTCCCTAGATCTTGACAGGATTAGTCATTTTTCACAGCCAAGTACAACAAGCAGTCTGTCAGAGATGTTTATGTTGCTCTGCCTGTTTTTACTTATGGTAAAGCTTATAAAAGTCTATATCTGTTTACCTGTTTTAATGCCATCAGCTATTATCCACTCTGCTATTATTTCCGAGCTTACTGTTTGGACGAGCTGATCTTCATTTTCTGCTAAAGAAATTGAAAATACTGATACTGAAAATCTAAATTTTTTGCTTCCTAGAAATGGCAAAACTCCTTTCAGGGCTCGCAAAATTTCTAAATCGCTGGTAGCCCTTCGGGCAGGCACTCTTCAGATTTTGGTAGCCCGAAATTAATTTTACTAGCCCATATAAAAAGACTTCAATTTTTAATGTAGAATATTGGTTAGGAGTCAAAACAATGAATCAAAAACTTTTTCAAAACACAAATATCAGTTTTTTTGTGACCAGTGTGACCAGTATGGAACATGAATCAATCTGTGTCTGTGGCTATGATACATTTTTTTTTTTTAAAGTAACTCTTTAGTTTTAGTTTAGGGTCTAATACTCACTATTAACTTGTTTCATTAACATGCAGATGGCAGGGTTTTTTCATCACTGAGGTCCCGAATGTTAGATATGCTAGTTAGGGGGGTTCTAGAAAATTCTTATTTCTCTGATCTACATATGTGCATTTTAAGATGTTTTGAAGACAAAAAAATTGGATAACAATAGCTTTAAAACCATGTAAGTGGGCAGCTGATTATTTTTCTCTCCTCATCAGCATCACACTCCTATTCTCTTTGTTTTTCTCTTGCTCCGTCTCTTCCCCTCCTAAAGCTGAGCTTTGACTGATATAGGTTTTACATTTTTGTCTGTCAGTGAAGTAAACATAGGGTCAACTGATAGGTTGATTTATGAATCATTTTCTCAGATGCATTCATTTACTGAAAGCTACTAGGAAAGCTAGGTAGCCTAACTAAGTTTATTAAATTCATTTACAATATGTACACATTCATTATTGATCTTATTCCTAATACAGGGCCGTAGACAGGGCTTTATAATCAAAGAGGTCATACATTTAAGGTTATTAGGGGGTTCACATTTTTTTATTTCTCTGACATGTCCATTTCAAGACGTTTGAAGGCCAAAAAAGGATAAGAAATAACTTTAAAACCATGTCAGCAGGCAGTAGATGATACCTGCTCTCACTTCTTATCCATCACTCTTTCTTTCTCTCAGTCTCCTCATCTTGCCCTGTCTCTTCCCCACCTAAACCTGAACTTTTTTAATTTACTGAAAGCTACAAATTGTATATTAATTCTCAACATGTACACATTCATTGTTAATCTTGTGCCTATGATGAAAACGGCTTTGTTAATGCTCTGTTAATGTCCCCTCACAATGACAGTAAACTAATTATTAGTCACATTACATAGGCCTATTTTCAGTTCAAAATGACGAAATTCGACAAAAGTATATTCATTTGCCTGATTATTTTTGTCATTCGTTTCACATTTATAACCTAAAAAAACTGTAAAATATGAAATGTTTAGTTTAGCTACTTACATCTTATCTCGCTCTTTACCGTAAACTGAAGCGTCGAGTCGAGTCGCTCTTGTGAACATAAAGTCCGCCTACTTTGATTTGATTGGTCATCTCAAATATTCCGACATTGACGAGCACCACAGACCAATGAGTGACAGACCAATGAGACTCAGATGACCACACTCAAACACTCACACCCTGTCCTCTGTTTCTGACGTGCGCTCTGCTCGGCGCCGCTGCGGATTGAAGTTGAAGAGCGCGCTGAATCTGATTATAACGAGACTGAAGCGAACACTATTTCAGATAGCCCGTCGGGCAGGCCGGTTATGCATTTTGGTAGCCCGACTGGAAAACACAATAGCCCCGGGACGTCGGGCAGGCGATTTTGCGAGCCCTGCCTTTGTACAAAGGACAAGCTGGGGAAATGGCTTGAAACGAAGGAGCAGAGCCCACAGGAACAACTGGCATCACCTGAAACTGTGAGTATGCTGTTTTCTAAACCACTACTGTAGGAACAGCTATAACAGCAAGGTATGACAGTAAAAACGTATTAAAACTAGGGATGTCAACGATTAATCGACGATCGATTATAATACATTTAATCGATACAACTTATCGATCATCGATTAAGCAGGTCTTGTAAAGGTCTTGAAACATGTAAAGCGAGCGCGCCGGAGTTATGTTTGGGACCATTTTACATCTTCATCATGACTATAAGTTTGCGTGTGCATTCGCAGCCTTTTGTTTTGTGCAAATGTAAGTTGTAATGCTGTTTATTTTGTGTAGGCCTATCTATATCTGATTTACAGTATCTCATATAGGATGCATTTGGTTAAAGGGCACCTATTATGCAAAATTCACTTTTACATGTTATTTGAACATATATGTGTGTTGGCAGTGTGTGCTGTGAGCAAAACCACCCTAGAATGATAAAAATCCACCCAGTGGTTTTTTTACAATCTCAATAAATCATAAGCACTGTCTCAGAATGAGCTGTTCTCAGATTCGGCGTAATGTGACGTAGAATTGCGCAAGCCCCACCGACGCGGTTTGATTGACACTGTGGTTACCCCGCCCTCGGTGATCTGCACACCATCGCCATTGTTTCAACGACAGCTGGTTAGTGATGGGAAGTCCGGTTCTTTTCCGCGAACCGGTTCTTTCGGACAGTTCGTTTCAATGAACCGGTTCAAAAAACCGGTTCACCAGTTCTTTTACGTCATCACGTAATGACGTCAATTCTATCATCCCGGCGTATAAATATACATTCAAATAAAGGCATTTGTAATCATAACTTCAGTACTCATCGTCATAATCATCTTGGATAGGTTTCTTACATTTACGTTTTGAAAATGAACCCTGTAGTAGGCCTAAGGCAATGCGCAAACGCGGATGTTTTACATGTCTTAAAGTTAGTGAATAAACTGGTCTTCATCATTTTTATTTTATTTGCAATTAAATAAACTTACATTTCGCCGAATTCGGCCCCTCATCCAAGTCATTGGTTCACCCGTGCTCATGTAACAGCACAGCACAGACAGTATAAACACAGCATCAGTTGGCCAAAAGAAAGTTCGGTTCAGAGACGGTGCGATCACGCATGCGCAGTCTCTCCAGCTCATCGGTTCTCCGTATCGAACGTGTCCGAAAGAAACAGTTCTCGGTTCTGTGCTGGTGATCCGAGAACTGCTGCAACAACCAGTTCTTGACTCGAGAACCGTAGCATGCCTGTGTGTGAGCTGAAAACTACTGAAACCTTACTAGGCTAAATCAGTCGACAAAACTAAAAACTCGATGCATGTCTCCAGTATGTTTAATACGTTATGTTTTGATTAACACATTATAAACATTTGCACCCTTTAAAACCTTGGAAAGAGTTTAGGCTACGTCAAAAACGTATATCACCTTACTTAGAAATTAAATTATCTGTTCCTGAAAATAATGTTTTAGTATAATAATAATGTTTAGTTTTATAATCCATTCATTGTTTCCAATCTTTAAAATAATACAGTGAAAAGGCAGTAGCCTATGTGATAAACATGTTTCTAACATGTTTTATTTTGTTACACTTATTGATGTTCAATAAAATACTTAAGAAACATGCATTTCGTCCCTCTGAAAAAATTGCACGCATGCTCAGCTCATCAGCTCATCGGTTCTCCGTATCGAACGCGTCCGAAAGAAACAGTTCACAGTTCTGTACTGGTGATCCGAGAACCGCTGTACCTGTACGTTCGGTAGTGCGCGCATGCTCAGTATCTGCTCGTGCTCATCACTTCTCTCAGCACAACATGTCTCAGTTCAGTGAACTGTTGGATTTACTGGAGTAACATATATGCCTACTCCGGGATATTGGTTTATTTTGAGTCGAAGGGACTGTCAGGACTCATGTCCGAAAGTGAGTAACTTAACTTGTGGATCAGCGCTGACGCAAGACGCGAACTGTTTCGAACGATTCAGTCCGATTTAGTGTACTGGTTCGACCAGTTCACTAAAAAGAACCGGTTCAAAAGAACGATTCGTTCACGAACCGGCCATCACTACAGCTGGTACTGTCTCCTAAGAAATGTAGGTGTTCTGTTGTGGGATGTAAGAATGGACATAGTAGTCTTCACTTACTTCCGACATCAGAGCCACTGAAAACGCAGCAGATGGATTTTATTTATGAAGAAAAGGCACCACTTAAACTTCCTAAATACGTTTATGTTTGCGCGAATCATTTTCTGACTGACTGTTTAGTGAACGAGGGTCAAAGTTAATCCTCAAGTGTGGATCGTTGCCTACTGTTCGCGATCCAACCAGAAGAAGTAAGTGTATTTTATGATTTTTGAGCAAATTGTCATTTCACTCAATGTCAGCCAGTTCATCAACAAATGCGTCTTATTGTCGTCGTCATAGGATGTCATACGATGTCTCAACAAACAGCGTCAGACAGTTTTATGTCACGTATTATTTTTTGCAGCAATTACAAATGTAAATAAATTAATACCTGCTCTATCTCCCTGCAGCTTATATGTTTTCTGGTTCTGTAGCCATCTTCTCACATTTGCCACACACAGTAAGCACCTGTACAAGTAATGTCAACATGACGCAACATCACCCCTCGCATAAATATAATTTCGTTTGTACTTAGCAAACGTTATCACAGTATCTGTGTGTGTAGTTGAAAAAAAAAAATTGCGCGAACGTTATCACAGTGTGTGTGTGTGTTGCACATCCATAATTGGATGCGCGATTAAAACTCTATAAGTAGATAAATGTATCAAATAACCATTCCGAGACGTCCTGGTCCATTCTCATTCGTGTTTTTTCTGGGTCTGATTCCGGTTCATACATGTACGGCTGAATGCCATACAGAACAGCGGGTCTCTCACTCTCAGCCATTCTGCTTACCGACTGTTTATTGCCATAGTTACGCCCTCATCCAAAAGCAGGGTGGGGATATGCAGCTCATTTACATTTAAGGTGGTACACACCAAAACAGCTCTTTTTAAAACAGGCCCCAAAAATGACATTTTCAAATGGTTATAATGAATTAACTGTGGGGTATTTTGTGCTGAAACTTCACAAATACATTCTGGGGACACCCAAGACCAATATTACATCTTGTAAAAAGGGGCATAATAGGTGCCCTTTAAGAATTAACTCTGTAGTAAAGCGTCAGCTTCAGCGCGCGCAGCTCAAACGGCAGAGCACGACTAATAATGACTATTGGGACTGTAATATTACATAACATTATAAAGAGAACACTATTGTAATAAAACATTGTGAGTTATTTGGGTTTAGTTGCCGTGTCGCATTGCTCCAGGAAGAGCGCGTCCACAACATGAGTCATTCTGAATGAATGGCACGTAACTTAGTTCAAGTTCACTTGTGCATGAATTTGCGTCATTTTGTGCAGATATAATTGGTAATATTATGTTTATTTAGAATATATCTGATTAATCTCATATAGGATGCGTTTCTTTTAGATAAATAACGTGCTAGCAAAGTGCTCCAGTTTAACGGTAGCAGATTCATTCAGCGCGTGCAGTTGTTCCAGGAAGAGCGCGTCCACAACAGTCACACATTTTAAGCGCATATGAGGCGGCGTTGGTGACACGTTGTATTAGTAGTTATAACTTATATTTGATTATTAAATAATTAATTTAATTATCAATCACATCGAAACATTTTACAATCCTACTAGCCCTTTATTTATGTTTAAAACCATTCTCATTGATTTGGTGAGGAACATAGCGTTTTGAGCAGCATTTGCAGACCCTGTCATGCTGTTGGCCATACGCCACTGCAGTAGACGCATATCGCAGTATTAAAGCTAACGATTAATCGATTAATTGATCGTTAATTTAAATGATGATCGATCATGGGAATTTGTAAAAATTGACATCCCTAATTAAAACCAATTCAAATACCAAAAAGACCCAAAGAAGAACCACATTCATGCACAAAAGGGCGGCTAGCACAACACAACATTCTGAAGCATTTGTTTTGATAATGGGTTGTCTGAAAATAATAATAGAAAAAAAAACAGGCAAAAAAAAAATAAAAACCCAGAAATTAAAATTTCCTGATAATTTACTCACCCCCTTGTCATCCAAGATGTTCATGTCTTTCTTTCTTCAATCGAAAAGAAATCACGTTTTTTGAGAAAAACATTACAGGATTTTTCTCCATATAATGGACTTCAATTGCAACCAACGGGTGCAAATCAGGTCCAAATCAATGCAGTTTCAAAGGACTTCAAAGGCTCTACACGATTCCAGCTGAGGAATAAGGGTCAAACCGTCTGTCATTTTCTTAAAATAAACATTTGTATACATTTTAACCACAAATACTCAACTTTGGTGTTCTGCTTCTGCACGACATATTACGTCATCAAATTGGAAAGGTCATGCGCGTGATGTAGGTGGAAGTACCGACCCAGTGTTAAAACAAAAGACTAAATCAAACGCCCTTCACACAAATAAAGGTAAAACATCGATGTCGGACAAATTTTGAAGTTGGAGGAGAAAATGAGGTGGAGTTTTTCGGCACTGGGTCGGTACTTCCACCTACGTCACAAGTTACATGATGACGTAATATGTCGTGGTTTGGATAGATAAGACCCTTATTCCTCAGCTGGGATCGTGTAGACCCTTTGAAACTGCATTGATTTGGACCTTCAAACTGTTGGTTGCCATTCTAAAGGGTAGTTTAAACGAGAATGCACGCGTTGACGATAATGCATAAACTGACGTTGCGTGAAAATGTTAATTTAGTGTGTTTTAGGTGATTATAATTTGGATGTCCTTAGATAAATGTTAAAAAATTAAAATGCTTTTCTTTGTCCTTTTTACAGATGCAGTGATCCAGAAATTTCCTGGAACCACCAGGGGCCAATACGCTGATTTCACGCAGCCGCCATTTTGAAATCGAAAGTGAGGCTCCGGTGGGAAAAACCCTGGAAGTAAAGATAAACAACAATGCCTTTGGACTACCAACCTGAAGCTGCTGCCGCGATTTACACTTTTGGATGTTAATATCCAATATAGGATATGTATATAGTTCATTCCTGCTTCTTTTTTTACTTTCTGAATTATATAAAAAAAAAATTTTATTTATAAATGAATTTCACTATAGTCTAAAGTATGAAAGAAATGTATGTACAGTTTTAGAATTGACACAACATCATTAAACACAACAATACGCCATCGCATTCACGACTCTCCTATGATTAAAGGCGACACTTCCGGTTTTCTTCCCACCGGAGCCTCGCTTTCGATTTCAAAATAACGGCTGCGTGAAATCAGCGTATTAGGGGTAGCTAATCAAAATCAAAAGGTCACTAAGTTGAGGACATCCAAAAAGACTCAACAAACATGAGAAAATGAACAGGCTGTTTCACGAGTTCACATCTACATATAATTATTACGGTAAAGGTTATGCGTATTTGGCGTGCTGTCCGGGTGGAGGGCTCCGAGCTCGGAATTTCTGCCCGGACCCAGAGTACTCCCCCCGTTGGTAAGAGTAGATGGAACTAGAAGTGAGGAGATGGAACTAGAAGTGAGGAGATGGGGTGGAGGTGGGATGCTGAATAAACTGTCAAGGAACAGAGGTGGGTTCTGCTGTTATTTATATTGTCCTGAGTTGATTACTGATTGATCTCCACTTGTGCTAATTGGGTTAATTATCTGCACCTGCTCCTCCCGAACCTTGTTAATAAAACATCATATAATATATAACTGTTGGTGGATTTTCCTGTTCTGGGCTTGTTTTATGTTTTGTTGTAATATTGTATTTGTATATAATAGTGATGGGAAGTCCGGTTCTTTTCCACGAAACCGGTTCTTTCGGACAGTTCGTTTCAATGAACTGGTTAAAAAAAAAAACAGTTCATCAGTTCTTTCACGTAATGACGTCAAGTCTATCATCCCAGCGGATAAAAATAAATTCAGATAAAGGCATTTGTAATCATAACGTCAGTTAAATAATAGCAGTCATCGTCATAATCATCTTGGATAAGTTTATTACATGTACGCTGCGGCTTTGCAAATGAACCCTTTACAGGCAATGTGCAAACACGGATGTTTTACATGTCTAAACGATAGCCTATAAAGTGAATAAACTGGTCTTCATCAATTTTATTTTATTTGTTATTAAATAAACTTACATTTAGCCGAATTCGGCCACACATTTAAGTCCTCGGTTCACCCGTACTCATGTATCAGCACAGCATCTAGTTGGCTGAAAGAAAGTTTGGTTCAGAGACAGTCTTATCACGCATGCGCAGTCTATCCAGCTCATCGGTGATCAGAGAACTGCTGTAGCAGTAGGCCTATACTGTACGTGCACTGAGCTGAGAACTGCTGAAACCTGAATATAGCCTATAGTCGACAAAACTAAAAAGTTGATGCATGTCTCCAGTATGTTTAATAAGTTATGTTTTGATTAACACATTATAAACATTTAC
Organism: Rutilus rutilus; assembly: GCA_021464565.1. Taxonomy (NCBI): domain Eukaryota; kingdom Metazoa; phylum Chordata; class Actinopteri; order Cypriniformes; family Leuciscidae; genus Rutilus; species Rutilus rutilus. Next base: position 35,681,061 of record JAJAQA010000017.1, read on the forward strand.
TTTGCATCCTTAAAACCTTGGCAAGTGTTTACGTAAAATATCAACTTGCTTAGAAATTAAATGAGCTGTTCCTGAAAATAATGTTTTGGTATAATAATAATTTAGTTTTACAATCCATTCATTTCCAATCTTTAAAATAATACAGTGAAAAGACAGTATGTGATAAACATGTTTCCAACATGTTTTATTTTGTTACACTTCGATGTTCAACAAAATACTTAAGAAACATGCATTTCATCCCTCTGAAAAAATTGCACGCATGCTCAGTTCATCAGGTTCTCAGTAGTCGAACACTTCCGAAATAAACAGTTCTCAGTTCTGTTGTACTGTACTGGTGATCCGAGAACCGCTGTACCTGTACATTCGGTAGTGCGCGCAAGCTCAGAATCAGCTACTCGTGCTCATCACTTCTCTCAGCACAACATGTCTCAGTTCAGTGAACTGTTGGAGTTACTGGAGTAAAATACTATATTGATAATTATTATATATGTGACATATATATAAAAGACATTATACATACATAAAATATATGGGCTAGTTTTATATGTCAATATATGAAATTGTTCCATTTTCTAATAGGTTTTATATATGGGCATATATATATATATATATATATATATATATATATATATATATATATATATATATATATATATATATATATATGTACATATATGTTTTCACTTTCTATGTGGATATATTTAATATATGTATATTTCATATGTGTACATATATTACATTTCCGTATGGGATTGAATAATCGATGCATGGCTTTGCAAGAGCAGGGAATTTGATTTACATGCTCTGAACGGCTCATTGTGTCTAGTGGTGCTGAATATGAAGGTGTGCACAATTAACAAACTTTTTCTTGAAATGTTTCGATACTACTCAAGACACTAACCTTACTCTAGCTAGTTCTAGTGGCATAAGGAGTGGTACGGTCGACAATGTCACAAGATCGATTAAATGGATCGGCCGAAAGAGTTGTATTTTTCAAACTCTTTCCCAGGGAATTTCACAGTAGGATCTCCTTCACTTTGTCTGTGATGAATTGAATTGTTTCTAGATAATACGTGGATGTAGGGCTGGGCGGATGATAAAAACAATAAAAACAAACAATTAAATTTGGCCATTCACAATATAGACAATGTCAGTATTTACTTCTCTAGGGGACAATACACATTTGTAAATGTTTACATTTTTTTATAAAAGCATTGTGCAAACACGCACCGGTCACGCCTCTGCACGTCATAGTTTTGTTTAAAAGGTTAAAAGCATGTCTGTCAAATTCAGCGCTAGCAGAAGAGTGGACTATAAATATCACACATCTAAACCTCAAGAGTCACAGTAAGCAGTGGAGATTCTCTCTTTTCTCAAGGTAATTACACATTTTGAGTATTTCAGTAAAGAGTATTTGTATTATTAATTTTGAGCAATGATGTTATAATATAGTGAAACTGAAAGATAAATCTGTATTGTATAAGATTGATCACTAACAAATGTAACATTTCACTCATATTATCCATATTTTTTTCAATAGATATTTGGAAAAACAAACACATTTAATGCATGGCAGGATTATATCCGGACCATCACAAACTGCAAAAGAAGGACAAAACAAGCAAACAGGACATGAATCAACCGGATCAACCAAAGATTAAAGAGACACTAGTGAGACGGAAAAGCATTAATAGTGGGAAACCCAACTGTGAGTATGTATGATGTATGATGTTCAATATAAAATATGTATTTAATCATCAGCAGAGTTTCATATTCTGTGTGAATGTGTAAAGTTAATTTAAAACTCATTTCATATGACTTTAATCAGATATTCGTTTGTCTTCCTCAGTTTCTGATAATGAGGGCAGATTTGAGGTAAGAGATGGTCTATAAAGAGATAAAATAGAAACTGTGTAGAAATGATGCACAAATCTCATGTTTTTTTCTTTTTAGAACGCAGCAGTTCATTTCATCAAACTAGCAACATATTCTTCATTTCCTGACTATACAATGAATGAATGCATCATATCTCTCAACAATATATACTACACATATATTTATAATATTACCCAAGTTATGTAATATTAAGTTAAAAAAATTTCATAATTAAGACAGGTAGTGTTACAGTAAATAAGGTCCTGAGTTCTTTTAAATCACCAAATTTAAATGTTAAAACGACAAAAGAAAAAAATCAATACATTAACTTTTTTTTCATTTAATTTCTATTCTGTATTATTTTCAACAATTTCTTTATTGTGTTTTTTTTATTTGTGATATATATATATATATATATATATATATATATATATATATAAGATCAGTGATCAGTGACTTTTGTTTACAGTTATACAGTAATCACTGTGTAATTATTGTTTTACTAATATACTGCTGTAATGTTATTGTGATTGTATATAGAATCATTATATAATTACTTAATACATATTATATTTTTGTATGTTTGTACATGACAATAAAGAATCGAATTATTTCTGTAAATTATGTTCTGAAACATATACATACATATACACATATATATACACACACACATACATACATATATACACACACACACACACACACACACACACATATACATGTATATATCCATTCTAATTTTATTAACTTTCTATATTTATGACAGCGATGTTTTTTAGCCTCTGTAATCCAAATCCAAATGTCTTTCAAATACACAATTTTATTTTTAAATAGTTAAACAAATAATAACATTTCATTGTTAAGAGTTTACAGTAGATTTGGGTCAATATGATTTAGAATATTGTATGAAATACAGTTAGGGCACTATGAATGAAATAAATGCATACATGTATTGTATATTTATTATTTTACAGTTTTTCTGAATTAATGAAGCATCTCAAAACCATCACCCCCTTTCTCAAAACCTTAAACACAAAACCAAATCTTCAAACTATCAGAGAACATCTGACTCTTCTGGCAAAGTCAAACAATTGCCTCAAAACCATTTTATCTGTGCTCAAAATCATACACACTTTTACACACAACTCAGTTCCTCCTATTTACACAAGATTAACAGCTGTATCCATATCTGACATCAGAAGACAAAACTACTAGTTTGTCTGTACATATATATAACCCTTCTAAAAAAGTTTAGTCAAGTGTTTTAGAATACATCAATTTATGTACTTAAAATGACTTAAGTATACTTGACTTATACAGAAAAGCATATTTGGCCTATACTTTTACTCAATCTTTTGATTGAGATTTTAAAAAGCTTAATTAAGTATTCTAACTATATTTGGCTTGTACTTTGTAATAGTGTTTGGGCTGTTTTTTATAGAAATTCGCAGAAAAAAAGAGAAATGTTTGGATGAACATTGACTGAGGTTGTTATGCTTCTACTGTCAGCTTGCTTTCTGAACTGGGTATCGTTTTGTGAAAAGTTTTAAGTAATTAAGTTACTGGGAATAAGTAAATGTATAAAAATATTAGTTCAACAGGGAGAAGAGCACTTTAATAAATACTAAATTAGGGTATCAAGTGTTCATAGTTCATTGAACACAGCTTTAATCCACTCATCAACATATTACCTATAAACGAGTACATACAATCGCTTATATATACCCCCCACCCCCTCAGAGTTCTCTTTTGTTTCCTTTTCCACCACAGATTTAGATTTAAAGGAGAGAAATATGAAGAATATGGGAGCAAATCTGTTCATCTTGAATCAGTTATTTTAGCAGAACAAACCCCCCATAATCACTGGTTTATAGTTCAGAGAGGTCAAGGAACTGTTGACAGACCATTTATTTGGCCACACACAGCGAACATCCTGTTTCCTGTTTCCTGTTTCCTGTTTAAATGTTTCCAGTTTCCTGCATGGCTATTGTTCTACAGAAACTGAAAGACTCTGTTTGTCTGAAAAGCATCATGTGATGCAAAGAGATAATCTGAAAAACACAGTTTCACACAGAGAGCCAGTTGTTGTCCAAAAGTGAGAACATATTTTATAACTTTCATTAAAATTATTTTGATGGTACTATTATGAGTGCCATTTAAAACAATTCTTGATCTTTTTTGAACTATGAATATGATCAGATGTGTGTTTATCTGCAGTCTCTCTTCATCACTTCTTCCCACTCCGTTTCGAGCAATTGATTGATTATGTTGTTAAAGTAAGGTGAATTTACCTTGTATAGATCGAATCAAATGCTTCTTTATTGCCTTTGTTATGTCACTATATTGCTCGAATAATACAATTATTGCTTAAATAATAAAAGCACTAATTAAACACTATATGATTTGACATTCTTGATCTAAACTCTATACAGTATTCTTTCCGTCTGTGAACTTGATCTAAATATTATCTTTACAACTTATATAACACCTCCCTGACTCTGGTTGTTTGATCAGAATGCAGAATTCTATAAACAAAATTAGATTAAAAATGCAAAATATTTTTTTATTTGTGAATTGATAACTGAATGCAACGTCCTTGAAATGATCTATGAAACGGCTTTAAATCAGATGGAATAAAATCAGGGCTCCAGACTGCGACCAAATGGTCGCATTTTGCGACCAAAATTTGAGAGTGTGCGACTAAATTTTACATCCAGTCGCACATGTGCGACCAGTAAATTTCATCTCGTTCATAGTGGGCGACAACCGACAACCGCTTTGTTTACGACATCACGACAAGAAGACTAGCATGTTTAATTTTTTAACGGTCCTCCATGAAGGGTTCCGAGTGAATGAGTGTGTGTGTGCGCGCGAGTGAATGAGTGTGTGTGTGTGTGTGTGCGCGCCCGCGCGCAAGTGAGTGAGTGAGTGAGCGAGCGAGCGAGAGAGAGAGAGTGTGTGTGCGCGAGTGAGTGAGTGAGTGTGTGCGTGCGTGCGTGCGTTAGTCTATGTGCGTGTATGTGAGTGAGTGCGTGTGTACATGTGCAAGTGAATATGTGTGTGAGACGGCTCGAGATGACTGGTTGTAAAGCAATGTGTAGTCTGACAATGTTTCTTGTCCAGGACATGACAAGATTTTTAGGAGTCGAAATCGTCTGATACATTGACTCACGGGCGTAATTTCCTATGGGGACAGGGGGGACATGTCCCCCCCACTTTTCAAAATCCCGTTTGTGTCCCCCCCACTTTCAAATTCGTTATGATTTTTTTTTTTTTTTTTTTTTTTTGCACACCGTCATCGCCATGGAGGAGCAGGACAAAGAAAGCCTGTGCCGATGTGAGCTGCCGCGTCCAGGAACGTCGCGTCCACACTCTAAAAATAGCTCAATGAAAGTTCTAATGAGCAGGGAGCGCTCCTGACGCACACACGTCACGCACAGACAGCGCGCCAGAATCGTACAATAACACACACTTTTATGCCAAAATGCCCGTTTTGTCGAGTATCCTCACAAGAACATTCTTAAATGAGTTAAATAAAATCTTAAATGAAAGTCAAGAGTAAATGGGAAAATTAAATGCGTGAGATCCTGTCAGCGGCAGATCTTAAAGGGACAGCAGCCACTAATTCTCTGTCAGTAAAGTTAACCAAAGAACAAAGGGAACAGAGAAAATAATTGTATGAAAAACGTGTAGCTTTAATAAGGATTAGCCTAATCTATATGTAATTTATGATTTATGCAGTGCGGACCAGGCACGGCGCCAGGATTCCAGTTTTGGATGGGCCAGACCAATTGTGGGTGGGCCTTAAATTAAAAACGTTAAATAAAATAAAATAAAAAAACGTTATCCAATCACTGCTTGGATATATATACTGCAAAAATATTGACTTATATAGCCTACTGTTAGCCTATATTATCTGTGCGTATACATAATATAGATTTTAATAGCTTGATGCTCTTTAAATATTTTGTTGCATTGTTAAAAGTTTCGGTGCATAGGACGGACCTATCCCCGATCGCTCTCCATGGTTCTGACCAAAGAAGAGCGCTTTGGAATCTCCATTACGCATCATACTGGGCTGCATTTTCCGATAACATTGTCTCATAGCGCGCTACGAAGACTATTAAGGTATAACTTAACTAAAGGTATACTACCACTAAAGGTATATCATTGCTAGGCGTCTTCAGGGCTATCATCCACTCGCGAGGCAGAGGCGCTGGCGCCCTCCTAGCAACAGCGCTGTTTTTGGTAAAAAAAGATTTTGACGACTTCATTAAGTTTTGTTTTATAGAAAACTCTTTTTAAAAGATTTTCGTTTTGTATAAATTGTATCTTAATTTTGATCAATGTTTTATCAATAAATTTTCCGTATTTAATAAATAAGAAGCATATAGGCTACAGCAGACAATGTAATAAGGCGCCGGCACGATCACTTGCATTGCACGTGAACTGGAGGGCACCGAAACTCAGCTTGTGCCTCACAGATTTGAGAAATATGGGTTATCTATTACAGAAAGCTTAAAATGTCTACTTTTAAACGAAAATATTCAAACCAAAATAAATAGGCTACTCTCTGATTATGTAGCCTAATCCATATGAAATATGCATTACTCTCTGGCGTTCATGGAGAGTCCGCATTGTCAACTTCATCTTTGCAGCGACACAGAAAACACCAGTTTATTACTAAACAATTAAATGTCTCCTTGCTAATTTAGACACATTCATAATTACTTTAACCGGTTCTTTGTGGCAAGCTTTATGCGTGCGGTCATAACGCTTATTATCCTGTAGGATAGGATAGCCTAAGTAATTAAATTAATATAAAGGGGCGATTTGTCCACGAATGGCTTAAATTAACAACTACTAGTCGACTAGAAAAAAAAAATTTATTCGGAGGCAGCCCTTAGTCCACATATTTTCGAACCAGCAGGTCATTTTGGGTTGAGCGAACGACGCTACGGAATGAGTGAGCGGAGCGGAATATTCAGAAATGCGCTCTCCACTCAAGAGCTCTGATCGGAACAAACCCGAACCTCACTGTCTGCTGAACTTGCGCAGAAACATCCAAATAGACATAGCCAGCTTTTTAAAATTGTTTTAAAACTAAACATTTAGACTATTTTAGTACAAATTATGAGCTTATTGACGATTTTTTATAATTCTTGACAAAATTTGAATATAGCCTATTACTTTTTTTTTTTCTTTTTTTTTTGGGTGGGCCTGTTGAAAAGTGGGTGGGCCCAGGCCCGTCAGGCCCACCCATGACGCCGTGCCTGGTGCGGACTATTTGATAACCTTATTCAATTTCTGTATATTTCGTATCTGTTAAGACAGGAAAGGCACATAGGCCTACAGGACCAGATTAACCATTAGGGCAAGCCTATAATTTCTATTATTTAAAATGACTTTTAACATTTAAAAACAGACGTTTTCAAATTCCAAAGCTTGCAGAAGGTTCCTAATGGCAATACTGACTTAGGCTACAGGTAGCCTTGAGTAAATTAACTTGTCTAAGAAAATGATTCATAAAACGTATAAATATCAGTTGAGCCTGTGTTTACTTTCGTTTCTCCACGACTATCAGTCAAAGTTCAGCTTTAGAAGGGGAAGAAATAGGCCAGGATAAGAATACTGAGAGAATAAGAAATATGAAGATGAGGAGAGAGCAGTATTGACAAATAATCTAATGACAATGTTATAAATAGCCTATTTCTTATAATTTTTTGGCCTTCAAAAGTCCTAAATTTCACATATGTAGGTCAGAGAAATCCAAATTTTCTCGGGGGAGGATGCCCCCAAACCCCCCTAACTACAGGGGGGCCTTGAGTCTTGATGCTGCAGGGCACAGGACATTGTTAATCCGGCCCTGGGTAAATATGACATTTATTATGGGTTTAAGTGAGGATTGTTTAAAGTTCACTTCAATTAAAAGTTGTTATATTTTTGAAGCCTAATAAATGTTTAAAATTTGGGGGAAAAAATAATTTTCATCGAAACATCGGTAGCTATATTAATATCAGTGATACAGGCCTTCATTCATAAAAAGATGCTATTAAACAATTAGGCTATTTAAATACTGTCTTTATGTTGTTTCTACATTACAGTGGAAATTGAGTCTCACTTTATTTCAATTTCATTTACACACAAAACATTAATAGTGAACATTTTTTACTTTATAAAATGATTCTCTCACGTCTTGGCAATCGGCCCCATATTAAACAATAAAAAAGTAAGACATATTTTTGTTATACATAGTTTAGTACCCTACTATTCTTTTTGGCAGAATTTATCATTATAATCAACTTAATTATTTTCAAAATTATTATTATTAATTATTTTGTATCTCCATAGTCCCCAAATGTATGTAAATGCAGGAAATGGGATTCAAATTGAAAAAATGTTCCCCCATTTTGTGTCCCCCCCACTTCTCAAACCAAAGTTACACCCTTGCATTGACTATAGTAACAGACAAAAAAATTGCATATTCTGAACCAGGCATAACTATAACTATGGTATACTGTGGTTATGAAAGTAGCCTACACATCTTTTTACAGCACTTCAAAACTATATCCTATTAAAATGTTTTTGTTTTTTTATGTGACATTTTGTTCATCCTTTAAAGATTGTCTCTATTTATAAAACTGAAAGTTTCAAGAAGTAGGAAAACTCACACTTATTTTTTTTTAAAAGAAGACTAAATGACCATTGTAAACAGCTGCTGAGGGTGCTTATTGGCTATTTTCACTCCCTAATATCTATTTTGTCACTCATTTTGCTTTTGAAATAATATTAAGACATTATGAAGGATAATAATTAAATTTTACTTTATCTATACACCTCAAATTTATCTCAGTGCTTTGTCATCCCACAGTGCTACCAAATACTTTCTGTAGAACTTAGAGCCGCGGCCCTCAGATGTTAGTCTGGAGCCCTGTGATCTTAAAATAAAACTGCACCATAATTTCTGTACGCTTAATCTATTTATTATCAAAGCATTTGTCTGTAATAGTTATTTAGGGGGAAAATGTGAAGGTGTGCCCCTAAATTTTCTGCTTGCGCTCCTAAAATTTTAAGTCAGGGGCTACAGCGCTCCTAATAAAAAAAGTTAGTCTGGAGCCCTGATAATGACTTGACAGTTTGTGTCACAAGCTGACTGCAAGAAAATGACTCGACATCCTCTGCTTATCTGGCATCTGATTGTGTCTTAAAACAGAAGAACTAGATCAATATTTCCTGTAGATCAGTTATTACTTGAGCTAGACATAATACACAAAACTAACTTTAACAACTGAGTAAAGAGTAAACATGGATATTAATAACAGTGAAACAATGAAACACTATATAAAACATATAGCACATACAATATAAATCTAAAAGATTTACATGTACAATAATTTAGCAGATGCTTTCATCCACTTACAAATGAGGAATATCATGACCAGCAATTTGTCACAGAGCAATATTTGAACAATATTCACAGTATATAACACAAGTTACTTTTTATACAGTTGTGGAGTCTCCAGTAATTCTTGAACTTGATGCAACAGCTGGAATAGGGAACATTTTCATCATAAAGTTATAACCAGGACTTAATCGCAGTAAAATGTTTATATGACACAAGCAAACCTCTTCACTCACTTTCAGTATTCTCCAATAATTGTTATTTTTATTGCTATTCTTTCACATTTCCCGAAGCAGTTCTGTGTTTCTTTATCTTATCTGGTGTTAGCAGCCTTAATCTCTTTTCCGTTGACGCGCCTAAAAATGTTTCCATTTTGAACCATCATGTCACGCAATCTTGTGAACGTGAACTTGTTTCCCTTTCAATACAGTTCTTCATCTTTTTTAAATTTTGTTTCTGCTTTTAGTTTAAGTTACGACAGATTGAGCTGTGTTGTTTCTGTTGTTGTTCCTGCTGTCTCTTTTTCCTCCTGTATGATTGGTCCTGCATGTAACGAGAGGCTGTTGGTGATTGGACCAAAGAAGAGATCCAGACCATAAATGTCCCAGAATTCCTTCAGCTCTCTGACTCTCTCACCGTTTCTCAATATGCGTTCTTGTCTGTACTTGTGTTCTTGTGGACTTGTGAAACGTCATCAATCGCTGCCCAAGTACTGTTCCAATTCAAAGTTCACATCTAGCCAAGTCCAGTTCAGATCCCCGGATGTGTTCTTGATCCGCCCCTTTTACCGAGGATGCATCGAGAGGTGACTTGTGCGGACTTGAGACAACAAGGCATCCCAGAATGCATCTCGCACCAACCAGCAAGCGTCAAGCGTAGGAGTAAACCTGCATAATTTAAAAATACCACTGTTATTGTGTCACAAAATGCCGTTTTAAGAGTTTTCCAGGCGAGAATGTAGTTGTTTTAAGCTCAAATCTGTGGTTTATTTATAAAGATAATGCCTATTTGAAAATTTGATCTGACGTTTTCGGAGTTGTGAGATCAGGCAATCGGACGCTCGGCGCTCATGTACCCCGCTGAGAACAGCCTTTCCTCGGCTAGTGCTGCTGACGTTTTCGGAGTTGTGAGATCAGGCAGTCGGACGCTCGGCGCTCATGTACCCCGCCAAGAACAGCCTTTCCTCGGCTAATGCTGCTGACGTTTGCCGCTGGCTCGGATGTCTCTAGTCTAGTGGCTTAAAGCAACAACATGGAACTTTTCCTCTGCGGTCGCCCTACAGGTTGGAAGCGGAATTGTCCATTACCGCTGTCGTAAAATGATTTACGGTTACTGTCAACGCATTCTCATCCCCAAATCGTCACTTTCAAACATTCTTCAATATCCGACGCACAAAGCACCCTTAGCGTCAATATGAGACGCTTCGGTTATGGGTAGGTTTAGGTCTGTGGTAGGGTTATGCGTCTCATATGGACGCTAAAGGGTGCTTTGTGCGTCAGATATTGAAGAAATTTTGAAAGCGTCAGTATATGACGACTTGGGATGAGAACGGGCTGTTACTGTATATGAAGCATGCAGGTTTTTTTCATATGGGCAATGATAATATTATTAATCTTCCTCCTTTCATAATTTATACATGTTTAGTAGGCTAAACATTTTAACTCAAACATTTGCGATTTGCATGTCGATTGCAATGCTCAAATCTGAACGAGAATGATAGCGATAGCATCCTAACCATCTAAAACTAGCATGTTAGTGTTTACTAGCTACCAGATTGATAATTCGCTCATCTACTAACGTTAGCTGATTCATGAAGATAAATGGAGGACCAGATAGTTTCCGTAACGTAGCCAGGCAGACAACAGATTAGAAAAACTAAAGATAGTATGCAAGCAATGTACTTACTAGTTCAACAGCATGACGGCCAAGTCAGCATCGGTCTGACGATAAGCTCACGCCAGCGAGCAAACGCTCGACCAATATTGATCCTCGTCCTGCCTTTCAGTTTATCACTCTCCCTTTTCCTCTTCCGACTCTACTCCGACAAAACCTTGGACTTCTTACGTTTCGCTGCTGCTTCAGCCATCAGCCTTCAGACGAAAACAGACGCGCTGGTTGGCCTGTCACGGCCGAATTTGAGGAAGTGATTGGCGAAGTGACGTATGCCGTAAAGCAGTCGAATTTTGTAGTTCTTTTTGAGCTCTGGTTACTACCCGCACCCCGAAGTTACATAGTGCCAGTAAAAGCGATACAGACCCCGTCAGGCTCTGGCAGACGTGTCATTCAACCTATTGTAAGTCGATGTACCATCACAAGGGTCTTGGAAATATATTATGAAGGTTGAAAAACTACATGTTGTTACTTTAACATGAGATATAAATCGTCTTGTGTATCTAACGGGCGATTTATTTATTTATTTTGTCTCATTAATCTATAATTTGTTCCCTAGCAAAATGTTAAGCTGAGGGCAAAATGAAGTTTCATAGCTTTATTTAGTCTATTTAACTTGAACGTTGTAGCCTAGAGAGCTGACTTATGTTTGACTGAATCGTTTGCTTTATTATTGTATAGCTTCTTATACCTTTTAGGCTACTTATACTTTAATAATGGCTATTATTGATCATTAAAACTGACATTTAAAAAAAAAAAAAGGTTATGTCATTATTTTATATATTTAAAACGTATAAAATATTTTATTATACATGTTGCCTACATTCTCTTCACTGTATGTAATAAAAAAAAAAAGACACAACCCTGTCTCTTTTTGTTAAATGTCAGTTTTAATGATCAATATTAAAATGTTTTTTTATGTATCATATTTTTTAAATGAAAACAAAAAGAGTCAGGGTTGTGCTTTATATTTCATGTTGATGTAAATATACACAGTGAAGATAATCAATTGCGTTGCCTGTACCCCATTAATATGTTTAAGATGTTTTAAATGAAAATGAAGAGAGGCATGGTTTATAACATATTTTGTTTTATTGCAGCCTAAATATACATAAAGAGATAACCGGAGTAGCCAGAGCGAGCTGAGTGACGCTATCAAGAACGCCGGTGTTTCATTGGCAGAATTATCGGACTTGAGTCCTTCCGTCCTCGGGAGTTTGTTCTCCTGAGTCGAACTTGTCCGAACTACCAAGGACACAAGTCCGAAGTTTGCGTACTTGGTATTGAGAAACGGCTTTTGATTGCTCTTGATCGTTGTTGTTGTGTGCTGCTGCAGTGGTTCCCAAACCTGTCCTGAAGGACCCCCAACACTGCACGTTTTCTTTGTCTCCCTAATCAAACACACCTGATTCAACTCACATGTGATAATGAGCTGATGAGTTGAATCAGGTGTGTTTGATTAGGGAGACAAAGAAAACGTGCAGTGTTGGGGGTCCTTTAGGACAGGTTTGGGAACCACTGTGTTAGACTGTGATTTCTCAGTGCTGTTAGTCACTTTTGCTTCAGTTTGATCTTTATATGATAACATCAGTGCCCTATTCATCCTATCATCACTTCTTCATTATTTGAGAAGCTGTCGGGAGTGAGTGCTTTGTTCATTTTTGTAGGCCAAAAGTAGTGATGGCAAAATGAGGCTTCCTGAACCACTGAGACCTTGCAGCCCATTGCTTCAGCCAAAGGTTCATTACTCGAAGCTTCATTCAGCATTGCTCACTAGTGACACCTAGCTACTGTGCAAAGAAATAGCAGACAAATTCATTAATTTTGAACCAATGACCTGAGCAGACATTTGTCCATTGCCTGGGTATAAAATAAAATATGTATCTTTCTATGTCTGAATTTACTTGTGCAGAGACAACTGTCACACACACAATTAATTAATTATTCATAAATTGTTTGGATAGTGACAGTATGAACAGCAATAGTGACACTGTGTTGAGTGCAGTGCTTGTGGTGGAGGGAGTGTAATAAAGTAAACTGAAACAGAATAGTCTGGGGTGGGAAAAGTTAAAGGAGAACTCCGGTCAATTTTAACATTGAGCTCATTTTTTTGTAAATTTGGAGTGCTGTCAATACAGAGAACAACGACAAAAATCGGTGTTGCCTACACCGTGTTATCCTCTTTTTAAAATTTGCACCCTCTTGACTTCAATGGGGCCAGTTTTAAACCTGCTTTTAGCCTCTTAACATCCTTGATGTGTCATTACAAGTGCACAGGTCATGTGAGTGATTCCTTCTGAGTGAACACGGGTGAATCTGACTGGAGTAGATGTGAAAGATATCAATAAAAGTGATGTTAATTCAGCCAGCGCTCATACCTGTGTTTACATCCTGTTTGCGGTCGAAGTCCAAAGTAGTCGATTGCTGAGTTCACGCGCGTGATCATAGATAACTAAACCTATGCGCGTGAACTCAACAATCGACTACTTTGGACTTCGACCGAAAACACGATGTAAGAATAGTTTAGGAATTGTTTCTGGGGGGTTATTGTGCAGTGAGCTGTTACTAGTTTTAGTGCGGTGTTGTGCTTATGGGACTGGGGAATTTTTTCAAGTGTGTTGCGGTTTAGACGATTCCTCTTCTTGGACAAAGCCTCTCCAGCCACAGAGGATGCAGGGGAACATAAACATGCCAGTGCCAGCTGGTGTAAATGAGGACACTGATGCTTCTGTTGAGCCCAGACAGGGGAAGATTTCCTCTTTCTTGCTTTACAGTGATAATAGGAAAATAATGCAACAAAGTTTGTTTCTGCTGTACAGCAGATCTAGAAGAAAATAGTGTCATAGTCCAGCTGAAGTAAGTTCAGTGATGGTTTATTTCATTACTTATTAAGTATATTTTATATATATATATATATATATATATATATATATATATATTTATATATAACCGCTCTGGAGTAAACTGTGATGTCATCGTCCAGCTCAGTTCAGTTCTCATATAATGCTGTCAATGCAGGAGATCAATTATATTGTTGAATATTAAATTAAATGTCTCCAACTAAACAAGACAAAAGCCAAAGGCGACAGGAACCGAAACCCCATCAGTGACAGAATGGAGAAAATCCTTGTGAGAAACCAGACTCAGTCTCAGTTCTCCTCTGGCCAATGAACCAACAGTGTATGATTATGATTATGATTATGATTATGATTCAGGCATCACAGATCAGAAATCAGATTCAGAACATTCAAATTATTTAATTCAGTTCCATCTGGTTGAAAATCGGATTCATCACGCCGGTATTTATATAGTACACATTTGGATTTCATGAATACAGTACGAATGAATCTAATCTGAATCTGTTTTACAGTAATCATTGACATAATCATGTGTTTTTGCTTTATATACAGTATAGCTACTTAATAAAATGTTTTGGAATGAAAATAACTTTACTGTAAAAAATCTGTATAACTGAATAAACCTATTCTAAACTTCTTGTTTAATTTTTTTTTTTTTTTACTTTTTATTGTACCTTATTGTACTTTTCTGACTGAACAATACTGTGTATCTGTCATGACTCAGGACATTACCTGGCCAGTTTTATGATCTTTATTTCCATAAGATTTCTAGGGATTTCCTTATTTCATAGAAGAGCCATTTTTAAATACAATAAGAGTAACAAGACAGAAGATTTGAACCTTTCTCAGTTCCAGCACTTCATACACAAAGTAAAAGAAACATGTTTACAATAAGCAAGAGATGTATGTTCAGTGAAAAAATGACTATAAATTGTCTTTGGTAGCGGGTAAGGTCAAAACAACACAAAATATATCTACCTATTAGGAAGTCTAATTAACCTGGCAGAAATGAATGAATAAATAGCAGAACTCTTAATTCCTAACTAGCAAACAATGGATAAAAATATGCTGTAGATGTAAGCAGCAATTAAGGGGCCAAACACAAAAAAAAAGTCATTATGAGTTAAGAATGACTGTGAATATCAGACCAACTGCAACAATGAGTAAAAACATTCAGATTATTTTAGTCTAGATGACTGAAAAATCACAAATACAATCAAACACCTGTAATATGATTTAATTGCTTATCACTTTTGACCAATAGGTGGCTCTGTTACCAAATTAATGTTGTGTGGTCAGTTTGAGACACTAGCCGTGCTTCCATTACAGATTTGTGCAAAACTTTTGTGATATTTTCTAAATGTCGCTAAAATATATATATATATATATATATATATATATATATATATATATATATATATATATATATATATATTGCGAGCCGACAACGTTTCCATTAACCGGTGTTATGCGACTGAAACAGACTTTTTTTTCTCGCAATAAGTCAGTCACTCACTCCAACAGTTATGGCAACGAATGTTGGTAGGTTTATGTATATCGCAGCCACTGCATTGACCATTTATTTCATTTGAAGGAGACGTAGTTATCCAAGCTTTAATGGGAAGGAAAGCCTCTTACTGTGGTCGGCTCATATGAGGTGTTTCTGGGTGTTTCTCCCTCATTTCTGCTTCGAGGTCTTGATTGTGGCATTTCTTAGTTTAGAATCCAGTATTCCTGTAATTCTTTTGTCTTTTATTAGTTTAATGAAGAACTATGTCTCGTCTTCTGTCCAAACACACCGCAGCATCTACACCAGGTGACTGTAAAAAACTCTTTCCATTGCAGTTTTTGCATTTGCATTATAAAATTTGACCATAAGGGGGCGCTGTTCTGAAACTTCTTGAGTACATCCAGGGCTTGGTCCTGATGACATACTGCAGTTTTGTAATGACATGCTAATGCATTCATATCTGTCACGAACTGCTCTGAGACACAAAGGCTGAGGATCAAATGCAGTTTATTTGAGTAATCCAGAATCGTAATCAAACACAGGCAAAGGGTCAAGCACAGGCAGGCAGTCCATACAAACACAACAAGACTAGGTAACACGGCCAGAAGAGTAATCCACGGAACAGGCAAGAAATCCCAAACCAAGAGACGGAATTGCAGTGAAACACTAAACAATACTGTTGGAGCTATTTCCTTGTTTTGTAATTAAGTTAATAATTAAATTACTTTATTTTGTTTCACCTTAAATAATTTGCATGATTATTTTATTGATGTAGTCACAGAATGTTAATGTTATTATTTTAGTTATTTTGAGTATCTTTTTGGGGATTTTGATTGTACTGAGCACCTGTTTGCATGTATATATTGGTGATTACACTTAGCACAGGCAGGCACTGGGAAAGGTATTTGGTTTTTTACCAGGGAAAGAGAGGCTGCAGACACCATTTGTTTGTATGCTTGCTCAAATGGAAATAAACCGCATGAATGATATGCTTGCCTGGACATTGTACTTATTGAGCCCTGCGTAAAATGTAATCTTTAAGTGCCTCAGTGGCCATTTGATTTTGAGTTTATTTTATTTTGATTTCTTGTTTGATTTAAGTTGAGGACAAATCGCCACTGCAAATACATTAGACATGCATTTTGTTCTGAATTCTTAGACTGCAAATACCCAGTTTTTAAAAATATAGATTCAAGATGAAGAAGAAATTAAGAACTTCAAATTCAGTTTTCTAAAATTCAAAACATGGAAATTCAGATCTTACAGAAAGTAAGTCCAAGCTCATCCTCAGGGAAGAGTAGAGGATCTCAGAAAAGTTGATCGGAGCATTTTGGCCAATTACAGAGCTGGAGTCGTTTTCTGCCTCAAACGTGGCCTGGGACCTTCGGCTCATTTGTTTTCCCGTTTTTGTCTTCTAAATGTAAAAAAAACGTTCATTTATCACATATTCAACCCTTCTCATGCACATTAATAAACAAATCTTGCACATTTATTTCATATTTTTGTTTTTGTTTTCATTGCACTTTATTCTGCCAAATGGTAAAACTATAAAACCAAAATGGATTTTTTTTTTTTTAAAAGGATAAAAAAGCTTGAATATTGGATCTCTACATGGAATAAAACGCCCCTTTCCACTGATTGGTCAACCGAAGATCAAGCCGTGCTATCATCAAATCTTATTCTTATTCTTATTCTTATTCTTATTATTACAGAGTTTATTGCAACTACATTAAATCTCTTTCTCATCAAACAGCCAGACTAATAAATGTCTTGACACAAATCGTACCAGGACACAGCCTAGACAGAGCTTTCTTCTGTGTACACAGAAATTCGCATGCAATGAAATACTAATTTATCATATTAAATAATAATTTACGTGGCATCTGCTCTTACAACTCCCCTATTCTACATATCTGGCACACCGCCTGTTTATTGATCTGACCAACTCTCAGAATATGAGTGCTGAAGCTGCACATAGACTGTAAAAAATATGGACAAAGCGTCTGTGACGTCACCCATAGACTTTCTGAAGAACGGGTTTGAAGCCGTTTATGGGGGGTATGGGCGGCGCCATCTTGGGAAATCTTGGGAAATCCTAACCCCGCCCACCTTCTAACGCAGCGTGCGTCACTCAGCTCGCTCTGCTACTCCGGTTATCTCTGTGTATATTTTAGGCAACGAAATATGTTATAAAACACCATACTAACTCTTTTCGTTTTCATTTAAAGAAATCTTAAACATTATAGCCACACAAATGTGGTTCAGGCAACGCGTATTGATTATATTCACTGCACATAACGTTTGCCTATTTATAACA
Source organism: Rutilus rutilus (assembly GCA_021464565.1). Taxonomy (NCBI): domain Eukaryota; kingdom Metazoa; phylum Chordata; class Actinopteri; order Cypriniformes; family Leuciscidae; genus Rutilus; species Rutilus rutilus. The sequence goes on from JAJAQA010000017.1 coordinate 35,698,913, forward strand.
AAACAAAATATAAAACACAAACCTGCCTCTTTTCGTTTTAAATATAATATAAAAATATTAAACATTTTAATATGGTCCAGGCAATATGTGCATTTGTACTAAACAACAGATGTTGCAGTAAACAACATTATAGATCATCTTCGTTGTATTAAAATTTAAAATGACAAAACTCAACCCAGTCTCTTTTTGTTAAATTTCAGTTTTATCAATATTAGCCATTATAAAAGTATAAGTAAAAGGTATAAGAAGCTATACAAATAAAGCAAACAATTCAGTCAAACACACAAAGTCAGCGCTCTAGTCTAACCATACAACGGTAAAGTTAAATAGCTTATAAAGTTATGAAACTTCACTTAGCCCTCAGCCAAAACGATTGGCCAGGGAACAATTTATAGATTCACAAAACCAAAAATCGCCCGTTAGATATAACGTTACACAAGACGAATCATACCTCATGTTTAACCACTACAGAGACGCCAGGGTCAGCGGCGACCGACTAGCCGAGGAAAAGCTGTTGCAGGCGGGGTAGCGCCGAGCGCCTTGTCATCGTCGCTGGATCTCACAACTGGATAAAATTTTCATAAATCTTTAAATAAACCACAGATTTGAGCTTTAAACAACTATTCTCGCCTGAAAAACTCTTAAAACTACATTTCATGATACAGAAACAGTAGTATTATATTTCAAATGTGTTAAAAAATGGCGCTTCTTATGTTGTCATTCTCCAGTTGGCGCAGCCTAAGCTGTCAATCAAGCTGTCATCAAAGTTAACCACGCCCTTATTTGTCATACATTTTATATCTAAATACGATCTAAACTAACGAGATAGAAAAAAATTCACTACCCTCGCCGTTGTCAGGCACTCGGAACCTATCGAAAAATACAATAAAAGTCCATGGGACCAACCTGTAAAAACATGAATTTATGCTGTGAAAACGGACATTTTAACATGGGGGCTATGGACATTTGCTCCCTTTTGGGACCTTCCCCTAGCGGATTTTCGATGTATTGCAGTTTTTCGCACTGCCGGGTAGGCTTCATTTTTCAGATGAGAATGTTGCCCCTTGGAAGCTGCACGACACACTGGACAGCGCGGAGAGAATGAGCAAATGATGCAATGAAGAAATCACATAGGCCTAATTTACTGCCGTATTAAACATTATATTTAGAAGGTGAAAAGACACGTTTGATACGAGTAATAGTGAGAAACAAAGTCTTTATTGTCATTGATTGTATTGTGTGAAATACAATGAAATTAGGAAACTCTTTCTCTGCACACACACCACCATTTTGCTAATGACATATATGCTTATTAAATACACAAATAAGCCTTACAATGAACAAAACGTGAATGACACAGTTGGTGTAGGAACATTATTGAGCACCAGGTGGCGAAGTTGAGCACTGTATCAAAAGCTTTGAAGCACCAACACAGTTTGTGTTGTAAAAGCAGGGGGGAAGGAAGTCGACCGGAAGTTGAAGTCGGCCACGTGCCGCCATCTTGTAGCAGAACTTCACCTGCAGTTAGCATCCCATTGACTGCCATTCATTTTGGCGTCACTTTGACAGCGAATAACTTTACATCTGAGGCGTTTAAAGACTCCATTTGTCCATTATTTATTTCTAAAGAAACACGACAATGTATAAAATGCTCCATTACCTTGTAGCTTATGTTATGGCCCCGTAGAAGCAGTTTTTGTAAAAGTAGGCTAACGATTGCGTCATAACCACTCGACTCTCTGTCGCACAGTAGAGAGATTACCGTATGGACAGGAGGAGAAGCTCGCGGGCAATCGGGGGGACGTGGAGGCAAAATGACAATATAATTAATCAGAATACCTAGCAAAAGTTTCTCCTGCTCCAAGATCATGGACAGCTCCTACTCACACTCTCCGTCTCTGCAAGATTCGGAAGGGAATGATTCAGATTTCTCTTGGCACAGCTACTAGAAGACAGACGGGTTGCTCACGTGGTCCGTGTAACGCTTTGCTCGGTTTGAGTCTGCGCGTCAGGAAAGGAAGTGCTAAGAAATCGCTAAAAATGGGCTTCACTTGTCTCAATTGAGTTCCAATGGGGTCGCTGTGTCCATTTCTTTTACTGTCTATGTGTAAAAGCATCAGACTGTTTGAGAAGCCTCATTCAGCACATCTCTAACTTAACCAAGGCAAACATGAGGGCTTAAATATACAAGGACTACTAATGACAAGACAAGGGACACCTGTGCACAATAATCAAGACAATTACCCAATGACAACATAGGACACATGACAAGGGGAGAAATGGCAGGATCACATGCAGGGTTGTCAACTTTGGGACTTTGGCTGGAGTGAGACTCTGTAAAACATCAGTGTGCGCACGTAACCCAACCCTAATTTTAAAAATTATCAGTCCTTGTTTACTTAGTATAAACCCTGATTTAAAAAAAAAAAAAAAAAAAAAAAAAAAGTACAATTCATTTATTGATTGCACTATAAAATAATACAGATAGAGGTGATTAAATAACAAACATGTAAAACAACAACATCAAAACAATAAAAAATCTCAAAACAAAAGGGACACATAATAGTTACTCCACCTCCCCAGAAAACCCCAACACAAGTTCCCCACATTAGGCCTGTTGTAGCCTATGCCAGTGTTGGCCTGCTTCACCACCTCTGCAGGAGCTCGTATCTGAAGCAGGGGTCAATCTGGTCATGAACGTTCATTGCGTCTGTCACGTGACAAATGAACGAAAGACTCAGAAGGTAAAGTAATTATTTATGTTCCCTGTAAATTATTTTTGACTGCATTATAATGATTTCTTAATTCAGAATATGATAAAGACTGCATAAGTGGATGTAGGCTAATCAGGGAATTTGGCTGTTAAAAGTATAACATTTAAAGGGTCATGAAACCCTAAACCAAATTTTCTGAGATTTTAACAGAGGTATGTGTGTTGAACACCATTGAAGACAATGTTAGCATCTGTTAGATTTAATAGTAGGGGGAAAATGGTAAAATTTGAGTTTTTTTCCGCTATTTTCGTCTTCCGGGTTTAAAATCTTCATCGTGTCACGTCACAGGCTGTGACGTGGCAGAGCACTATAGTACTTTGATGACTCATCGGTGTCTCATTATTATTCATGTACTGAGTTTTCTTATCCAATAAGACACTTTCTCTTAATTATTCATGACACCACGTGGAACAGACATGTCAAACTGTGATATCGCGTAGTAGATGAGAGAGCAATGATGGGACGCGCGTTTGTTTTTGTGGTGCAAAAGTTCCAGTGCATCTTTCCCTGCGATGCTGCCCGGGCTAGACTCTGACTGCGGGCGGTTGGTTGGCCATCAAGTCAAGTCAAGTCAAGTCATCTTCATTTATATAGCGCTTTTAACAATGTAGATTGTCTCAAAGCAGCTTTACAGAGATAAGCGTATAATTTAAGGTAACAGAGATTGTTTCGGCTTTACAGCAGAGTTAAGTTATTTCCATCTAAAGTTAGTTTTAATTGATTTGGTTCCGTCGCAATGATCATTTGTTATTAAATTAGGGGCCGCTAAGACGACACCATTCTCTCTACACAGACTTTAAACGCGAACCTGTGAGAAACGCTGATGGCGGTCACATGCGCATTTAGAATGGGTTCTATAGTTATGTGCGTTAGAATATACGCAGGTTTGGAATTCCCTACAAGCCAAGCCTAAAGAAAATACTTGTCTTTCCTTATAAATTTTGATAAGGAATTTTATTTTATTTGTTGCTTTGGGGTAGGACCGCAAGACGAATTTTCCCGACAACGCCTTATCTGTAGAGTGGTAGTGGGATCCTCCATAGGGAGAGACTAGTTGGCACTTCAGCACTGCGTTGTCATCGGTCCAGGTGAAGGTCCTTCGTCAGATCTGGATACGGCCCGGATCCGGCAGGCTGCAGGAAAAACCTTGGGATAAACACAGACACTAAAATTAGCGTAGATGCCATTCTTCTCATGATGTAACGAGTACATCAGGATTTTTGGGAAGTGTTCCCGGTTCCGGCTGACCTAATCTATGCAGCATAACATTAAATTATAGAAGTCTATAATGTATTATGTGAACGCTATGTCAAAGAGATGTGTCTTTAATCTAGATTTGAACTGACAGAGTGTGTCTGCTTCCCGGACAATGGTAGGAAGACTGTTCCAGAGTTTTGGTGCTAAATAGGAAAAGGATCTACCGCCAGCAGTGGATTTTGATATTCTAGGTATAATCAACTGGCCGGAATTTTGAGATCGTAATAGACGTGACGGACTATAATGCGTTAAGAGCTCGCTCAAGTACTGCGGAGCTAAACCATTCAGTGCTTTGTAAGTAATAAGCAATATTTTAAAATTTATGCGATGTTTAATAGGGAGCCAATGCAGTTTTGACAGAACTGGGCTAATATGGTCATACTTCCTGGTTCTGGTAAGAACTCGAGCTGCTGCGTTTTGAACCAGCTGTAGTTTGTTTATTAAGCGTGCAGGGCAACCACCTAGTAGAGCATTACAATAATCTAGCCTTGAGGTCATGAACGCATGAACTAATTGTTCCGCATTTGTCAATGAGAGCATATGACGTAATTTAGATATATTTTTAAGATGGAAAAATGCAGTTTTACAGATACTAGACACGTGACTTTCAAATGAAAGATTGGTATCAAAGAGCACACCCAGGTTCCTAACCGACGACGAAGACTTAACAGAGCAGCCATCAAGTGTTAGACAGTATTCTAGGTTATTACGTGAGGAAGTTTTTTGTCCAATAATTAGAAACTCTGTTTTTTCAGAATTTAGAAGTAGGAAATTACAAGTCATCCAATTTTTTATATCCGCTATGCATTCCGTTAATTTTGTGAATTGATAAGTTTCGTTAGGTTTTGAAGAAATATAGAGCTGAGTATCATCGGCATAACAGTGAAAGCTAATGCCATGTTTCCTAATGATATCTCCTAAGGGTAGCATGTACAGAGTGAACAGCAGCGGTCCTAGTACTGAGCCTTGTGGTACGCCATACTGAACTTGTGATTGATAAGACATCTCTTCATTTACTGCTACAAACTGATAACGGTCAGATAAGTATGATTTAAACCATGCTAGTGCATTTCCCGTAATGCCAACATAATGTTCTAATCTATTTAAAAGAACGTTGTGGTCGATGGTGTCAAACGCAGCACTAAGATCGAGTAACACTAATAGAGAGATACAACCACGATCGGATGATAAGAGCAAATCATTTGTTACTCTAACGAGAGCTGTCTCAGTACTATGGTACGGTCTAAATCCGGACTGGAAATCCTCGCAGATATCATTTCTTTCAAGAAAGGAACACAGTTGTGAGGATACTGCCTTTTCTAATATCTTTGACAGAAAGGGTAGATTCGAGATCGGCCTGTAATTGACTAATTCTGAAGGATCAAGTTGCGTTTTTTTAACAAGCGGTTTAATCAAAGCCAGCTTAAAGTTTTTTGGTACGTATCCTAATGACAAAGACGAATTAATGATATTAAGAAGAGGATCTATGACCTCTGGAAGTATTTCTTTCAGTAGCTTAGTCGGTATAGGGTCTAACATACATGTTGTAGATTTAGATGATTTAATGAGTTTAGTAAATTCTTCCTCTCCTATAGCAATGAATGAATCAAATTTTTCCTCAGGGAGACTACAATGCACTGCCTGATGCGATACTGTAGTAGACGGTTGCATAGTTATAATTTTGTCCCTGATATTATCAATCTTATAAGTGAAGAAGTTCATATAGTCATTACTGCTGTGCTGCTTGGAAACTTCGGTGCTTGAAGCTTTATTTTTCGTTAGTTTAGCCACCGTTTCAAATAAATACCTAGGATTATGTTTATTTTCTTCTAATAGGGTTGAAAAATAAGCAACCACGGACACGTCTAAACTCTCTGTGTGTAGCAACCATTCAACGGGAGAATGGTGGACTTCAGCCTTGTACACCAATGCAGGTTGCGTCTAGTGATGATGCGGTCCCGAGGACTTTTCTATCGCTTCAGAGGTGTGTGTGTGTGTGTGTGTGTGTGCGTGTGTGTATCTATCTAAAATGTTACCTGTTACCCTGACCGTTCTACTTGCCTTTTGTTAAATAATCTATTATTATTATTAAAATAAAATTTTAAATTTTTGATATTTCGATAATACCTCAATTGTATGAAACGAATGCTTAATTTGTGAAAATTTCTGTCACTGTCCATCTTATGTGGGTTTAGCGAGCGCGTAGATCTAGGCTATATGTACGGAACGTTTTTTTTTAAAAAAACGGAAAATTTATTATTTTGAAATATATGCATTTATAGTGTGTATAGAAACAATTTATATGTTTTAAATACAATTATGATTACTGTAGGCTAATATGTGTAGCAGGGCATTCAGTTACTTTTGAAAGGACAAAAGTAAGGTGTCAGTGTATTTCATTAGACTAACTTTTCCAGCTATTAAAAAAATCTAGCATTTCCTCACGTTACCACTGATTTTTAGTGACAATGGCCCTCATTTATCAAAAGTGCGTACACCAAATTTCCAGCGTACACCTGGCGTACACCCAAAACCACGGTGACTTTGAGATTTATCAATATGGACGTTGGCGTACGGCACGCTCAAATCCTACGCCAGCTCAGGAGGTGGTGTACGCACGTTTTGAGTGCGGGAATGCGCAGAAAAACAATTCCTAACACCACAAAACGCACTGACAAACTAAAAGATATAATATATTATGACCCACTGTAAAAAACAACAACAACATAGTAATTATAAACTTCAGTGTTTATTTTTGTGCAACATGGACTTCAATGTTTAATTTGTGAATTTGCCAAAGCATTTCAATTGTAGGCATATGTATTCCTTAAGTTGCGAGCCAGACTGCGCGCGCACCTCCCCAAACGGACGAGGCGTTTATACTCGACGCGCTCGCCGTTGTACTATTCTTTGAAACGATGGTTAGGCCAGGGTTAGGCCCGGCAGGTGTGCACGGACTGGGTTTAGTTATGAAAGGCTTTCAATGACCAAAAAATAATTCCGACTGACAAAATAATAAAAATGACATTCTTTTTTAAAATAATAATAATAATAATACAAATAATAATAATAACGACATTCTTCTTCTAATTAACAATACGCGTCATTAATACTAATAAAAATCTAGAAATCAATTTAGTTTCTTTCCACTTCCTGGTTTCTCTTTCTCTTTCTCAAAGAAGTTTCTCTTCTTTGCCGTCTTCCGTGTGTCCATGGCGTAAAATGAGGGCGTGGGGGGAGCGGAGACTTGAATATATAGGGGCGTGTGATTCAAATGATGATCGTTTTCAGCCGCGGCATTTATCAAGGGCAGGTATTGCGTACACCTGGATTTCAAAGGTACGCACAGCTTCATAAATCAGGCGGTGAGAGGAGTGTAAGCATAATCTTACGCCAACATATACGCCCGTTTCTACGCAAGAATGATAAATGAGGGCCAATATGCATAGGCCACTGGCGATGACAGTTTTCCCCCCTCTCCTCTCCCTTGCCGTGCCATACCACACCCACTCTCCTCCCTTCTTCTCACAGCCACCACGCTCATTTAAGTTGCATTTTTCAAAAAGATTGTGAGCTAGACTTGAGCTGAAAGAGGGGGGTTTCATGACCCTTTAAAGCCCCTTAAATGAACGAAATGACACGAAAAAAGATTTGTTCATTTTAATGAACGAGGTAGAACAAGCGAGTCAATAAAATGATCCGAACTTCCCATCACTCACAGGGTGCCATCAGTGCCAGTCTGTTCTGGTGTCAGTCTTGTTTAGGCCAGTAACTGAAAAGGTTCGCTCAGCATCCGCATTTGACTGTGGCAGACTCAACACAATCTGGGCAACCTTTGATCATTTGGGGAATTTTAAAATGCCACTTGCCCGATTTGCCAAAATGTAATTTATACCATGAGCCTATTTTTATTGAGCAATTAGCTAGCCCACATAACACACGTCAGACAACGTTCACAACTATAGTTGAAGTCTGTACTCTCAGCACACAGACTGATTAGTCAAGGTATCAGGTGCAAGGTTTTCAGCGAATCAACGATCAGAGAAGACTGCAGTGAGAACGTAGGCAGATGTTACAGCTGTGGGCCTTAAACTCCTCTCCTGTCATTAATACGCTGTGGTCTAGTATAGTCATCAACAGAAAATGAACGGATTGAGAGGGGAGAAACTGGATTTTGCCGTGACATTTCTTGCGTGTGCATGAGAGCGTGAGATTGATGCTGAAAGTGTGAGTGTCATGCCAGATGCGTGAGAGTTGGCACAAGACATGAACATGACACAAAAGCACAACGGCATCTGCAGTGTGACAGTTTACCCACAGTTAATCTGCAGTTTAACCTTGTTACACCTACATGAGCGAACCACAACAGATCAACAGGAAAACATGTGACGTGTTGATGCACATGCATGAAGCACACAGCATCTCACTCACACATCACATGTACATAAGCTAAATAAGATATACGTCCCAGGAGACGCAACAGATTATTAAATGCTGTAGAAGTATTGTTAGTTCATGTTAATGAATGGAACCTTAGAGTGTTACACATTATTCTTATATAAATATCTACTGAAAGATGTTAAAATATAATCATCTCTGTGCAGAAGATATGTTAAAAATGTTCAATCTTAGAGAAAACATTTTCTGTCTGTGATCTTGATCTGAATCAGGGCTGTTTCCTCAGAGGAGGCAGGAGAGGCAATGCCACTTCAAAAAATTGGAGAAAATACAAAAATAAAAAAGCTCAAATATTATAATATGACGTAAATCAGAGTTTTTTCTGAAGGAACACTGTCCAGGTAAAGTTACAGCGGGACTCTTGCCTCCTCTGAGCACACTGACTTTAGCTGAACCCTAAAGTGTGCAGAGGGTTTAGTGATTATTTATATATGTGATTATTCTTTTACAGTTATTTCTATGATTAATCATTTCAAATATTATTCTTGTATTGATCCATTTATGCTTTTTGTCAATTGTATATTTTAATATCATATAATCATAGTTATACTCATATTCATGTGTTCTATTCAGACCAGACATTTAGTTTATTTCTACTCTAAGAATGTACGTCTACTTTGGGCTAGGCATGCTATTAGTTGCTGGAAGTCATTGCGGCCGGTTCCGAGTTCGTTCTTCCAAGGAAGCTTGGCAAGACCGGTCTCCACGAGAACACAAGTCCGTTCTCTGCGTTCTTGGAATTGAGAAACAGCCAATGTTTATTTTAGTACACCACCACCAATACCACTACAAAAAGAATCGTGTAAAACCCAGTAAACCCTGAGATTATTACTCGTGACAATAAAACAAAATATATGGATATGAGAATGTGTATACAATATTACTAAATACAAACAATCTCTTACATATTTTCTAATTTCACTAAACATTTCATTAAGTTTCGTGAACATTTTTATTAAACATGGACCTTTATGTTCATTAAAAATACTTTTTATGCTATTGAATGCAAATTTTTTAAATGTTAGCAACTAATTTAGACGTGCAAACTGGGTGCCGGTGTGGTGAAGTCGTTCATCTTCGGATGCGGCGCCGCGCGCGTTGTTAGAAAAAATGTTGCGCACACCGCCAGGCGAAATTGGGTCTTGCGAACCCAACGCCGATGACCGCCCACACCGCATTGACGTCATTTTTGCCGCGCGCACCTTCGCGCTCGTGCGGACGCGTCGAGTATAAACCTAGCTTCATTGGATAAATATGACAAAATAAATAATATGAAACAATAAAATTATTGTATAAATAAATAATACTATTATAGTAGGCCTAAAACAATGAATATTTTCAGAATTCTATGCTTATTGAGTTAATTAGTGAAATTTAAGGTATTTTTAAAGGTGAACTAAGTAACTTTTTTTACCTTAACTGAACAGCTTCGGAGTCATTGGAATGGTTATATTACTTATTTCGGGTTGAATGGTGGTCGTTTCGCACCCCCCTGGTGCCCGTGAGCGGAAAATCCGCACTTGCAACTTTGAGCCGGCGGGCCGCCGGCAGCCGCGGCAGGAAGTATCGCGTGATATCAGGTCTCGCGATGTAAACAATTGTTTTACGGCCAAAAGAAATCTGCTAAAATGCTGTCATTATTGCGCTCCCTCACGCTGTCCGAACCCAAATGAAGAAGACGTTTTAAAGAATGTCCCATCTGCTTTGATGTCTTGATCTGCTAGCCTCTGGGGCCCGTTCTTCGTACGTCGCTAACTCAGTTAGCTGGATTTGATTGTTGGCGATTTGGCATGATCTTGGATTGTTTGGTTCTTCGACGCTCATCCTGGACTTGCTGTCATAGCAACAGGTGCGCAATCTTAAACCTGCTCGGGAGCAGGCTTATTTCATGTTAACAGGATTAGATCGCGGCTTCATAAGCGGAGCTGATACGGGAAGTCCAGCGCAGCGCGATAGTGCACTCTCTGAGATATATATTTTTTCTCGTGACTCGTGAGATTGTCGTTTACATTATTAATTTGTTGGAAACGCACATTTATTTTCGACTTGTCGGAGTCGGGCTTTAACTACAGCACAAACTGTTTGCATTGCCCTAAGATTATTTGCGAGTGGCTCTTTCCTTTACACTACTGGAGATGCGGAGAACCTGATGGAAAGTGCTGTCTGTCGTGTCATTCGGAGTTTATCTGGCGCTTTTAGGTTTAAAAAACAGTTTTAGTTTTTTTTTTTTTGGTGGCATTTCCAAGCCACTGAAGACCCAATGTTGTAAAGCAGTTTTTTTTAAAGCAGGTTTTTTTTAGGCTATCATAATTTTTTATTAAGATCATTCAATCATGACCATGCCATATACTGTAATAGTATATGTCACTCATGCCTCACTAACATGATTGGTACCATAGGCTAGCTAGACCATAGACTATAGCAGGGGTACCCAACCCTGCTCCTGCCGATCGACTGTCCTGCACAGTTCATCTCCAACCCTAATCAAACACACCTGCCTTTAATTTTCAAGCGATCCTGAAGATGTTAATTGGTTGATTCAGGTGTGTTTGATTAGGGTTGGAGATAAACTGTGCAGGACAGTCGATCGGCAGGAGCAGGGTTGGGCACCCCTGGACTATAGGCTACCATAGACTGCCATCAAGGCCTCAATGAAGGGGATTATGTGAACAGAAAGGGGGTTCACAATGTAAATGTGCAGCCCAGTTACTATTGTGATTCTTAATATTCCAGATTAGTAATATATCAAATAAAAAAAAAAGGCAGTTGACTAAAATCTTCCATATCACAAATGTGAAAGCAAAATGGCCAGGATCTGTGCATGACTTAAGAATTTTCAGAGATTCACATTTGTGCACATTATTTGAAAGTGGTAAGGAAAGTTCCACAATTAAATATCAAGCTCACTGTATTACACACACTTATGCTGATCCTAACATAACTGCATTTTTTCATAAGTGATTACATGTTCCTGCAGACAGGTGTTTTATGACCCCATTCCCTGACCCAAACCAGTTACAATGCAGCTCTAGCCAGGACAAGGGCACACAATGAAATGAACTTTGGCTAACTAAAGGGAAGATTTCAGTGTCTGAAAAGTCTGAGGGTTGCACACCTGACAGGGCCTGGGACATTGTTACATGTGCCATATTACACAACATTGCCCAAAAAAAAAAAAAAAAACCTTTTCATTAAATGTTTAATAAAAGACAAATATGCTTAGTTCCTTGAGTTTTATTTCAAATGTTCTTTGTAAAGAAAAGCCAGAGGTCAAGTGCCTGCAACAAGAGATATTAGACACATGCCTCATGCAACAAATAAAAAGGAAGAGTTGTCTATCCACTGCCCACCTGTAGGCCTGTGTCTCCTCTGTCTGTGCAGACTCTTCTGTAGGTCTTTCTGTAGATGTGGAATCCTGCAACTTATATTGCAGCCATAAAGCGTACAAGTATAAATGAAGTAAAGTTATTTATGCACTTGCAGGTAGGCTAGTTCCTCCATATGACAGTTATCTGAGAGGGTTTATTCACTGTCCAGTGCAATGGAAACAAATGGACATTACAAAGTCTTATACTTTCTTTCCTTTGGAAAGTTAGAAAATGTCCACTTACTGCACATATTTCAGCTCCACTTTCTTGGGAACAGATACAAGTGTTGGTGTATTATGTAAAAGTGCACAAAAGAGGAAAACACAATGTCATTACAATGAACTACACTCGGGAAAAATGTGATCAATAACTCATGGCAAAATATTTTTACATTAACATAAGTTTATCAGTTTTCACTTTCACAAGTCAAAGCAATTCATCATTATTCAAGATTTAACAGTTGAAATGACTATACGGCCTTAATTTAATGCAGCAAAAATTATTTTACAGTGTAGGCTACTAGGATCTTTTCTTCTTTTTTTTTCTCAGCCTTTTTCTTGGTTCCTTTTATAATCAGACAACCATTTATTTAACAGTGCCTTTTATAAAAGAGACTATAATATAACTAAAAATTACCATTATGTAGAATATTTTTGTACTTCACTTTTATTTGTTCCCATGGTCTAGTGTGGTGACTCTGACATTACAATGCACAAAGTAATTATGCAATTATTAAAATACAAAAATATAGGCTAATAAGTGATAAAAAATCTAACATGGCCACTTCTAACGGATTTAAATTGTCTGCTACTTTTTGCAGACTTTGAGGTGTTCCCTGGCGTTTTGATTAAACATTAAAATTCCGAATAAACTTCGACCAGAGCCCGTCTACGGAGAGCCTACCCACTCCCTATTAAGCTCTATTGTACTGAATTTTGGTTGTAGTTCCACCAGAGCTCCACTGGGGGCGAGCGCCATGAGTGCAAAATGAATGGTAGTCAATGGGGCTAGACGGCTAAATTTGTCTCTTTCACCCGATTGCCGTTGAGAAATCTCAGATCTGATTGTAGATTTTGCAAGTTCAACATGGGTTTTAGGTCGAAAGTTGAATGAACGAGTACTTATGTCCTTTTGATTTCTTACAGGTTGAGTTGTTGTTGCCCATAACACGCTAGCATTCTGCTAATGAACGCTGATTGGTCAGTGAAGGACTGATTACGACCAGAGATACCGCTTGATGGCATCGTGTCATCCGCAGCGGGACCAGAAACAAACAAAACAAAAACTCTTCTAGCACGTGTGTTTACCTGTGCCCGCTGTGTTGTCGATGCCACGAGAGAAAAGAAAGTGCAGAGCGCGAACGCACCAGAGTGAGTGAAGGATTGCCGTGAAGCAGTATCTCTGGTCGTACATGTGTATGACGTCATTGACACTTTAAAAGACTTTTTAAAGCAAATAAGTGACTCAAAAAAATCCATCACCCCACAATGTGTAATTTATTTGCATCTCCTTTCGAATTCAACATTCAAATTACTAGACAAAAAATTATATCCTGAGAAAAGTGGATTTTTATTGGTATAGCGCCATAGACCTCCATTCATTCTGCACTCGTCCTGTGAGCGCCCTCATATGGAATCAGAGAGGAACTGCAACCAGTTCAGAAGCCGGAAGTGTACTGAGAGTGAAAGTTCTCGCCATATTAGACATTCTCTGCTTCGACTATTAGTTCTAGCTCTGCTGAGGAGAAAAACTGAGCGCGCTCTTTGGCCACGCTGAGCAGCCAATAGCAGCGTTGCTGATCAATGTTTCTACTATCGATACATATCCCCTTTTAACCAGCGCATGAACGCGCAATTATCTCAGATGACTCAATCCAGCGATACTAATCAGATCCGGCAAGTGTGTTCGAAGAACCGAGTTAGCCAGATCATGATTCGCACGATGATATCATCTTGGATGTGTCATTTGATCTCGGATGTAATAAGCAACGTACGAAGAACGGGCCCCTGGTGTCTGAGAATCACCAACGAGTTTTTACAACAGTGTTGTCAAATATCTATCCCGAAGCTGTGGGGGGAGCTCTAGAGAGAAACCTGCGAGCAAAAAGCGAGAATACAGCGAAGAAATCCCGAAGCTACTGAGCCCCGCTTTAACATGTTGCAACCGTCCCTGGGTCAGACTCAGTTACAGCATCTGGCTTCTTCCATTCAGATAAACACTGTGAACGATATGTCATTTGTAATCATCTTTATATGCTATGGGTAATTACAGGGTTTTTCCTGGCTCAAAATGAGGCGGAGGTGGTCAAATCTTAATAATGTATTTTAATAATAAGGTAATGAAATGAGTATTTTTCGTAGATCATCATATAGCCTAATGTGTTTCTCACATTCTTTTTGTGGGTTGAGCTCGGTACCTCTAGGGGGGTCCCTCCGGAAGAAAATTTTGTACATTTTAAAGATAAATTCATTAATCTGGTGCACTTTGAGTCACCCGAATCCACTGTTAAACATAAATAATCCACCCGCAAACCGCCCATATTCTTTGATTTAGATATCTGCATCTGATCATCACAAAAAATATTCAAATTCTCAGTGTTAAGCATGATTATATGGTAACATATCACACTGAAGTACTCTGATTTAAAATGAACATTTATTTAAAATAAAAGTTCTTCTTTTGGCAAAATTACATTTCCTTTTTTTACATTTTTTACATTTTTTTGTTTCTTTATAAAGGGGATTTTCCCCTAATTTTATTAAATGTATGCTCCATCTTTCATTTCAAATTCTTAAATATGATCAATATATTCAATTAAAATAATAAGACACTAGGCAGTTACTAATCAAATTAAATAATTTGCATAGAAAAATTATAACTGTATTAAATGAGATTATTTTAAATATTTTTGAATATACAAATAAGGAATGTTGAAAAGAATATACTTTATGAAACAAACCGCCAGTAGGAGGCGGCAGGCGACCGTCTTAATGAGCGAATCATTGAGTCATTCATTCAAACGATTCGTTCAAAACGCTGAATCATTCAGTAATGAAACACGGCTGAGTGTTCCTGTGAGATGCGCGATGGTTCTGCTGTGATCTTTGTTTGGAACTATTTTCGCTGCTGAAACAGAACAAAAACAGTCATTGCGTCTAAAATGTAAGTGACTTAATTTTAACTTATTGTTTATTGACCTGTTATGAAATCAGTCTCGGTTTCAATCTTGATGGCATTCAGGAAAAGAGCACTCTGGTCTTGTGTAGCCTAGGCTATATATTGTTTCTTAACTATAATATGTTATAAATAACTGCGCGAGCCTCAACAGCGCAACTTTGTTACTGTCAGCCTATACGGCCTATATTATTATCAGCTATAGGCTATCAATCGCCACTTACATTAAATTAAATAAAACAGAATCATCCTCACGTTTTTCGGTGATTCCATAGTTTTATTTGTAAATAAAAAAATTTGTTTTAATCAGGGCATTTGTTCGGGTGGGCAAGTAGTAAGCTACAATTCTCTCACTTTTCCCTTAAAAAAAAAAAAAAAAAAAAAAAAAAACACACACGTGTCCCAGACAAGCGTTATTGTCGAGCCCTGATATGTTTTCCTTGATTGGTTTTCCCTGAAGAGAATACGTTGTTGAAAACGAAAGTAAAAGTGACGCACGGTGACGATTGCGTTTACCGTGATGAGAGTTCTGTGTCTTTATTAAACTCAACACATTATAATGATTTATCTGTCATCCACCCTCGGTTAATTGGAATGGAATGTTTTTATTACTTGGCCTGCCCGACCTGCGGATTATCCGCGATCCGCGCAGCACTATCGGCAAACTATATGGGTTGAGAATGGACACAAGTGGTAACCGCAACAGAACCGTAACGGTGGAAAAACTGTCTCTGACCATGTGACTGTCCGAGTTTTGTCGAGAGCCGGAGGCGGCACGAAATTTGACGGAGGGGGCCGCCTCATAATTCTCTACGTAGGAAAAACCCTGCCCGTGTGACCAAACCACCTGGAAATGTACACGCAAAATTCAAAACAATTTTTTTTTTTTTTTTTATTAATTTGTTAGCGCTTTGGGTGTGAGAAAAACGCATTATAAATACAATGTATTATTATTTATGTTGAAATTTTATTTCAGTTTACAAAAATGTTTTGAGCACTAGTTTTAGTCTAACCTCAATGCCATAAATCCCACCTTTTGTTTTCATGTGCGTTCGTGAATGAAGAAAATTTTGTGTTTAATGGGAAGACTAATTAAAAATAAGTAAACATCTCAGCCACTTATATATCACTGCTGTCACGTTGTAGTGTTCTCACACAGTGTGTTGAAACTCTGACTAAACACCAAGTTAAACCGTGCAAATGAAGACAGAGTCGTAGTAATTTTGATGCTTTACTGTCACACTTCCTCCTTTACATGTAGTGGTAAAAACTGTAATAAAACAATACAGCAATATTCAGTGTCTATTTCTTGAGTACAACTATGAATGATAACATGAATGTACAATGCTATGCTCAATGTAGCAGCAGTTATACAGGCTATTAGCATTGCTGTGAACTTGTACACAATAGCAAACATCGTTTTGACAATCTTATCAAATATCATCTTTTCAACACAATCTCTATATGATCTTTAACATGTCTAATATCACATAAATAATCTCACGGCATTCCCTCTATGATGCTTTAAGGTGGATGCAAATGGATTGAACCCCGAGAGCACACCATGTCTGTCTCATTGTTTCCATGCAGTACCAAGAAGGACAAACAGGAAGTGACTTATAGGAAGTGACATCACCACATGACACACAGACTCTAAAAGTTAAATTTCTTAAAGGACAACACGTATGTCAAGCTTGAACTGGCCTGAGAACACGATGACTGTGAAATGAAAGTGATCTTCGTGTCTGTGATCAGTGTTTACTCAGCTTTATGACTGATAATCTGAAGATAAGTTGACTATTAAAAAGAACAGCTGTAGGCTATATCGATTCACGAATAAAAAACTATGTTTTTAAATTGTTACTGCCTTTAGTTATTATTTTGTAATAAATGTAAAAAAGCTTACAAACACTAACTTGATTAAATTTATACTTGATTTTAATAAATAGAACATTAATTGCATTTAACAGTTAATGTAAAAATACTAAATTGTAAAAAAAAACAAAAAAAAAACACTATAGTTATTTTTATGTAAAGTAAATGTTTATCAAACCAGAAAACTGTGACTTAAGTGTAGGTATAACTGGGACATGAATTTACATTTTATCTATTAAAAAAAACTGAATTTTGCCTCCTCGTTTCAGAACATCACTGATCAGGATTGTGAAACTCAGCTGTCGTTTTCTAATAAGCCAAAAAGGACCTGAGACTGAATCTAAACTCCTGCACTGCATCATTTTCAAAAAATAATGGACATGGATTATTGATTTCGTTTCATTTGATCAGATCTGAATACCTCACATTTCAACATTTATAAGCAAATTTAAATTCAAAATTATTATTATTTTTATTTGGAGTTGATAACTGAATGTGATATTCTTGACATGATGATCTGAATTATGAAATCATATGGAATAAAATGACTTGACAGTTCATGTCACATTATTGACTCTATAAGCACATGGGACTCGAACTGTTGCTGCATCTGATCATATCTTAAAACAGGAGCAATAAATCAATATTTACTGTAGATAAGTTAGTCATGATTCACAAAACTAACACACTGTATTTATATGAATAAAATAACAAAATACTAAATAAAAACACAGCACAGACAAAATACTGCAGATACACTGTACTTTAAGATATACAGTTATTAATTTAGCAGATGCTTTTATCCACTTACAAATGAGGAATATCACAAGAAATTTGCCACAAAGCTACAATATTTCTAGAATATAATATCAGGTTTATTAGAAAGCTAGATTAGGAGACAAGCAAGAGCAGAGGAGAAATATAGAGATTTATTTGTTGTTGTTGTAAGTGCCTTTTTGGTTTAATGTGGTGTTGGTTAGTAAAGAGTCTTCAGCATTTCCTGGATTTCAGAAGTTGTGATGATCTCAGGAGATGTGGCGGGAAGTTCATTTCACTGTGAGAGTCTGTGAAGTCAAATCGGTTACCAGGAAGTATTGAGGTGAAGTGTTTGTGGTTTCAGAAACTGACTGTGTGTGTATAATTCTAAAACTGATCAGCCTATCAGAAGCCAGAGGGAGGAGTTTAACCTTCACACTATAAAAGCTGATCTTTTTGATCTCTCAGCTCTGCACTGGATGTCTCCTCTCTTCTGCTCATCACAAGGTGATTAAAACACTTTATCTTTAATTTTTTTGTAAAGAGATTTTTCGGTTACTCTATATTTTAAGGTGTCATTGTTACAGTGTAATTATATATTTATTGTTTTATTTACCTTTATTTTACCAGGAAGTAATATAGTAATATTTTACAAGAGAGACCTGGCCAAGGTAGCAGCCATGCAGGAAGACAACATTATTATTATGAATAATAATAATACTATATTAGAACATAGTATCCTCTCAACAAAAACCATCACAAGCCTTCATTACCACTGTATTTATGATGCCTTTAAATTCACCAATAGACACCAATCTGTAGCTTTAGATCTTTATAAGTGCTGTGTAATATTAAGCAACTACATGTATATCTATTTTGTTTCAGGATGGATGGCGTGCTCAATTCCTTTTGAGTTTGATTTGGGTGCTCTTCGGTCCAAGGTAGAACATCTAAAGTGCAGTGTGGAGAAAAAATCTCTGGTAGCCGAGGCACTCCTCAGTTAAAATGTCTTTATTAAAGAAATGACATGTCCTAAACGGACAAAAACAGGCATTTTAAAGTTGTCCGTTTAGGACATGTCATTTCTTTAATAAAGACATTTTAACTGAGGAGTGCCTCGGCTACCAGAGATTTTTTCTCCACACTGCACTTTACATGTATATCTACTATAGGTTTAGGGTTTGGTTGAGGGTAAGTTGCATGTAATTATGCATAATTTACTGTTATTACTATGGTAAGTACATGTCATATATGTAACAAGGACACTGTAAAATAAAGTCTTACTGATTTTTCCATAGACAGATATCCAGATATTAATGTCTCTATTATAGTGAAACTGAAATGTAAACCTGTATTGCTCAACAATCATTAACTGATGTCAAACTTCACTCTGAACTGAACTACTGTATTCTCTTGAACAGATATTACCAAAGGCAGAATATATGAGAAATGGGAGGACATGTGTTGAGCTTCACAAACTACAGGATAATTACAAATGTGGACAAGAGAGAGAGGGAAGAATGGGGAATAAAAAGGACAAAACGTTACAGTCTAATGAGACAAAACAGAAAAACACGCCGAGTCTAGTCAGACGAAACAGCAATAATAGCGGAAAACCAAACTGTGAGTATTTATGATGTTTAATATCAAACTGTCATATTTCATCATATTCAGTGTTTCATCTTCTCTGGTGTCTGAATGTGTCATATCAATTCTAAACTGTAACTTTTCATTCACTATACAGTATATATAGGAAAAGCAACTTTGTGGTCAGAAGTTTATATTTTGTCTATTTGGGATTAAAGTGGGATTAGTCAGGTGGGGTAACCCTCAAATATTGTGCAACAGGAAAAAATTACTCACCGTGGGACAACACATTGAGTATTGTGGTATAGCAATCCTTTCTGGGACAAGAGTGTCACTGTGGCACCAACTATCACAATACTTATTTACTTGATAATGGTTTTATTTTGGTCCATCTACATCTACACTGATATGATGAGGATACTGTGTTAAAATTGCTGAACACCACAATATGGAACACGACCTTGTTTTTCACAATGTAAATTCAAACGTAAAAATAGCTGAAGACACCTATAACAGAAATAAATCACAACCACAATTATGCAAATTTGACATTAGCCTACTTCAGCTTTGACTTTAACTGCAACATCCACTTGCTCTGGCTAGAACAGCGACTGGCAGGGGCAACAATCCGGCCCTGGCACTATAGACACACCAGCCCACATTACCCCCCACAGCACCACCCCACACACATTAACCTCCTCCCCCCCACACACACACACATTACCCCCCACCTTGATGTATTAAATGTCGCTGTTTGAGCTGGAGTTGCTATAATCTGATGTTCATGTTCTTCATTCACAGTTTCTCATGTTTCACCGATTCATTGTGATGTTTTAGAGTCACAGAAAAGGTGAGACACACACAAATACAGAGAAATATTGAAAACTGAAGCAGAAATCTGATGTTATATTGATCTTTGTGTTATATTTCTGTATTTCTCCTTTCAGAAAGCAGCAGTGTGATTCATCTAACCTGATAAATATTCTCCATCATGTTCCTTTCTCAACTAATAATAAGTTCACGGTTCAGACATGCACTGTTACTGTATATAAGAGGAATGTGTATGAATAGACAGTTAGTTTGTTTTTCGCACATGCGCGCAGTGACGCTCGTTTATGGAAATCTGTTAAAGAATAATTCTGGTATTTAGCACTTTGAGTCTCTTTTCTGGTTTGTTTTGGATGAACTAGAGTGGTGGACACAGACATGTTGACGATGGGTCCTGTCTCGACTTTTTGACTGGTTTAGAATCGCCTTTGACCGCTTCAGAGTGGCTGGCTACGGGCATGCACGAACATGTCCTTAAAACAACCTTTAACGTTCGTTTTCAAAACTGTGCAACTCACCGAGTGATTAGTGGTGTTCGTTGATGATTAAAAACAAGTAGCGTAGCGAAATACAGTTTCTGTCGTGTTTTATTTGGCATTTACAGCCACTCTGAAGCCGTCAAAGGCGATTCTAAACGAGTCAAAGAGTCGAGACAGGACCCATCGTCAACATTTCTGTGTCCACCACTCTAGTTCATCCAAAGCAAACCAGAAAAGAGACTCAAAGTGCTAAATACCAGAATTATCCTTTAAGATTAGTGGAGATTCACTCCTGACAGTAAAATGGAAATATTTGCACAGATGCTGGTATATTTCAGTCTACTTGCGCTTCAGTATTTAAATAGGTAAGGCTTAAAACATGCAATGCTCAAGAAATCTAATCTTGATGTAATCTGTGTGAGGTCAGAACACAAAACTGTGTTGGGTGATCCAGACAAAGCTTCATACTAAAAGAAAATAAAAAATATTGTACAAGTCATTTCAAACTGTGAGTATGCTATGCTTCAACGTGTAATTATACAATATTTTCAATATGAAAATTATGGTTTTATGTTTCTTTTAAGGTTTTGTTTGTTTGTTTTTATCTAACACTTCAACATCCAGCACACAATTAAAGAGATGAGCTTAGGAGGTTTCAACTATTACAATCTTCTTGGACACCAAATAAACAGGGAATGGAATGTTCTAACAAAGCGAAACAATACACAATTAGATATTTTTCTTTGTGTGTGTGTGTGCACCCAGTGTTTTTTTTTTAAATCCCCAAAAATCATAAGCACTGTCTCAGAATGAGCTGTTCTCAGAATCAATGCAATGTGACGTAGAATTGCACAGGCCCCTCCCACGACTGTTGATTGACACTGCAGTTTGAGCAGACCCGCCCTGAGTGAGCTGGACACACAGTCCGCCATTGTTTTGACGCTGGAGCAGCTGTAGAATGTCTCCTAAAGCGATTGAGGTGTTTTGTTTTTTGGATGTTAGAATAAATATAGCAGTCTTCATTTACTCTCGTTGTTACTCGAGGATTGATCAGTACAACTGCTCTCGTGATTCAGCTTACGGTCTCCGGAGCGACAGGACTAACGATACTGATCACGGCAGAAATGAAAGTGAGAGGAGAGCGCGCACTTTATCACAGCTCATCCAGCCGTTTTACAGATATAAAGTTTACCAGTTTATTAAGCACCCACTGAGAAGGTGTGTGTATATATTTGTTTACTGTTAGTTGTAACGAGTGTTTTGTGTACTTCCTGTGTAACGTTATGTTCCATGATAATGAAAGGGAGAGAGAGAGAGAGAGAGAGAGAGAGAGAGTTTATGGACAAGACTGAATGCGCACTTGTTATACTGTGTTTATTCTTACAATGATTTTCTGGAGTAAAACTAACGATTCATCTTTTGTGTGATGTACAATAAACTTAATTGAACTCATCAGTATATTTTGGTCATCATTCAGAGACGGGGTCTGCCACAGCAGGCTTGTATTAATAGTGGAGCAGATGGCATATAAGTTATAAACGTAATTAAAATAAACATACCTGTTCTAGCTCTATTCAGCATATATTCTCTAGCTCTGTGGGCATTATTGTCAGACTCGGACACACTATTTTTAGACACACTAAAACGGTGCGTTTTTTCTCAGCCCCCAAAAAATGACAATTTAAACATGCTGTAAAAAATTATCTGTGGGGTATTTTGAGCTAAACCTTCACATACACACTCTGGGGACATCAGAGACTTATTTTACATCTTGTGAAAAGGGGCATAGTAGATGCCCTTTAAAAGACACAAGACAGTAAATCATTCATAAAATGTTCTGGGATGCATGCTCATTTTCATTTTTTGTTGCAGTTGTGTTTAACTCTAGTTGTGTTTAACTCTAGTTTTGTTTAACTCTAGTTGTGTTGCAGTTGTGTAACTCTAGTTGTGTTGCAGTTGTGTTTACAGTTTTTTACAATCACTTTGCTACTATTTTCAGAACCTTGATGTCATTTTTCAAAACTCTAGACACAAAACTCAAAATGGTTAACACTTGTAACACAGGCTATCTAATGTTCAAAACATTGCATTGTGCATTCACATCTTTAAAGAAATCTTGCACTTGCACAATCATTGGTTCAAAAAACTAATTTACTGTGAAATACCATTGAAACATAACTATAGATCACCCACACACAAGCAACTGATAGTTTCACTGTCATTGTTCGTACAATCATTAAATATTTTAGAACAAAATAGTTTATACAGGTTTCATTATGGCACGTACAGTATGGAAGGCATTTTCTGCCAAATTTAAATAAATAAATTAAATGATTAAAATGAAAATGAAAACCAGATTAACGATTTCATTACAGAAATCTGTACGCAAAATATGTGACAAAATTGAGAATTAAAATTAAATTATTTCATTTTCACGGTGACAGTGCATCATCCCTGTCAAATTGAAAAATAAAATGCAATTGGTGATTTTACATTTCATTTTCACTACAGTCTCGAGGCAAGACTGCCAATATTACAGTTTTTCTCGATTGCTTAAACACTATAACCAGGTTTTTGAACTAAAATTTCAAAACCATAATGCCATTTATCAAAAAGCACACCCATTTCTCTAAACTCTAAACTCTATTCCCTGTTTTGACACATGAGTCAGATTTGTTGTACTGTCACTGCAAAACTCTACACACAAATCCCTTCATTTCTCATTGCCTAGACCATGTTGTCATTTAGAAAGCACTAGCATTCAAAATTGTTCACTCAAGTCAGCACAGCTTCAGCTCAGTTAGCACACAATTACCCAGGTGGAAACACTAAGAGTCAAAATTTAACACACATCAATCAGATCCTTCAATAGATATATAAAGGGGCCCAAATCAGTTTATTGAGTTTTGGAACAATGGATCCAGAAAGACATGAAGGAAGAGGGATAAGAATGAGGAGGAGGAAGGGCAAGGGCAAGAAGACAAGCAGTCTCAGATGAAATTCAAGCCACTCTAGTTGCCCATGTCTTTGTCAATGGTATGACTATGAGGGAGGCTGGGCTATGAGTAAGGCCAAATTTGAGTCGCTTTACCGTCGCCTCGAGAACCTTCAGGGAGGTGTGTGGTGGCAAACAGAATTCTATCACTGAATAAAAGACAAACATTTCCAATAGTCTTTGATGAGGTGTATTTTCTTGCAAGAAAAGGTCAGCAGTCGTACAGTCATACAGAGTGGCTGCAGAGTGTGACAGTGAAGGGAGGGCATCCTTTCTCCTTTATAGTCTTGACTCCCAGAATGTTATCTTTCAGGCAAATGATGGTATTTCAACCATATGTGGAACATTCTTAGACGTTTCCCTCATATTGTCTCCTTGAGTGGAGGCCCTCCTGTCACGACCAACACTCTTTACCAATCCAATCCAATTCGAATTCCATATTAGAATATGGTTTGTGTGTGCTCTTTTACTGTCATATGTTGGTCACACAAATCTTACTGTAAGTAAATATAAAAAAATAATTAGAGGAGAGAGTAAAAAAAAAAAGAGTAAAACAGGAAAAAAAAATATTTTTGTGTGTGTGTGTGTTTTCTGTGTATGTGCCAATGTATCCACTGGTTGTGTCTTTTGTGTTCATCATGTGAAAAGGTTTGTGATGGGGGAACCACAAGCAACATAACTTACCAGTTTTGGAAATGTTGTTTTGAATTTATTGCACCAGTGTGTTAGACTATGTTGTAGTGTGTGTGATTTTGAGTGCTTGTGTGTCCAGTCTGAGGTCAAAGTTTGGTTTTTCAGCAAGAGTGAATGGTTTTGAGTGTAGAGCTTCATTTTGACCTGAAAATATGATGTTTGGGGAATTGGGTGAGACGTTATGGATTTGTGTTTATAGTTTTGAGAATACGAGGCATAGTTTCAAGAAATGTGTTTAAGCAATCGAGAAAAACTGTAAAATGAAAAGCCACACGTGAAAAAGAAACTACAAATACAGTTTTTACAAAGCTCTTTATTAATGCTCACGCAATAATAGTGACACAATTCAAATTCAAATGTAAATTTTCGTTTTCATTTTAATTCCTCTTTTATTTCACAGTTTTCATTTTCGTTTTCATTTTCAAAGACAACCTGCATGCAAATGATATGTTAATGAGTGGGTGTGGCTTGTAACGGCGCTAGAGGCACGCCTTCTGTAAAGCGAAGTCGCCGACGTCCCTGTTGCATGAGTTGAATGTGTGAAACGAAATGATTTAAATGTGATTATATTGTAATCGAGACGACGAGATATGGCGAAATCTGTTAGTGAGGTTTTACAGGAAGCTGCCGCAGCATTAGTGGAAACAACCAGCCTGACCAGCATACTTCAAACCCTCGGCGCACTGCAGTTCGCACTGAGTCGCGGGCATCTTCAGTTGCCAGAGAAACTGTTCAAACAAAGTATCCGGTAGTAAGGCCATTATGATGTTAGACTAGATCATAATCGATGAGGTTCATTCATGTATTAGGCTGTTTTGGAAATTCAACTATTTGGGTGTACAAAAGTCTTAGTAACACAATTTCTACAACAATTATAGCCAGACGGCCTGCATTTACAGTAGGCTAGATATATATTATAGCATTTTCCTTCAGGTCAGTCCTATATTCATAATAAAAAATCCGTTTGAATGTCCGCTGTGATATTTTGTACTTTTAACAGTTAAGGGGTTGTCCGTGCCTATTCATGTCAGTTGCGTCTTTCTTCTACGTGATCACAAGTTTGAGTCATTTCAAAAGTCTTCTCTACTGACTGACTCACTCATTAAGACAGTCTTTGTCTCCATCTAATGGAGAAATAATGTAAGTTCTCCTGTTGCTTTATGGTCAGGGACAATTTTTTTTTTCCAGCGGAAGGAATTGGCTTTTAGTGATTTTACTTCATGAAAGTTGCATAGATAGGCTACATATTTTTCGGGTTTAATATTTGTATTGTGTGGTAACCGTTTTATAAAAGCAATAAGGTACTCTAGGCTAGTGCTGAAGGGCGTTGACGTTGTTAGGCATGACGCGAATATGAAACATTGGCCGAGGTCCTCGGTTAAAGCTAGTGATCAAGACTTGACTTGACTAACAGTTTCTCTGGCAACTGAAGATGCCCGCGACTCAGTGCGAACTGCAGTGCGCCACATGACTATGGGGTGAGATTTCGGTCACAATTCTGCGCGCGCAAGATCACATTTTGAGCGTGGAAAAGGGCATTTCGCACGCGCGTGAACTGAGTTTTGCGGAGAAATGTTCGTCTCGCAGATAAGAAAATATTGCGAGCGAACGAAAATCAATTTTGCATTTAAAATAAGTATTTGGATGTGCGCGGACGTTCTCTTTCGCGTGTGCAAAGTTTCACTTTCTTGCTCCTTTCATACCAGCCGTGAGCGCTCTCTAAGCGCAGACGGCTCGCTTGCTCAACACAACCCAGCGTTACAATATGCCATAATTCCAGCCAATCAGAGATGAGACTGCTACATTCTGATTGGCTGGCTTGAAAACCAATCACAAGACTCCCTGCATCACCTACTGCGGAAGAGAACTAGTTTTTTTATTTTTTATTTTATTTTTATTTAGTCAGTTCAAATACAAAAACATTTCAGTACAATGCAAAAAAAAACCCAAAATGGTTACAAAGTATTGACAATACAGCTCAAAATATTTTACCAAAATAATAATAATAATAATTATTATTATTATTATTATAAAATAAACATAAACATAAGAACAAATACAAAAATATAAGTATAAAATATCAGGGCATTTATATGTATTTGAAAAGCTTTAATATTTGTATTGTTTTTATAAGCTTTTTATTTTGTGATCTCATGTTTGAAAGAGTTTCAAAATATATTGTTAGATCAGTGTTATAGAAGGCAATATACCGTAGGAGGTTTTCTTTTGAGTTATTCTTGTCTTATGAATATAAAATTTCGCCAAAATGATAAAAAGATTAATTATATAATTTTGTTTTTCAGAAAAAAAAGGGTTTTTGAAACAAAGTAAAATGTCATGAGGGTCTAAATCAAGACATCTGTTCATTTTTTTTGTCATATCTATTTTAAAGTCAGTCCAAAAAGAAATTGAACATTTATTTTTATATTGCCCTTTTTCTGTCTTCAAGTGATGTGTTACAAAAAGTGCACTTATCAGCGTGAATATATCTACTAATGGTTGCATTTACAGGATAGCATCTATGAATCATTTTGTACATTACTTCTTTGACTTTATTAGAAATAATAAACTTATAGGGCATAGTCCAAATGTTGCGCCAAGATATACAATAAGGTTTAAGCCACTTTGATTTACATGGAGGACTGGATCCAACATTAAAGGAGTTTCTTATAAAGTTGTTATTAAAACCTTTATCAAATAAAGAGAGACCATTTACAAAGAGTTGAGGATTTTGTAAAGATGTATTATTGATATCTACATCTGAAAATTTGTTTAATATTAGTATGCCATTAGGAATAGCCTTAATTACTTCGTTAAATTCTTTTTCATTTACAAATAAACCATATTTTGAAATAAAATTAGGGTAGGTGTAAAATTGCCCATTTTTGTCAATTAGTTGGCTAACAATTAAAATGTTGTGTTGGACCCAATTCTCCATGTACAAAGATTTTTTATTATAAATGATATTACTATTGTTCCATATAAAACACCTACTGGGAGAAAAATTGTGTTTGTACAAAAGGGACCAGAAAAGTAATGTTTGTCGGAAGAGAACTAGTGCAGTTGAGTAAAGTTGGCAGTAAATTCACAGATTCGATTGTTGTATAACCATCAGGACAGCAGTGATGTGTGAACTGAATTTAGCAACAATACAGTGAATTACAGTAAAGATATGTTTCATAAAAATCATAAAAATTATACATTTACAATTGTATAAAATTTAAAATATATATTTTCCCAAAATAAGTGTTGTAGTATAACCTTCAGGACAGCAGTGATGTGTGAACTAAATTAGGCAACAATACAGTGAATTACAGTGAAGTTATTAGATATTTTCATCAAAATTATACATTTACAGTACAATTGTATATACAATTTAAAATATATATTTTACCAAAATAAGTGTTGTTGTATAACCTTCAGGACAGCAGTGATGTGTGAACTGAATTTGGCAACAATACAGTGAATTACAGTGAAATTATTGAATATTTTTCATAAATAATAATCATAAAGAATATGCAAAACGATATTTATACAAAATAAGTGTTGTAGTATAACCATCAGGACAGCAGTGATGTGTGACCTGAATTTGATGACACTACAGTGTGTGACAGTGAAGTTATTGACTGTTTTCGTAGTAACGCTTTTCGGGTTTTGCACTTTGCAGACGCTCACTTCGGATCTGTCTCGCTGCCGCCTGCGCATAGAGATCAATGTATTTTGTCCACTGCGAGGGAAAGCTCGTTTGGAGGAAAATGAGGTTGTAGCTGCTTGTAGTAGTATATGTAGTAGTATATATTTATTGTCCCTTTAGGGAAATTCTTTTTCACATTTCCAGAAACGCTTTTCATTTGTACATACTCACGGCACATATAGACATACATATTTTCATACACAGTAGACATTTGACACATACATATATGGGAAAAACATACATTATTTCACTGCAAAACAATTTATCTATCTGTGTGGCTTTGTCTTATTGAGTGTTTGGATGGCTGAAGGGATTAGGCTTCTGCTGAAGCGGGTTTTATTGCATCTTATGCTTCTGAACCTCCTGCCAGAGGGTAGGAGTGAGAAGTAGCGGTTGAGTGGGTGAGTAGTGTCCAGGGATATTGCATGAGCGATACGTGTGATGGCTTTGGTGTTTAGTTCTTGTAGATTTGGAGTGGGCAAACCTATTATTTTGGTGGCAGTATTGGTTATCTGTGTAAGTTTGTTACGGTTTTTTACAGTAAGCATGTTGAAAAAACAGGTGGAACAGTATAGTAAGATGGGTTGAACAATGCTAATATACAGTAGTAGGAGTAGATGGGGGCCAACATGAAGTCCTTTTAGTTTACGCACCGCTGACAGTCTTTGGGTTCCTTTTTTCTGTATGTCTGTTGTGTGGTGTTCAAAGGTGAGATTATTGTCAATTGTGAGTCCAAGATATTTGAAGTGATCTACTGTCCCTACTGTTTCGTTGTTAATGATAATAGGGTGGTGGGATAGTGCCAATCCAAAAGCCATTTCTTTTGTTTTGCTGATGTTGAGTTTGAGATAGTTATTTCCACACCACTGCGTGAAGTGGGAGACTGTGTTAAGATATTCTTGGGTTGAATGTGTGTCTGTGAGGAGTCCAAGGATTGCAGTGTCATCGGCATACTTGAGGAATATGGTGTTGGGTGAGGGGCTGGTACAGTCGTTTGTGTAGAGGGTGTAAAGAAAGGGGCTTAAAACACAGCCCTGCGGGGCTCCTGTGTTGGAAGTCAGTATAGTTGTGGTGGTTGTGCTTACCCGTACAGCCTGTTGTCTGTTGGTGAGGAAGTTGTGGAGAAGATGGATCAGGCGGGAGGGGACATTGAGGTGGAGCAGTTTCTGGATCAGTAGATGTCTCTGAATGGTGTTGAATGCAGAGCTGAAATCTGCAAACAGAATCCTGACAGTCGTGCCTGGAGAATCCAGATGTTGTAGGACGAGGTGCAACAGGCATGCTGCAGCGTCCTCAGTGCCTCTCTTGGCCTTGTAAGCAAATTGGAGGGGATCCAGATGTGGACAGACATGTGGCAGGATGGATTGTAGCAGCAAATATTCCAGACACTTCATCAGGATGGGTGTAAGAGCAATGGGGCGGAAGTCATTGAGTTCTTTGGGACGTGTTTTTTTAGGTACTGGAATTATTGTAGCTGTTTTCCAGAGGGTGGGGATTTTGCATTGATGGTAGACTTCACAGAAGAGTGGGTGGATTATTGCAGAGAGTTCAGTAGCACAGGTCTTAAGCACCCTTGCTGGGATCCCATCAGGCCCTGGGGCCTTGCCTGGCTTGCATCTCCTCAGTTGCCGCCTGACATCCTCCTTTGAGAAGGGGGCTGGGTCATTTGGGTCCAGCAGGGGGAGTGCATCCAGCTGACTGCGACATTCCTCTGAGTAGTCAACTGAGTCGAACCGGTTAAAAAAGATGTTCAGCTGATGTCCTTGCTCTGGTGAGATTGGTGAGCTGGGTCTGGGTGCATTTCCTGTCAGTGTTTTGGTCATCTGAAAGGCTTGTCTGGTGTTCATGGAGCTGAATTTTTGTTCCAATTTATTCTTGTATTGTTGTTTGGCTTTAAAAACCTCATTTTTTACTGCTCTGTTTGCTGTATTAAGTGCTGTCCAGTCCTTGAGCTTGAAGGCTCTGTGTTTTTCCTTCAGGCTTTTTCTTAGCTGATGTGTAATCCATGGTTTAGAGTTAGGATATTTTTTTATTTTCTTAACTGGTATAGTGGTCTGAATACAGAAGTTTATGTAATCTGAGATGATGGAGACTCTTTCATCTAATTCCCCATCAAAAATGTCCCAGTCAGTGCATGCCAGGGAGCCTTGGAGTTGCGCAATGGCATCCTCTGTCCATTTAGGGGCGCTGTATGTCTCTGGTTTGTGTGTTTTGAGTTCCTGTTTGTATACCGGAAGTAAACAGATCATATTGTGATCTGCGAGTCCGAGTGGGGGGTAAGAGCGTGTGCGGTACGCATCGATAATGTTACCGTAGCATAAATCCAAGATGTTATCCCTTCTGGTGGGGATGTCAACATACTGGTGGAATGATGGCAAAACGGTTTCTAGTCTGCAGCTGTTATAATCCCCCATGATAAGCACCGGAGCCCCCGGGTACTTAGCAAGCATCGAGTTAGCCTCTTCAGCCACCAGCTCAGATGCTGTCTTGGTGTTAACGTTTGGGGGGATATAAACACAGCTAGACACAACAGTGGGGAATTCACGGGGGAGATAGTGTGGGCGCAGTGATACAGTCAACATCTCCAGATTGGGTGTACATATCTTTTGATGGATTTTGATATTAGTACACCATCTGTCGTTGATGTAAAAACAGACACCTCCCCCTCGCGTCTTCCCTGATTGAGCCGTTCTGTCCGACCTTATGATGGTGAAGCCGTCCAGGGCTACCTCGTTGTCAGAGATCGCCTCGTCCAGCCAGGTTTCAGTCAAGGCGATAATGCAGATGTCTCTGAAGGCCCTTTCCAGACGGCATCGGAAATGTAGCATGTCCATTTTGTTGCGGAGGGACCGGACATTTGCCAGGATGATGGAGGGAAGAGGTGGTTTGAAGGGACGTCTTCTTATCCTGCTTCGGATTCCTCCCCGTTTGCCCCTTTTTCTGGGTCGGAGCTCCGGGGGTACGGCCGCCACGGGCTTGATGTTACTTGGCGGAGAGTCCCGTAATGATAGCAGGTCTTCTCGGCTGTAGGTGAGTAACTCTCCATCTATCACCGGTTGCACTGTAAGGCCGTCGCAGATAAACAGTTGTCTTGTAAACACCAGCACAATCAATAATGTAAGAGTTTTTGCCATAGTCGACAAATCGGGGACACAAGACGAGACAAGACAAACTTTAGACAGAACTTAGACAAGCCGTGGAGCTCGGACGAGACGCGTACGGACGCTCGGACGAGACGCGTTCGGAAACTGTGTTGTCGCAGCAGAGCATGCGCCAGAGCCGTAGCACGCTTGTCTACATTACTACGATTAAAAAGAGGTGTCATTTGTGCAGTAACAACGTTTAGCTCACGAGTTATTGACCCGGGAAGTTCGAATCTGTGAATTTACTGCCAACTTTACTCTCAACTGCACTAGTTCTCTGAATCCGCAGTAGGTGATGCAGGGAGTCTTGTGATTGGTTTTCAAGCCAGCCAATCAGAATTTAGCAGTCTCATCTCTGATTGGCTGGAATTATGGCATATTCATATTGTAACGCTGGGTTGTGTTGAGCAAGCGAGCCGTCTGCGCTCACGGCTGGTATGAAAGGAGCAAGAAAGTGAAACTTTGCACACGCGAAAGAGAACGTCCGCGCACATCCAAATACTTATTTTAAATGCAAAATTGATTTTCGTTCGCTCGCAATATTTTCTTATCTGCGAGACGAACATTTCTCCGCAAAACTCAGTTCACGCGCGTGCGAAATGCCCTTTTCCACGCTCAAAATGTGATCTTGCGCGTGCAGAATTGTGACCGAAATCTCACCCCATAGAATTTAAGTTATTAATCCAAGAAAATATGTAATCCGGCTTCGCTCGGCAAGCGCGCGCGCTTCTCCATTTCAAATGTATAGTTTACCGACTGAAATATGGCATGTCGCAATCTGTGGCGAGGGCCAATGAGCGTTTGATATCACTGCCGTAAAACATGTCGTAACGCTTCTTGAGGGCGCAATTTTTGAATTTGAATTCATCATCACGAGCGCGGAATTTGACGGAACGGACTGCGCTGCTGATAGCCTGTGAAATGGAGATGAAGATCACTCACTGGATAAAGGGCTGAATTCGGATCTCTTTCTTGCAAACGTATGGATTCTAAAGATTTGGATTATCAAGCTAATAAAATTGATGTCTTTTGTGAATTTATGTTGGGTTTTGGTGTATTATTGTTCTATTGGAGAAAACGCATTTTGTGTCTCACTGTAAATAAACTAAAAATTACAAAATGGTTAAACGATTAAATAAGGTATTTTTAAGGTTTTAAAGTGTATTCTTGTGTAACTGCATGTAGGCTAATCCTCCGAAACGAGTTTGCAGCAGAAGGCACGAACAGAGCGAATGGTTTTAGCCTATTTCTTGAGTAAACTGCATTTAATAATAATAAATGCGACTGAAAACGTAATTGATAAGACATTTGAATGCAAAAGAGTCAAAACATTAATGCCACGATTTTAATATGCATAAATAAGAATACGTACAAATATGTACGTCGGTAGAGTTGTTCATACGTAAATAATTGACGTTTTTTTTTTTGCTGTTTATACGTAAATATTTTACGTTTTAGAGCTGTAAATACGTCAGTATTATACGTTTCTGTGTGTATAAAACGTAAGTAAATGTACGTATGGTAGAATTACACTTTACGTAAAAATACACACGTATTCTCATGAGATCACGTTGGAGACACATGATGATCCTCATTGAGCTTCAGATCAGTGCTGCGTTCCAGTCCACTTTTAGACACGCACTTGCGAACTTCCCTAAGCACTTCCCCTTGGGGGAATCCCTGCCGCCATTTTGAAGTGCGTCCCACTTCGTTAAGTGGACGAGGGAAGTTTATATGGACAGACCCTCGTTCCCTCGATTTTGACCGAGGGAGCGAGTCTGCTTCAAATGTACACTTCAGGCACCTATATGTCCCACAATGCAGTACGATTGTGACGTCACCACATATCTCATCTAATCACCACCACAACAGACAACTCTATGATATATTAATTATATATATATATTTGTTTAAAACAACCCAAACACACATAAACATTTGGATGCTGCATTAAACAAATTCTTAAAGGAAAAAAAAATGTAAATAATAAATCAACTCCACAGCTGATTCCAAGTGATCAAGGGCTTAGGACGTTCCAGTTCAGCCCATTGCAGTTTCCGCCAGTAGTGGGCACTCGCAATGACGTACATCCGAGTGAACGAGACGGAGGGAAGTTTGCGAGTGAAGGGCATGACAGTTTTGGACTGGAACGCAGCATAGATTCTCTGATTTCTCTTCACTGTCTCTGATCCTGAAACTAAAGGCCTTTGAGTTTCACCTCAAATCTACTTCTGACATCTAGTGGACAAAGATGAAAACTGCAGTGAATATTCTGTGTGTTAGGAGGAATAGAAAACACACACTCATACACATTTATTTA
The DNA here is from genome assembly GCA_021464565.1 of Rutilus rutilus. Taxonomy (NCBI): domain Eukaryota; kingdom Metazoa; phylum Chordata; class Actinopteri; order Cypriniformes; family Leuciscidae; genus Rutilus; species Rutilus rutilus. Next base: position 35,732,314 of record JAJAQA010000017.1, read on the forward strand.
CAATGCCTTCATTTCTATTTTAAACAAGTGACATTCTCTCAGTTTAATTCACTGAATGTCATTCATTATCAACTCACAAATAATAATGTGATTTTACATTTTGTGTGAATGACTGAACTTCTAGCAACTTCTGCTTTAATGTATACTATGATGTGTTTGTGAACAGTAGATATTGAGTATTGAGTAAGTGTTGATCTGTTGTTGTTCTGAACAGCTTCAGTTCGTCTGTTAAAGTCACTAATGTTCTGCTGATGGAAATCAGTGTTAATAAATCAGAGATGATTAAATGAGCAGCTGATGGAGTTTATCAGATCTGAGTTTTACATTTAACATTCAGACTCTTGAAACTCTTCAGGAAACAATACGGCTGCGTCTCACATCAGATATTCAGAGGAGATATTGATCTGAAGAAGTACTAAGGTATGTTCTGTGTGAATGAATGTGTGGATTTATTTTCATCTTCTAGAGAAATGACATCTTTCAGGAGCTTTTAAATGAGGAGAACACATTATACTGAGACTCATGATTGTAATGCATGTATGAGTGATCTGAGTTTGTCATATTGTTGAATCAGGAGCTGATGGAGATTTGCCTGATATGAAACATCATCATCAGCTTCTGCTAACAGAAGAATCCAGAAACACAGTCTCTGGGAAGAACATCAATTATTCCCTGTTTCTAACTCTATCAGAAAGAGAAACAGAGAGATCTTCTGTGTGAAACGACAGATGAAGCACATGATGGAGAAAGCGGAGAATAAAAGTGATTCTGTCATAAACTCATCATCATAATCACAGGCTGCTTTATGATATTAAAGCTGGAAGCGTCACAGAATTCACTGGAACTAAAGAGATCTTGATTCTGATCAAACCATTCAAACCTTCAGAATAATATCAAAACAGCAGAAGTCATATTTTATAGTGACGCACATTTGACATCTTTGTGTTTGACTTCAATAATGATTCCCTTCAAATTACAACTTGTTGATTTTCATATTCCCTGATGAACTGAAATCTGGAAGTGTTTTCATTTGTTGCTGTAAAACACATTTTCATCTGTAGCTTCTTTAACTCTGCTGTGATTCTGATGATCTCCTGTAGAGGGAGACACGAGACTGCAGGACAGGGGCAAAGGGCAATCTGCTTTATTTCACATGCTTAGGTTTAGTTTCACTTTTATGTTTATTTGTATAGTGCTTATACATACTGTAACAAAGTAACGTCCATACATCAGAAATATACAGATAATACAATCATGAGTTACAGTGGTTAACGGCTCATATTCATTTAGGCAGAAATAATGAACACATTAAAGATGATTACAGTATAATATCTTACAGTACAGAAGATCTTGATGAGTGTGTTTGTGTTCAGAAGAGTGTGTAGAAGATTCCAGAAGATACGAGTGAACAGATGATGATGATGATGGTGTTCTTGAGATCATGATGAAGGGTTTGATGAGAATCTCTCCTCAGTTTTGACATCAGGATCAAACTTTACAGGCTCGTCTGGATCATTAGACTAGAAATATACATATTAGATTATCCTCGTATACTTTGCTGTGAATTTATACATTTAATATGTTCTTAATAACTTTTCTGTCAATTAAACACAATCTGTAAATGTTTCATAACTGCAGAAAGTCAGTCTGATGGATTTGTCTGAATGTGACACTTTATAACAGGAGAGAAAACAACAGTAAATCTGACAGTAAAACTAAAATATGATGAAGGATTAAATTAAGTCCCATAATGATCAAACACTCACAGTCTGGCTTTCTTATCTCCATACTGCTCGATCTAACATGTACTGTCCTCTCCTCTCCTCTTTCCTCTGGTGATTCACTGGTTTGTGTCTCATTTCTGTCCTCCATTTTTCTCTCAGTCTTCTTGTTTTCTGCTGATCTGTGATTTCTGCTGATTTTCTTTCTCCTCTTCATTTGAATCTGTTCAATCACACAGACAGAGTTTCATTAAAGCGATATAACATCATATCACGAGACATCAGATCAACTCCTGATCAACATCTGCATGAGCTCAGTGTTATTACAGCATCTCAGATTAACTCTACAATATTCACAATAATCAATGATGAGGAGAAATGACAAATATAGAAATGTGAGTTTATGTGTGAGTCCTGATCATAAACATCTTTCTCTTCTCACCTCATGTTTGATCATATTTGATTCATCAGAACGACACTTTACAGCTCCGACTGGATCAACAGAGACTGTAAATGAAGAAAACAACCCGTTATCATCAGAATTATAATACAGAGACTGAACTGATGATATAGACTCAGATCATCTAACAGATAACATGCACTTAAAATATAGAATTTAAAACATTTGTGATAAAATAGCAAATAATCCAGTCATCCATATGAAGATAAAGCTCCTCAGTAAAGATGAGAAATGAAATATGAAACATGTTTCTCGCCTGTGAGAAGAAGAGAGATGTAGAATAATCCAGAGTTTATTAAATCACACTGAATATATAAAGATAAAGTCCTTCTTCTGTAGTTTGTGATAGTCCAGATATATTCCTGTCATGCATTCATTTCTCTTGTGTTCAGATTCTGCATAAATCTGTTAGAAGAAAATACAGAGATATAATATATAGTTAAAGTGAAATTTCACATTTGTTAGTGATTTTTTTTTAATACATATTTATCTTTTAGTTTCACTACAATACTTAGTACTCTAACATCTCTGTTTATTTCATTTCTAAAAAAAATTAAAAAAAAAAAAAACTCTTACAAAATGTTTAAAGATGAAAGTGTTTAATTACCTTGTGATGATCTGGACAGAGAGAAGCTCCAGTGTTACTGAGAGTCTGAGAATCAAAACAGACTATCCCAGCACGCGCATGCGCTCTAAAACTAGACCGGGCTGATTTACAAAGAAATCACATGATTTTCTTCTTCTTCTTCTCAAGTTTAATGGTGGTTGGCAAACCAAACTTAAATGGTGCATTCCCGCCACCTACTGGATTGGAGTGTGGATAACGTTATGGTAGTAGTGACCTAAATCCTGTTACTTAAATGAGTGTCTTTTAAGAAATGAAATACTTCTTCATATATTTTAAATTGCTTTGGGCCATTACCTAATAATGCTTTGATAGAAAAAACTTCCATTTCCATTTCTCTTAATGCTTGAAATAATTTAAATCTTTCTCTTGCATAAGCCTCACATTTTAATAATACATGTTCTACTGTTTCCATATTTTCGGAACTACATTTGTCACAATACCCAGTCTGGTGTTTCCCAATCCTGACCATACTTTGATTTAGTAGACAATGGCCAATGCACATTCTTGAAATTATAACATCCTTCCTCCTATTTCCAAAGTTTCTTCTTTCTAAACCAACTGTTCCTTGAATTTTGTATAAATGTCGACCCTTATATCACATGTTTTTGCAGAAGTTCTTTTTGTTTTGTGGTGGATGTCAAACCAGCTTTTGGTGCATATTCCGCCACCTACTGGGATGGAGTATGGAGCATTGACTTTAAGGGAAACTACATAACCAACCTAAAAAAACAACAACAAAAAACCTATATGTACTTCTTAAATCCTATCAAATTAACTCTGTGTCTTTGAGATATTTAAATAGAATTTTAAACACTTTTACATTTGTTTCTTTGCTTAACAAACTCTGCATTGAAATCTGGTTAACTCCTATATCTCTAAGTGCTTCTATAAGTCATAGTCTTTCATTGTCATAACCTTTACACTTTATTAAAACAATAAAAATTCTGAGACGTGATATTATGCTGTCTTGTTGCAGAGGTTCTGTTGGAATATTGGAAAAGATTCTAGAATTATTTAATGAAGTATGGAATAAGGGCAAAATGCCAAAGATATGGAAAAGGGCAATTATTCTTCCATTTTCTAAGCCAGGAAAAGACCCAAGCAATCCAGGGAATTAGAGGCCTATAGTGCTGACTTCACATTTAGGGAAATTAATGGAGAAAATGATAGTGGGCCGACTAAATTATATTTAGAGAAGAAATGTTTCATTAAAGATTACCAAACTGGTTTCAGATCGCTTTTGTTATATTGTGTAATGAAGTGGAGAAAACATTGATTATAAAGGAGGTAATGGTGGCTGTATTTTTATATATAGAAAAAGCATACGATACTATGTGGAGAGAAACGCTATATATTGATCAAACTGGATAGAATGGGAATTGGTGGGAAAATGTAAAATTTTATACTGGACTTCCTTTCACAGCGTACTTTTAGAGTTAGAGTAGGCTCAAACAATTCAGATGAATTTACAGTAGAGGGAATTCCTCAAGGAAGTGTAATCAGTCCCATTTTATTTAATTTGATGATTCATGATGTATTTGTAAAACTAGGACACGAAAGTGAAGGGTTAATGTATGCAGATGTCTGTAATGTGGAAAAGAGGTAGAAATATTCCATACATAATAATCATGCAAAAGAGAATTAAGTCATTAGAGCAATGGGGAATTGACTGGGAATTTAAAATTTCCACACAAAAAATCAAATGTTATGTTCTTTGCAAGAAAGAAAGTTGATGATAACCACAAACTGTTTATTTATAACCAAACTCTAAAGAAAGTCATGAAATTTAAATATTTGGATGGAAATGTCGGGTAACACTACAATACGTGTGCACTAATCTGCATTAATTCATGCTTAACTAATGCACAGATTATCATGTGTTAGTGTATTACTCATGAAGAACTAAACCATTAATTACAGTTTTTCTCAATTGCTAAAACACAATATCTGAAACCTTGCTCCATTTTCTGAAAACATTAGACACAAAACCTCATCTTCAAGCACTATTCACAAAACCTCTTTTTTTTTTACCTGTGTTCAAAATCAAACACTGCTCTCAAATCATAAACAAAGTGATCAAAATGATATATGTGACAGATGGAAATAATGTGTTTTACCAGTAAGTCATAGCAAGCATTTGAGTAAGCAGTAGAGTAACAATTAATGGGTTCATATTAAAGTAATTTTGCCATTCTCATAGTTGAATGGTATATCATATATTATGGTTAAAGTTGTTACTGTTAGTTGCAGCAGTTACAGTACAGTACTTTTCTTATGTCTTATTTTTCATGTGCAAAATGTCATTCTAACAACAGCAGCAGTAAGTGTGAACAAGAGTGTTGTAGTTACTAGAGGGCTCCAGCAGGGGGACCGTGTGAGCTATGTTACGGTGCACCTCGCTTCCTCCCTTCAGTCATTACACACACGATCTGAGGAAAGTTTGTGTCTGTGCATCTTTCATTCAACTAACATTCAGACTCTTGAAACTCTTCAGGAAACAATACGGCTGCGTCTCACATCAGATATTCAGAGGAGATATTGTTTTTAAGAAGTTATTACTTCACAACTGTTAAAGGTACGTTCTATAGACTGAGAATGTGTTGATTTATTTACATCTTAGATTGAAATTCTTACACATCTTCTGTACAGAATGTAATTTAAAATAATTTCCATTATTTTGCTGAAGTGCAACAAGGCAATATGGGATTGGATCAAATGCCACGTGTTCTTCCTCCTCATGGTGATCCCCTGCTTGAAGTCTTAAAAAGTCTTAAAAATTAACATCTGATCACACTCAACAGCAAAGACATCCTCGTATCTTACCAGAAAGAGAAATCCCAGTCTTTGATGGTGACCCATTGCAGCCTGGATCTACAAGGTATGGACTGAGATTTATATTCTGTGAACTTGAAAGAATGACACCATAGGAAGTGAATTGTAAGCGATGTTTATTAACTGAAGCCCAATAAAGAAAGACACTGTTTGCATCTTACATCTGTTAGTACGCCGTCTAAAACTTGCTCACGCTATTACCAATACCAGCGGCTTAAAGATGCTACAGATCTTCTGTGTGTTTTACTGAAATAACAGAGAAAATCAACCTGAGAATAAACATGATTCTGTCAGAAACACAAACTCAGTTCATTCAGATGTTGAACTCTGACCAGAGGCTTTAAATGAAGCTCTAAACACAGAAATCACTGGAACAGCAGATCTGGATTGTGACTAAATGACTGAAAGCTTCAGTATAACACAGAAACAGCAGGACTGATCTGATATAATGAGCTGTTTGACTTTTACATTCGACATCCTTGAGTTTGACTTCAGTAATGCTTCCCTTAAAATACAATTACAGTTCCTTTAAAACTCGTTTAACTGTAATCCTGGTAATCTCCTGCAGAGGGCGACACTCCACTGTCACAGGGCTGAAGGTTAACCATTATTATTGTGTTCTGCTGGAGAAAAAGCGATACCTAGAGGCTGAGGTTGAGTATTTGTTGATAAATGGGTTAGCAGAGTCTTCTTATTCCAGCTGGGCATCTCCGAGTATTCTGGTTAGAAAAGACAACGGCTCTCATAGATTTTGTACAGACTACAGGAAGGTAAATGCACTAACCAAACCTGATTTCTTTCCTTTGCCACGAATCGAAGATTGCATTGATCAAGTTGGGTCTGCCACTTATGTTAGCAGATTTGATTTGCTAAAGGGTTATTGGCAGATGCCTCTAACAGCTGGAGCCCAAGAGATCTCTGCATTTGTCACTCCGTCAGGCCTATTTTCCTATAAGGTTATGAGTTTTGGCCTGAGAAACGCTCCAGCTACGTTTCAACGATTAATGAATCAAGTTATTTCTGGCTTGGAAGGTTGTGCAGTTTATTTAGACGATGTAGTCGTCTATAGTGACACATGGTCAGAACATCTAAGTCGGATTAGAGCTTTGTTTGATCGTCTGGTTGCGGCGAATCTTACTGTTAACTTGAGCAAATGTGAATTTGCTAAGGCCACTGTAATCTATCTTGGCAAGGTCGTAGGTCAGGGTCATGTGTGTCCTGTTCAAGCTAAAGTGGTCAGTTCCCTACCCCTACAACTAAAAAAAAAATTTAATGAGGTTACTTGGGATGTTTGGTTTTATAGGGAGTTCTGGCAGAACTTTTCTACGGTGGCAGCTCCTCTCACCAACCTTCCTCAAGATAAGATCAGATCTGAGTGGACCTCTGTGTGTCAGCATTAGAGGACGTTAAGTCTCTTTTCACCGTGTCTCCAACTTTGGTTGCACCGAGACTGGATAAACCTTTTAAATCTCGAGTTGAGGCCAGTAATGTGGGAGCTGGAGCTGTTCAGACCTCAGAAGATGGTGTATGTGTGGTGGGGCACTTCTCTAGAAAGTTTAATGCTTCTCAACTATTCAGTTATTGAGAAAGAAGCATTAGCTCTAAATTGGTCACTAATCCATTTTGAGGTTTATGTTAGCCTGGGAAAACCCAGACAAACTTCCGGCAAATTTAGATTTGCTCTGCAAGTAGTCTGGCAAAGAGCTCATTCAAGCCCATTTCTAATCCGTCCAAATTGAGGCACCAATCAGAAACGTTGAGGCGGGCTTTACAAGATGACGATCGCTCTGATTGGTTTTAGGTCTATCCAATTGCGCCCAGAGGCATTTGAGCGACGTCCGTTCAACTTTTAAATGCATTATTATATTCAAATTGCAAACACATGAGGACAGTCTCCATGAAAGACCCACTGGCAGATGAACGTGCTACTACATTTCTCTCCGAAACGGTAGGAAATTAAATGAGATTTAATAGAGGATTTTAACTGTGACAAGATGATTGACAGGGCAGTTTACGTGACAGGACGCACGTGACAGATCCGTCCGAAAAAGATGACGAAGTAGTATGTCCCAAAGCTTGCCTACTTTTTTGCTACACATTAGCTACACCTTTTCTTCACAAAAAGAGTACATACTTTTATGGCGTAGTGTAACTTAGGCAAATTGGGACGCAGCATATGGCTTTACACGGTGCTTTATTATACATAAAAAAGCGTACATTACATGTAGGCCCTACTGATATTATAATACATAACCACATTATACGTCATCAATAGCGGTTCATTTCCGCGATTTGGTACGATTGCATTCAAATAAGCGGACTCGAGTACGGTTTGCGGTTCCGGTTCGGAAGACAGAGTTCACATCATCCAAACGAACCGACCTCTGACGTCATTCGAACCCCGGTGCGCACCAAAAGTGCTAGTGTGAATCTGGTTTAGTCAGTCACGTGCGCCAGGAACATACAAGATGATTTTTTACAGGAATATAACCGTTTAATGAAAACTGCTGCACGATCATAGCCTAGAAATCTAGACGCACCCTAGCGGCAGCAAAATGTATTTCGCAGCCAGGTGGGTCTAGCAACTCTCAATCAACCTTCTAGCTGCAAAAACCCAAATTGGGTCAGGCCAATCACGTCGTGTATAGAGTAGGCGGGGCGGGCTTAACATATGACGACAGAGTTGCGACGGTTACCTGCTGCTGCTTGAAAACAAAGAATGGCAGCTGCTGATGGAGAACAACGGTCTTTCGAATCGGCTTTGGCCGCGACTCTGGAGGACTTGGAGTTATTTTTTTCTTTGAGAAAAGAGCAAAGAACGGCACTTAAGTCATTCTTAAAAAAGGGAGATGTGTTCGTCGTTTTGCCGGCCAGATATGGCAAAAGTTGAATCTATCAACTAGCTCCGCTGTTGGGAAAACGCTCTGGCTGGTTGAAGCGCTGTCCTATTGCGTGCAGAGGGAATTTGAAAGACAACCGTTTATCCCGCCCCTCGGAGTGAGCCGTGACTATGGTAAGTTTCCAGACCTAACATCTTGATGTAGGTCTGGCTTGCCAGGCTAGCACGATCATATTTCTGCTGCAACTGTTCCTCAGCAGAACTCCCTGTCAGTTACAATAACATTCAACTAGCGTTTCTGCATGCATTCATCTATAACCACGACGTTAGTCAGAGGTTTGAAGTGGTTGTTCATGTTCAATGAAAGCTGTCGCCTCATGCAGCCACACACACATCAGTTTAGTTCTCTCTGTGGCAAAGCTTGTGGTTGTAGCAGACAAGCATTATAATATCATCCTGTGAGCCAGCATTTCATTCTCATCTAATGTAGGTCATTTGTTTTATACATCCCACAATCTTAAGAGACATACTGAACTTTACACTGAGAGCAAATGTGAACAGATGGTTAAAGTTTCCATTGTTGAAATGATAAATTCAGAAGATGCAGCGCTAGTGTGTGTGTTGTGTTCTGGTGGTTCCATCAGTGTTTTCATGATGTTTTGACATCTTCACTAAATTCAGCTCACATTTCCAGACAATCTACACAGAAGTTATCGAATGGCTTTTATTTTTATAAAATAACCTTCTGCCCTGAACAGCCTCAGTTCTCACTAAAGTCACTGATGATCTGCTGATGTAATCAGGTTTGTTAATAAATCAGAGTTCAGGTTTAAACACTTTATAAGTGGTGTGAATTTAACCTGTAGATCAAAACCTGAAATGCTTTAGGAAATAAAGCATATAAACGAATATTCAGGAAAAAAGTATATGCTCTAGATCGTGACAGTGAGATTTACCTTACTGGTTATTGCTGACTTCAGCTATTTTCTATTTTTAGATCCCTTAAACTCTGCTGTGATCATGATGATCTCCTGTAGAGGGCGACACTTGTACAACACACAAAGAGTATTGACAAAGAGCAGGTTTTCAGCATTTAATATCCAAATGCAGTTAGTGATTTTGCTTTTGTGATAAATGAAAATGAATGAAATGTATGAGGCAATGCAAAAATGAAACAAACATTTTATCAAACAAAACGTGTGTCTGTTTGGGTATTAAAGGTCCCGTATTATGCCCCTTTTCACAAGATGTAAAATGAGTCTCTGATGTCCCCAGAGTGTGTATGTGAAGTTTTAGCTCAAAATACCCAACACATAATTTTTTACAGAATGTTTATATTGTCATTTTTTGGGGCTCAGAAAAACGAGCTGTTTTAGTGTGTGCCCTTTAAATGCAAATGAGCTGCTGCTGGACGACACAGGGGGCGGAGCTTCATGAGCTCGCGCTCAGTCTCTCAGGACAATCTCATCTCACGGAATGATGATAATGTCAGAAACTCTCAGTAACTTATAAGTTTAATTACGGTTATTATAACGTATTTGTCATCTGCTTGTATGTAGCCTATCCATTATTAATAGCCTACAAGTCTGCTGTCCGAATGATGATCAAACATATACTGATGAGTTTAATAAAGTTTATTGTACATCACACAAAAGATGAAGCGTCAGTTTTACTTCAGAAAATCACCGTAAGAGCTGAGTAAACACATTAAGTTATAAGAAAGTGCGCAAGTACATAAACGAATTTCAGTAGAGTTGAGGGAGCATTTTCATTAAAAACAAAATAATTCCACCTCGTCTTCAGCGGCTGCCTCAGATTTCGGGAGTAAATAGAGAGAGCTATGTGGATTAATACATCCAGCCACACAACACCTACAACGAGGAGACATGGCTGTGAACTCATCTATGGCTGTGAATTCGATCACGGCGGGTCAAAACAAAGGTGATTGGACTCCGGGATGAAAATAACAGCGTCTCGACGACATGGCGACAAACACACTCTACAAACGCAACTCTTCCTCTTCTCCGTGGGAGCGCAACAAGACCACGCCCCCTTTTTTGTGTATTCCTGTGGGCGGAGCTTAGTCAAAAAATGTTCTAGTGACATCATTAAAGAAGGAAGTAGAGGGGTGTAGTCCATACCGGCCGTTCGATGTAGGCGACTTCTGTTAAATAAAATATCTCGCTTGGCATTGAACTTTGAGCTTTATAATTTTACAGATATTATTTATGCTCTAACAGCAACATTACACACTAACTAAAGTTTGAAACATGGGATCACGAAGAACGGGACCTTTAATGATTGTGGTGTAAAAAAGGTTTGCAGTATCAGAGAATGTTGCACTGATTCCTAAGTGTGTTTGTGCTCAGATGATTCTGATAAAGCTTCCAGAAGACAGGAGATGAACAGACTGTAGTCTGATGATGATCAAGATGATGATGATGATGATGATGATGATGATGATGATGAAGATGATGATGATCAGGTCTTCAGAAGTCAATGATGATGATGATGATGATGTTCTTGAGAACATGATGAAGGGTTTGATGAGTATCTCTGAGTTTTGACATCAGAATCAAACTTTACAGGCTTGTCTGGATCACAGGACACTAGAAATCCCAAATATACATATATCAGATTATCATCACAGCCTATACATTGATTTAAATTTATACATTTAATATGTTCTTAATCAATAACTTTTCTGTCAATTAAACACAATCTGTAAATGTTTCATAACTGCAGAAAGTCAGTCTGATGGATTTGTCTGAATGTGACACTTTATAACAGGAGAGAAAACAACAGTAAATCTGACAGTAAAACTAAAATATGATGAAGGATTAAATTAAGTCCCATAATGATCAAACACTCACAGTGTGGCTTTATTCTTTCCATACTGCTCGATCTAACATGTACTGTCCTCCTCTCCTCTCCTCTTTCCTCTGGTGATTCACTGGTTTGTGTCTCATTTCTGTCCTCCATTTTTCTCTCAGTCTTCTTGTTTTCTGCTGATCTGTGATTTCTGCTGATTTTCTTTCTCCTCTTCATTTGAATCTGTTCAATCACACAGACAGAGTTTCATTAAAGCGATATAACATCATATCACGAGACATCAGATCAACTCCTGATCAACATCTGCATGAGCTCAGTGTTATTACAGCATCTCAGATTAACTCTACAATATTCACAATAATCAATGATGAGGAGAAATGACAAATATAGAAATGTGAGTTTATGTGTGAGTCCTGATCATAAACATCTTTCTCTTCTCACCTCATGTTTGATCATATTTGATTCATCAGAGCGACACTTTACAGCTCCGACTGGATCAACAGAGACTGTAAATGAAGAAAACAACCCGTTATCATCATAATTATAATACAGTGACTGAACTGATGATATAGACTCAGATCATCTAACGGAGAACATGCACTTAAAATATAGAATTTAAAACATTTGTGATAAAATAGCAAATAATCCAGTCATCATATGAAGATAAAGCTCCTCAGTAAAGATGAGAAATGAAATATGAAACATGTTTCTCGCCTGTGAGAAGAAGAGAGATGTAGAATAATCCAGAGTTTATTAAATCACACTGAATATATAAAGATAAAGTCCTTCTTCTGTAGTTTGTGATGGTCCAGATATATTCCTGTCATGCATTCATTTCTCTTGTGTTCAGATTCTGCACAATTTTTAATATATATTTATCTTTCAGTTTCACTACTATACTTTGTACACTAACATCTCTGTTCATAATTAAGATCTAAAAAAATACTCTTACAAAATGTTTAAAGATTATTATTATAATTACCTTGTGATGATCTGGACAGAGAGAAGCTCCAGTGTTACTGAGAGTCTGAGGAGCAGAACTGACTTTACACACTAACACGCCACTCCTCCTGAAATAACTTTCCTACCACCCACCCAACACCTCATATCTTTTTTACATATTCTTAGCCACACACACATCAAAGGCTCTGCGTTCACACTTGTTGTTTCAGTTCTCTGTGTTGCACATTGTTTTGGGTGTTTCTGAGGTGAATAACGCTGAAGGATCAGCCAGATCTTTAACTGTACATGATGAAGAAACACACACTGATGCAGATTGTTTACAAGAGATTCTGTGGACAGGATTATGGACAATCAATAATATCATGTTATTCATGATTATCAACATTTATTATAAGAACATTACTGGTCATCCATATCTTTAACACACTCTGGCAACTTGGATAATATACAAATGTCATTTTGTCTGTAATATATATATGTAGGTGATTATTAATAAGCATAACAGTGGAAACTAATCTCATGTTTTCTAATAATTTTACAGACCCACATTTGACACACAATAACACTTTACATTCAAACACAAGCTCTTCTTTCTGCTCAATCTTTATCAGCAGTCAATATTTACACATCATAGTTGTAAGTTGTAAGTTGTTACTGTATTATTCAGTTTCCTGTAATAGATTTATGTATCTTGTGACAAATAACATCTCTAGGGTTTACAGAGTAAAGGAAGTGTCATGATGTGTGCTGACATTCTGTAACTGTCTTGAAACCCTAACGTACAGGAATGAGTCAATGTGGTCATGCTTTTCCACTTAATACTAATACTTAATATTAATACACATAACTTATCACGCAGAATATTTCTCAGGCTTTATTGTTCCCACACAACCTCTTCTGTTCTTAAATGTCAGGTTGTCATCTAGAGTTCAGCGCCACACACTCATAGACATCATGCTGAGAAACACACTGATCCACAGTGGACTTTACAAACTCTCTGCAACCGCAGCAGAACATGAACATCAGGAACACCTGAAGGCGATGAGCCTCCTCTCCTTCTAAACATATTAAAGTCATGCAGAAAGATTAGAAATAAATATCCACAGTGAGTCTCAGTGAGTTTTGCTGGATGGTCAAGCGCTTCATCTCTTCTGGACAAACAGGTTTTCTCACACATGCTTCAGAGACTTTGTTTTCTAACCCATAAATGTCTTAGAAATCTCTGCAGTCCTGAATGCCTTACATTACACATTATTATTATTTTAATGCTTGGCCTCTGATTAGTCTCAGTCTTTTCTGCAGCGCATGAACAATAGTCTGATCAGAAACCTCTCAGATTTCATCAACAATATCTTCACTTCTGTTCTGAAGATGAACGAATATCTTACAGGTTTGGAAGGACATGATGGAGAGTAATTACTGACAGAAACTTCATTAATGTGTGAACACACACTTTAAATAATCTGCAGTGTGAGATTAGACTGTAAGTTATACTCAGATCTGTTATTTTACTGTAAAAGATGATCTTGTGTGTGTCAGGAGAATAAAGGTCATGAGTGTAACCGGCACTGAATGAGCCGTGGAGAAAATGAGTTCAGAAAGTGTTCAGTACAAACACACAACTGATCATTTTATGCTTTTTATTTATAATAGTGTGTTTGTATCTGGACTTTTATTGCCATGATTAATTCAGTCTTTAGTTTACTCTTACAGTATATGTGTCAAAGAAATGAAAACTTGATTTAGACAAAGAATCTTAAACGGGGAAACACAATGACACATAATGCAGATAAAGACAGAAAACAGCAGGAGTAAATGATGCAAACGTGTGTGTGTGTGTGTGTGTGTGTGTGTGTGTGTGTGTGTGTGTGTCAGAGAACCTCACATGAGGAGGATCATATTTAACATGGAAAAACACAATACTGTCACAACCAGATGAAAATGCAGTATTTCACTTATAAATAAACTTATAAGTTAATTACTTAAATAGAATGTTTTAACTATATTAAAATATAACAGCATTTACACACTTCCACTATTTACACTTATTCCAAAGCCTAATAAACGGACACAGTTGATTTCTCCCGCTGGTTTGTTCTCTGATGAAGATTTAAGGTCTGGAAACATTAGTTCATCATGTTCTGTTATGAATGAAGATGCTGTCCGGATCTCCAGAGTCCAGAAGAAACTTTATAAAGAGACACATGCCGTGTTCATCATCTTCATCATCAGCATCATCATTATGCTTCATCATCATCATCATCTTCATCAATATCTACTGAAATATGAATAAAATATTGATCATCTGATCATCAGAGCTGCAGTGTATGATCTCAGAAATGATGGGCAAACATGATCTTACATTAGTTTCAGGCGTCCTCACATCATTGATTCAGATATCAGGATCTCAGCTCATGTTTGATCTTCTCTGATGATTCAGATCCACTCTTTACAGGAGTGTGTGGATCCACAGAAACTGTCCATGAAGAAACATAATATTATCTTCAGTTTAAAGAGGGACAGAACAAACACATACAACACTAAAACTGCACAAGATAATAATAATGATGATGATAAAGCTGATAATCTGTTGATGACAGGCAAATGAAGTTTTACTTCTGATGAAACGAGACACTGACACTGTTTTCATCTTTAATACTGTAAAGCTGCTATAAAATAATAGTGACGTGTTCAGATGCTTTTCTTGTGGTTTATTAAAAAACTTGCAGTTTTCTCATTTTAGTTGTGTGTTTATTGAGTTATTGAGAGGAAAGTGCAGCACATATTCACATATTCATCTACACATCACTCTCAGTCTGGATGCTGTGTACTGTACAAAAGGCCCTCAGTGAGTCGAGTGTGTACTTTACTATAGTAAATTATGTCCACTAGATGGCAGCTTACTCTTGTTATTGAGTGCTATTGGTGATTCTTTGCGGTTAACCGAAATCCAGAAATCCACAGTTTTATCAGCGTGAAACAGTTATGTAACAGGCCCTTTGCATTTGTAATAATATGCTACACTTTACAAATTATATATACACAACAGATATGATTATTTTGCATGTTCGTTTTATTTTCAGAGCATTAGTATTATATGTTCTGGCATCCAGCCCTCATGTGTCCTCGCCACTGGTTTGCCATATCAACCATTACAAGTCAGTTTAATAAAAGTTAAGGAATTATCATTCATCAGGAGAACACATATGACATCATTAATCACAATATTAATCAGAGCAACTTCCATTTGCAGAATTAACACAAATATGGAAACATTCAATGGCATATTTCAGAAACACAGATGATTCCCTCAAACATTTACTGACTGAATTATGAGTGATTGTTTTACTCACAGGACGGTCTAAAATCATTCAAGCTGCTCCATCTGACAATCTTCACAAGCTTCATGTCTTCAGTGGTTTGTGTCTTCATCTCTCTCTCTCTCTTCATGCGTTTACTCCTAGTTTCCATCTACTGTAAATAAATCAAATAAATAAATAAAGTGAAAGTGATTAATTCCGCTGGGGTTTTCACAGCATATATAGCCTACATATTCTCGTCATTAGAGCCCTTGGCCAATGACAGTTCTGTGTGAAGCTCACACACCAATCGCAGTTCCTGTGTCAAATACACATTCCGCTGAAACACGAGCTGCCATGACACGCCTCGCCTCAGGTGAAGCACCGTCGCTGTAGCTCTGAAACTAGCCTTGTCTAGACACACTCTAACTCCACCCACCCAGAGCTCCATGTGCTGTGGTGTGTGTGTGTGTGTGTGTGTGTGTGTAGTAAGAGTTTAATCTGTTGTTTTCAACCATAGACTGTAAAAAACGGTAAATATAATCATCAGAGATGCACGCCATTACATTTGGAATAGGCAAGCTTCGTTTCCAAACAGAGATATCCTGCCAGTTTATACACTTTTGTAACCCAGCCAGTATAGGCTAATCCAGAGTTCGAATTGTGTCAAAGCTCTTGGGGAGTTTTATATGCTGGTCTATTCTTTCCATCCTTTCTGTCGGTGTTATGAAGAGTTCTACTTTCCTGTAGCTCAAACAGTAGAGCACTGGTGCTTGCAACGCTAAGATCATGGGTTCAATTCCCAGGGAAAGCAAGAATAAGAATAAAAATGTTTACCTTGAAATGCAATGTAAGTCGCTTTGGATAAAAGCGTCTTTTATAACCTATCTCACAGTGTAGAGATGGTAAACTGGTGTTATATGATGATATTGTCTTGATCTGGTAATAACTCTAGCTGCTGTATTTTGCACTATAACTGTAGTTTGTTGATTGATAATGATCAGGATAATCTAGTAATGCATTACAGTAATCCAGTCATGAACGCTTTATGAGCTTTTCTGCATCAGAAACATGTTCTGTATTTTGGTGTTTCTGAGGTGAATAACGCTGAAGGATCAGCCAGATCTTTAACTGGACATGATGAAGAAACACACACTGATGCAGATTGTTTACAAGAGATTCTGTGTACAGAATCCAGAAGCGGGGTAAAACAGAACTGAAAACAACTCATACGAAACATCCACTAAGGACAACACCATACCAAGAACATGAGAAACACTTGGGCATAAATACACTCAAGGGGAGATTGGCAAACAAGACACACCTGAGAACAATCAGGAAGTAATCAATCAGAAATACTGCAAAGGACTACAAAACAGGAAATAACATAAAAGACAAGAACACAAGACATGAATCATAACAGCACACATGATCTGCTTTACTGTTCATCTACTTGTGTTTCTAACATGTAACTCCATCATGTTTGATCAGCTGATAAACTGAACAGAACTGAATGTAGTAGAGATGTTAAATAATGTGTATAATCTATGAACTATTGCTCAAACCAGTAAGAAGAGAAAATGTTAAATGTGTTATTTTTTCTCCTCTAGATCATCACTCATCAGCCTTCAGGTTTATCATATTTCTTCATGTCAGTCAGTTTTAGTACAGTCTGAATATAACAAAAGGAAGATCGCCTATCTGTTGATCTGAGTGAGTGTTGCTTTTTCACTCTCACTCACTCATGCACACAGGTAAAGCAAACACACACACACACACACACACACACACACACACACACACACACACACACACACACACACACACAGTTAAACATTTTAGTGTGAAATTACAGTATATTCAGTAATTTCACTGTACAACTTGAGTTTACAGTATTGAAAAACACGATTTACTGTAAACAAACCACATCATACAGTATTTCTACAGTGAAGGTTCCCAGCATGCAGTGCGCCATGAACAGATTATACTGGAGTTTATTGATTCTTGATGGGTTTATCTGTGTTTCTGAAATTATTTATGCTTCACTTTTAGCAGTTTGTGTTGTTGGTTTGTTTTGTAATGTTGGTTTATGTTGTAAGTATTTTTACTAATAATTTAATCAATGTTGAAGTAATGAATACTTGTTTGCTAACAAATGATTATGACATTTAGAACATTGTACAATTGGTGTCCAGTAGGCACTATTATCAAACAAAGCATATAACTATGATGATTAAAGTTGACTCGTATAGGGAAACGGTCCTCTTGGTTTTGCTGCTGTGCTTCTGCTAGCGCTCTCAAGATGTCAGATCATCTGAACTGGAGGAAGGAGAACACACGAGCTAAGAGCGTCTATCAGTGTAAACGGTTTCTCTGTAAACCGACTCAACGAGTGAATAATCACAGAAGCTCTTGAGACTTACAGCCTGAGAGTGACAGTAACACACAGTGACTGACGTCTCACCACATTCTCTTCTTCAGCTAAAAGAGGACACATAATTTCATCTTGGCAGAACGCATGTGCTAAGTTGTGCTTCTGGCGGTAAGATAATAAGGAAGGGATTTTTTTGGGCCGATTCCGTTACTGATATTTATCACTTGCATTTAATGATTCTGTCACAATATACCAACCCAAGCTGAACTCAAACGTTGTCAAACCCTAATCATAGTCATGCTGTAAAAACATCAGGTGTGTTCCCTGTTTCTTCACCAGATGTTTTATCTCTTCGTATGTCTGTATGATTTCTGTCATTATGTTTCCTGTACAGTTTTATCAGAAGTGATGTGTTTCACAGAGGATGACGTTAAAACAAACTCAATAAATAAAACTGCATAAGTTTCTGCACTTCAGAGTAACTTCAAGAGAAAAGATCTATTAGACTTTTTAAGACAGGTGAAATTACATTAAATATATCTGCACTGGCTTCAGGAGGTTTGTGAAAGATTTCCATAAACAGGGAAACATGTAACATTTATTTGATTTGCGTTACAAGATACACTCTTAAAAATAAAGGTTCTTCATTATCATTGATGATGCTTGAAGAATCTTTAACATCTTTCCATTCCACAAAAGCTGAAGGAGTTCTTCAGATTATTAAAATGTTCTTCAAACTAAGAAAAATCACTGACAGGTTCTTTGAGGAACCAAACGTGTTTCTTCTGTGAAAATCCTTCAAGAGTTAAAAAAAGCTAAAAAATCATCAGTCCAAAAAAGTTTCTCACACATACAATCATAATCTTCATAATATAATCACCTTCGAATGACAAACACTGAGGAATCCTCTTCATTGAGTGCAGAAAAGAGAGTTTCTCTTCATTGTGTGTGGGTTACAGAAACAGACAGATGATTATCAGCAGTTTTATGATTTTATATCACAGATCAGGTCTTTGACAAACACCAGTAGTGGTTTAAGCTGAACAGATATGATTTTATCTCAAAGACCTCATGAAAACTGCTACCAAAATAAAACTGTGATTTACCTTACAGTTGAGAAGAACAGATGATTAATTGTTAAGGCTGTTCGCTTCATGTACAGTACGTCAGAATACAGTATCAATAGAGGAATGGTTAAAATGCTGGACACAGATCACTGAAGATAAGCCTCTGAAATACCAGAGAAGAATAGAGCGGATAAACCCTCCTTCAGCTCGCCTGCAGGGAATCTCCAACACCTGAATATCACTACACACACACACACACACACACACACACACACACACACACACACACACACACACTGGACCAAATCCATTTAGATAAGCGCTTATCCTTCCTCGTTCCTCTCCCTGCGATCGTTCTACGAAGAGAAAATGTCCCGCCCAACTCAGAAACTCGGGTATTGAAATTACCTAAATTTTCAGCTGTAAGTAAATATGACTTTAGAGAGAGTTCATGTCCAATTTTGAGCTAGGAAACTTGTCTTTGCAATAATTCTGTCAACACAACCCCAAATCCAAAAGAAAAATAAGAAATTGTATTCTCCATGAATATTAAGCCCAGGACCCTACTTGGGGATGGAGGAAAATAAAGCATGTTTTCAGTAGCCATAAATAATCGATTTAATTTATGTCTTAATTGTGACATTAATTCATGCTAATTAATTTTGGCCTCCATATAGCTACTGTGTGCGCAAGTTTTATTTTTGATGTATAGTAATAGGATTATAGTTGTTTTGGTTTTCTACAAAAAAGGTTGTATTAAAATCAGCAAAAATTAAAGGGAGATTATTCTGTTTGATGAATAATAACTTTAGTATTGTTTAAAGAAAATATTGAGGCTGGTCAAAACATATTGGCTAAAGTTACTCTTAGTTCTCATGTAGATACTCTTCTAAAACTCTGATATTTTTTTCCCTTGACTGTTTAGAATCTGTTTTGTGTGTTATCATGTTTATGTGAAATGGTTTGAAAGGCTATCCAGGACTCCCTGGAAGAAGAGATTTGGTTTAATCTCAATGAGACCTTCCTGGAAAAATAAAGGATAAATAAAAATAAAATAAATATGGATGATCATGTGATCTTCTGTTGATCTGCTGTAATACTGAAGATCTCCAGTAGAGAGAGACACTGATACACTGAACTGTGTGTCTACATCTCAATCTCATCGTAAGAGTGTGTGTGCAGTCAGAACTCAGTTATAGAGTTATAATATCCTCCTGTGAGCCAGCATCTCATTCTCATCTAATGTGGGACATTTATATCAGTGAAATCATCTGAGATGCCATAGTTAAGACTGATGGAATCAGCAGAACAAAACATCTTTTGGATTTATCATTTTAAAATGCTGGAATCTCACTTTTCTGACAACAATGTTCACTAAATCCGTCTCACATTTTCAGACAAGCTAGACAGAAGTTATCGAATCTTATCTTTTTTGTTTTTAAAACCATTGGCATTTCCTTAACATTTATTTAGCAGACGCAAAACCTAACGAAACGTTCAAATTCACAAAATTAACTGAATGCATAGCTGATAAAATTGGATGACTAGTAATTTCCTACTTCTACATTCTGAAAAAACAGAGATTCTAATTATTGGACAAAAAACTTCCTCACATAATAACCTAGAATACTGTCTAACACTCGATGGCTGCTCTGTCAAGTCTTCATCGTTGGTTAGGAACCTGGGTGTGTGTGTGTGTGTGTGTGTGTGTGTGTGTGTGTGTGTGTGTGTGTGTGTGTGTGTGCTCTTTGATACCAATCTTTCATTTGAAAGTCACGTGTCTAATATCTGTAAAACCGCATTTTTCCATCTTAAAAATATATCTAAATTATCTCATATGCTCTCATTGACAAATGCAGAACAATCAGTTAATGCGTTCATGACCTCAAGGCTAAATTATTGTAATGCTCTACTGGGTGGTTGCCCTGCACGCTTAATAAACAAACTACAGCTGGTTCAAAACACAGCAGCTCGAGTTCTTACCAGAACCAGGAAGTATGACCATATTAGCCCGGTTCTGTTAAAACTGCATTGGCTCCCTATTAAACATCGCATACATAGAAATATTGCTGATTACTTACAAACCACTAAATGGTTTAGCTCCGCAGTACTTGAGCGAGCTCTTAACGCATTATAGTCATTCACGTCTATTGCGATCTCAAAATTCCGGCCAGTTGATAATACCTAGAATATCTAAATCGACTGCTGGCGGTAGATCCTTTTCCTAATTAGCACCAAAACTTTGGAACAATCTTCCTAACATTGTCCGGGAAGCAGACACACTCTGTCAGTTCAAAGCTAGACTAAAGACACATCTCTTTGACCTAGCGTTCACATAATACATTATACACTTCTATAATTCAATGTTAGACTGCATAGTTTAGGTCAGCCGGAACCGGGAACACTTCCCATAAATCCTGATGTACTCGTTACATCATAAGAAGAATGGCATCTACGCTAATTTTAGTGTCTGTGTTTATCCCGAGGTTTTCCCGCAGCCTGCCGTATCCAGGCCGTATCCAGATCTGACGAAGGACCTTCGCCTGGACCGATGACAACGCAGTGCTGAAGTGCCAACTAGTCTCTCCCTATGGAGGATCACTTTACCACTCTACAGATAAAGCGTTGTCGGGAAAATTCGTTTCGCATACCTACCCCGAAGTGATAAAATAAAATTCTGTATCAAAATTTATAAGGAAAGACCAGTACTTTGTTTAGGCTTGGTTTGTAGGGAATTACAAACCTGCGCACATATATTCAAACGCACATAACTATTGAACCAATTCTTAAAGGGTTAGTTCACCCCAAAATGAAAATTATGTCATTAATGACTCACCCTCATGTCGTTCCAAGCCCGTAAGACCTCCGGTCATCTTCGGAACACAGTTTAAGTTATTTTACATTTAGTCCGAGAGCTTTCTGTCCCTCCATTGAAAATGTATGTACGGTATACTGTCCATGTCCAGAAAGCTAATAAAGACATCATCAAAGTAGTCCAAGTGACTACAGTGGCTCAATCTTAAGTTTATAAAGCGACGAAAATACTTTTTGTGTGCAAAAAGCAACAAAAATAACGACTTTATTCCACTATTCATTTCCTTCTCTCTGGGCCTCAAGTTTTTTCACGTAGTGTAACTGCGTAGCGCTTCTGTGTTGTACGTCATGTACACTATGTGTGTAGTCACGCCACAAAGAGTGTAAAACAGCATTTAGTGTTTTGAATTTTGATATATTCACTTTGTACTGCTTTCGTCTTATCCACAGGTCTTTCTCCGTTGTCGTAATTCACTGGGAAATTGCCGTGTTCCCAATCAGGAGACCTTAATGTTGCAATGTAATGCATTTGGTACACATGGAAGTCCAGTACCGAAACAGTTCTATACGAATATGTGTACTGTTACACCCCTATATGAAATAGTAAAATGCGCACATGATTATCTTTTGCAGGAAATAATATGAACAAGCAGCTATGCTAATCTTTATCCTGTTGCTTCCGTTTCTATCTCAGGATGCCCAGCAAGGTTAATAGAGATTATGCCAGCTCCAGTTTGGATCCAGCCTCACTTGTGAAGACTTCAGATGACACCAACACTCACAAAGATTTCAGATAATGGGAACTATAGATGAACATACAAATCTGCCAGATATTTTCCATATGTTGTAATCGTTGGCCCGGTTTCACAGACAGGGTTTAGACTTAGCCAGGATTAGGCCTTAGTTAAATTAGGAAATTTAAAGGGATAGTACTCTCTGAAATGAAAATTAGCCCATGATTTACTCACCTTCAAGCCATCCTTGGTGTATATGACATTCTTCTGTCAGACGAATACAATCAGTTATATTAAAAAATGTCCTGGCTCCTCCAAGATTTATAATGCCAGTGAACAGGTGTTAATGAGAATTTTAATTTTAGGGTAAACTAACCCTTTAAAAAGCTTTTTTTAAACATGCTTTAGAAAAACTTGGAAAAAAACTTGTGCATATGGAGTAAAAAAAAATGACACTGGCACAAGATATGTCAGGTCAAGTACTTTCAGTTAAGACGGTTCAAAATATGAATTTTAGTCTAAGACTAGTTTAAGCCCTGTCTGAAACAGGGCAAGTGTCTTAAAGGGAAGGTTTGCATGACAGTTTTGCTGAGAAATAAACAGGGATATCTTGGTACATGTAACTCAGAGAAAGCATAAACATTGTTCATTTACATATATGACCAACATTGTAACAATAGAAAGCGGGTTGAAAATCTGCAAATTTACCCTTTAAAAATGTTAAAGGATAGCATCTTTTTGTCTATTTGACTGAACACAACTTCAAAATCATGACTTTTATTATCTTAGAGCTATTGTCAAATAGACAAATTGCTTTGTTGCCAGAAGAGTAACAGTCACCTCTGGCTGATTAAAGGATAGTTTGTGATTGTAACCTTAAACATGCATTTTCTGTGGAGCTGCTGTGAAACGATATGTATTGTGAAAAGAACTATATGGTTTTACTATGGTAAAGAACCAGGTTGGGGTTTTTTTTGCCTGCTGATCATATGTTTGCTGGGGTAGCCACGGGACAGCAGAGGAAGAGATTAAACTGTTCCACTATATATTACTGGGAGAGAGGATATTATTTGTTGGATATATGACTGAAGCGGTTTAGGATATTAAATACATTTAAACTTGAACTAGTTTTGGATTCTAAGTAACTTTGTTTCTGTAAAATAAACCATTCACATTTCTCACTTAAAATTACAGTTATTACAGTTATATATAATTGTAATAATATTAACAAACATGACACAAAACTATGAGCATTAATTATTTTGTAAACTTGCAATATCAATGAAGATTTATTTAGACAGATTTGGGTGACGTAGCAGGTGCTTTTGCGTCTACACCATGCTCAAATAAGTTTAACGAAAGGACAGCAAGATGACGACTTACAAGATGACTGAACAAGACGACAGTTAAGATGACAGAATAGGACGACACTTAAAGGGTTAGTTCACCCAAAAATGAAAATTCTGTCAGTAATTACTCACCCTCATGTTGTTCCAACCCCGTAAGACCTTCGTTCATCTTCGGAACACAAATTAAGATATTTTTGACTTATTAAGATGTAAGTGTTTAAGCGTAGTGCGTCTGTGTTGTACGTCACCACGTATCACACATGACCAGCGTCGGCCAATAGTGAGTCTACGTGGTGACGTGCAACACTACGCGAAAAGACCCGAGGCCCAGAGAGAAGGAAATGAAAAGTGGAATAAAGTCGTTATTTTTGTTTGTTTTTGCGCACAAAAAGTATTCTCGTCGCTTTATAAACTTAAGGTTGAGCCACTGGAGTCACTTGGACTATATTAACAATGTCTTTAATACATTTTCTGGGCCAGCAAGTTTCGGTCACTTAGAAGCCTATGGAGGAGTGAGACAACTCTCAGATTTCATCAAAAATATCTTAATTTGTGTTCCGAAGATGAACGAAGGTCTTACGGGGTTGGAACAACATGAGGGTGAGTAATTACTGACAGAATTTTCATTTTTGGGTGAACTATCCCTTTAAGATTAATGAACAGGACGACAGTTAAGATGACTGAACAGGACGACAGTCAAGATGACAGAACAGGACGACAGTAGGACTAACTTAAAGTTCAAGTACGGAAGACAGAACAAGATGACAGACAACAGAACAAATCGACATAAACAAAGAACATACACATCAACATATACTAATTTTTCTGAAAAAGGAGGGTCAATACAGTAAGGACGACGGACCAAATCGACATAAACAGAGAACAGACACATCAACATATACCATTTTTTCGAACAACGAGACAATGACTGTTGACAAGGACAAATGTGTAATACAAAGCAGAAAGCAGCCGACTCATTTTTGGCACAAATGGAACCCCATATGGTTCTGTGTTTTTTGACATTTCTGGATGACAGTCTAACATTTGATCTGCATGTCTTTTCCAGCTTTGTGAACTGTCCACCTGAACCGTGTACGACACTGGTCCTGACTGAGAAGAAACAGTACCAGTTTTCCACTTCTCCTCTCCCCGTCGATAATCTCTGACCAGCACCGAATCACCCACATTGAAGTCTCTGTGTTTTGCATGGAGGGCACTGTGAGAACATTGAACTTTTTGTGCCTGCTCCACAGTCAGTTTCACACTTGGTTTTAGTAGATCCAGCCATGTCCTCATTCTGCGATGCAAAAGTAACATAGCAGGTGTTTCTTTTGTTGTGCTATGTGGTGTATTCCTGTACTGTAACAAGAAAGAGTCTAATCTTTGCTGTAATGGTACTGGTTCTTTGGATGCTTTCAGTGAATGTTTAAAAGTCTGAACGAAACGCTCAGCCAGCCCGTTGGTGGCTGGGTGGAATGGTGCAGAACGCACGTGTTTAACACCATTTGTTTTCAGAAAACATCCAAACTCTTCTGAAGTAAATTGTGGGCCATTGTCGCTAACTAAGGTTTCAGGTATCCTGTAACGACTGAATAGACCACGCAGCACTTGAATTGTCTTGGAGGAAGTTGCTGATTCCATCACATGAACCTTTGGCCATTTAGAGTGTGCGTCCACAACTACCAGAAACATTCGCCCTTCAAATGGGCCAGCAAAATCAATGTAAATTCGCTGCCAAGGAGCTTCTGGCCATGCCCAGGAATGTAGAGGTGAGAGACATGGAGATTTCTGATTTTGTTGACAGGACATGCAAGTCCTTGATTTTTCTTCAATTTGTGAGTCAATATTTGGCCACCAGATGTAGCTACGAGCTAGAGCCTTCATTTTTACTACACTTGGGTGTCCTGTGTGTAAATCCTCCAAAACTCGTTGTCTCAGATTCGATGGAACAATAACTCATTGTCCCCACATCAGACAGTCCTGCATCAGTGAGAGTTCCTCCTTCTTTGTGAGGTATGGTTTTAATGCATTTTCTGAGTCTTTGGTAGATGGAAATGATCCAGTGGATACCATCTCCTTCACACGACAGAGGATCGGATCTGCTCTGGTTCCTTTACTGATGTCGCTGCTACACACTGGAAGTTCATCCATTTTGTTTATGAGGTAAGCGTCCTCTGCATCTTTCCTGTCTCTGTGCTGTACGGGCAGTGGCAATCGCGATAACGCATCAGCATTTCAATGGTCAGTAGCACTTTTATATTGAATTGTATAGTTATGTGCAGCTAGCAGAAGAGCCCACCTCTGAAGTCTTGCAGCAGCCATGGATGGAGTTGCTTTGTTAGGATGGAGTATGGTGGTAAGTAGACGATGGTCTGTTAATAATGTGAAGTGGCGTCCATATAGATAAGTATGGAACTTTCTTACCCCAAAGATGATTCCTAGCGCTTCACGTTTCAGTTGCGCATAGTTTTGCTCAGGTTTACTCAGAGTTCGGGACGCAAAGGCTATGGGTCTTTCCTGCCCATCCGGCATCATGTGTGACTATACAGCTCCCACCCCATATGGTGAAGCATCACAGGCCAAGCGAACTGGAAGTCTTGGATTATAAGGTGTGAGTACACTGGGTGTTAACAGCTGAGTTTTAGCATCTTGAAACGCTTTCTCACACTCTGGTGACCACTTCCATTTTACCTCCTTGTGTAGCATTGCATTCAGGGGGTGAAGAACTGTGGCCATATTTGGCACAAATCTTGCATAATAACTAACCAGTCCCAAAAAAGATCAGAGTTGGTTAACATTATCAGGGGCTGGTGCTTCGGCGATGGCACGCAGTTTGTCTGGGAACTTGTGAAGCCCTGATGCATCGATCACATGTCCCAAATACTCCAATGAAGTTTTGAAAAACTCACTCTTCTCTCTTTTCACACGAAGTCTGCATTTCTCCAGGCGACTCAACACAGCCTACAGGTTAGCTAAATGATGAGCATTATCTTTTCCTGTGACAAGGATATCATCCAAAAAACAATGTACACATGGTAGCCCTTGTAACACTTGTTCCATGACTCGTTGGAATATCGATGGAGCTGAAGTGATGCTGAAGGGTAATCTGTTGTATACAAACATCCCCTTCTGGGTCAAGATGGTAAGATATTTACGTGAATCTTCATGCAGGAATCTGCAGGCATGTGAGAGGTCTAGTTTGCTGAATCTTTGCCCCCCAGCCAGTGAAGCAAACAAATCTTCAATACGGGGTAATGGATAATGTTCTGCACACAGAGCTGGATTCAATGTTATTTTGAAATCACCACAGATCCTAACATTACCACCTTTTTTATTACAGGTATAATCGGAGTTGCCCATTCACTGAATCGCACAGGTAAAATGATTCCTTGCTTCAGTAAGCGATCAATTTCTTCTTCCACCTTGGGTCTGATGGCGTACGGTACCACTCGTATCCATCCTTTCCATTCAACTGAAGGCTCAATATTGGCAGTGGGAACTTTATTCTCGTCGCCAATTTATGTTATGTCTGCATCAATATGCTATAATAACATATACTATTCGGTTGTGTTTCAGAATATACACGAGGGAAACCAGAGACATGAATGCACTGTTTACACTCGTTTATTCGGCACACCGCAGCAACAACAACCAACAGCACTGGAGTGCCCTCTAGTGGCCATCAGGTATTGGAACATCGCTCAAATACATTACACTAATAAACCGACAGTATATATTAATCTCATATTGATCAATCCTGTGTATCAGATAAACATTACTGTGAGGATGAAGACTGTTGTTAAAGATATTACTGATAAACTGATGTAAGTATTCGCTCAGAGTAAATCTGGAACAAAACACTACAGAGGATCCAATCAGGATCACGTTTACTCTGTAAACCCTAGAGATGTTGTTTGTCACAGGATACATTAATCTATTACATAAAAACTGAATAATACAGCAACAACTTTACTATGATGTGTAAATATTTACTGCCTGATAAAGATGTATCTTTATACGTAAAGTGTTATTGTGTGCATAGGCGTAATTTGCGGGTGGGACGGGTGGGACATGTCCCCACCACTTTTTGCTAAGGTCGATATTGTCCCCACCACTTTTGAAACATCTCACGGCACGAATTTACCAATACAAATAAATAAAACATCTCCAGTTAACTAGCAGAGCATTCATTTAGTTCGCTTGTAAGAGGCGATCTAGCGCTGAAATGTGTTGTTTTTGAAATCAAGTGATCAAAGTGCTCGTTGCCGCTGCGATCAGTGGTGCGGATACTGTTCTCTTGTGGCTCGCGCACATGCAGCGTTCATAACCCCCCCCCCCCCCCCCCCCCCCGTTTAAAAAAAAAAACCGTCCCACCCACTTTTTAAAACAAAGTTACGCCACTGATTGTGTGTCAAATGTGGGTCTGTAAAATTATTAGAAAACAGTTTTACCCTCTCTACACTGGTTATATGTTAAACTACTGATGTGTGAAACAAGCATTTATAGAGAAAATGTGCAAAACAACACAGAGAACAAAACCACCAGTGTGTGAACTCAGAGCCAGAGGCGGAATAACGTTATAGGGTGTGTGAGGAGGCGTAATAAATTTCAAACTCACTTTAGACACTAGGCAGTAAGTTCTGAGGCAGACGATCTAAACCTGTTAGGCAGGTCATTAGCTGTAACATGTCAATGCGGTGTAAGATATTTCAGAAGGAGTGTCGTGTGGCGTGTGTAAGTGTATAAAGTCAGTTCTGCTCCTCAGACTCTCAGTAACACTGGAGCTTCTCTCTGTCCAGATCATCACAAGGTAATTAAACACTTTCATCTTTAAACATTTTGTAAAGAGTATTTTTAGATATTAATTGTGAACAGAGATGTTACAGTAAAAAGTATTGTAGTGAAACTGAAAGATAAATATGTATTTAAAAAAATCACTAACAAATGTGAAATTTCACTGTATTTTTTCAAACAGATTTGTGCAGAATCTGAACACAAGAGATATTATTGTACTTTCTGGACTATCTATTATTATATATCTGGACTATCACAAACTACAGAAGAAGGACTTTATCAGGGAACTACACTAACCTTTTCCACTGGTGGCACTTGCGCTACTAACTTTTTAAGTTACTGGCACAAAACATGATTTGGTCGCACAAATTATTTATAGTAAGCCGCTCTGGATAATAATGAACAATAATGAAACTGTATTGCATACAGATGTGCTTATTTTACTTGCCATCTTTTAAACCACATGCCTTCTTGTTTTCTTTAACATTGGTTGGGATAGATTTACTGTCCTGCAACTGAAGGCCCACAGAATTTACAGTACACACAGTGCATTGCTCCATCTTGGTACCTTAACCTCTGGTATTCTTCGAGCCACTGGTGTCGAAATTCATGTCCGTATCGTTTTGCCCGCGTGTGCTTTTCCTGACGAATCCTTCTCAGCCTCATCATTCTCACTCACAGGCTCCGTTTGACATGTCGAATCGACATCAAGTGATGGTTCAAGGACGGGGGAGGGGGGAGGGGGGAGGGGGAGGCAGCCAACTTGATGTGTTGAATGCTCAGAGCACGTTATAAAACGTATTCTCAAAATACACATTTCTGTTTTAATAAATGCTCATAGTAAATCATAGCATATTGCCTAAAACATAAGGTAGGTACAAAAATAATCAGTGATACTTTTGCGACCCATTAAAAATTACGGTCGCAATGGCATTTCAAAAGGTTGCATATGCAACCATTTTTGTCGCAGTGTAGTTCCCTGTTTATCTTTATATATTCAGTGTGATTTTATAGACTCTGGATTAGGCTATTCTACATCTCTCTACTTCTCACAGGCGAGAAACATGTTTCACATTTCTATATTTGTCATTTCTCATCATCATTGATTATTGTGAATATTGTAGAGTTAATCTGAGATGCTGTAATAACACTGAGCTCATGCAGATGTTGATCAGGAGTTGATCTGATGTCTCGTGATACTGTATGATGTTATATCGCTTTAATGAAACTCTGTCTGTGTGATTGAACAGATTCAAATGAAGAGGAGAAAGAAAATCAGCAGAAATCACAGATCAGCAGAAAACAAGAAGACTGAGAGAAAAATGGAGGACAGAAATGAGACACAAACCAGAGAATCACCAGAGAAAAGAGGACAGAGACTTGATAGATGTGAGAGTATGAAGATACTACAGCCAGACTGTGAGTGTTTGATAATTATTGAACTTTAATTATTCATCACATTTTAGTTTTACTGTCAGATTTACTGTTGTTTTCTCTCCTGTTATAAAGTGTCACATTCAGACAAATACATCAGACTGACTTTCTGCAGTTATGAAACATTTACAGATTCTGTTTAATTGACAGAAAAGTTATTAAGAACATATTAAATGTATAAATTCAAAGCAACGCATATGAGGATAATCTAATATGTATATTTCTAGTGTCCTGTGATCCAGACGAGCCTGTAAAGTTTGATTCTGGTGTCAAAACTGAGGAGAGATTCTCATCAAACCCTTCATCATCATCATCATCTGTTCACTCGTGTCTTCTGGAATCTTCTACACACTCTTCTGAACACAAACACACTCATCAAGATCTTCTTTCTCAGTCTGAACTCTCATTGTTCTCCATCACTAATCAACACTATTGATCTACTGAAGCCACAGAAACTCTTCAGGACTCAAACTGGGACTTTCTGACTGTGAGGAATCAGTGTTACTCTCAGATACCTGTTAGTTTTTATGTATATAGTCATTTATTTATATATGTATATTTATTTTTATATATTGTACATATTTTTAATAATAGCTACAAGCAAGTAATATTCACTTCATATTTAAGGCAACATTATATTTGATAGTGTTTGGATGTTGTCTTTAATGCATATTGTAAAGAGTTCTGCTGGACTGACTCGAGCCAATCACCTGAGCTGGAAATGTCACATGACCGACTCTAGAGCTGCAGGGAAATGACATCATGTCATCACTGATTGGACGATGAATCAACACATCATCATTTAAAATGTAATCTGTTCAATACTGTATAACACTGTAAGATAATATACTGTAATCATCTTTAATCTGTTCATTGTTTCTGCCTAAATGAATATGTGTCGTTAACCACTGTAACTCATGATTGTATTATCTGTGTATTTCTGATGTATGAACATTACCTCGACACAGTATGTATAAGCTCCATACAAATAAACTTAAAAGTGAAAATAAAACTAAACGTGACATAACCGGCTCCAGATTGCCCTTTGCCCCTGTCCTGCAGTCTCGTGTCTCCCTCTACAGGAGATCATCAGAATCACAGCAGAGTTAAAGAAGCTACAGATGAAAATGTGTTTTACAGCAACAAATGAAAACACTTACAGATTTCAGTTCATCAGGGAAGTATTCTGTTATGAAGTGGAGGACGCAGTAAGATCCATTTGCAGCTTTATTAGAATAATCAACAGGCAGGGTAAATCAGGGGCAGTCAGAACAATGGAGATAATCTCAAAGCAGAAACAGATAACAGGCAAGGGTCGAGGCAGGCGGCAGGAATCACAGTCCAAAGAACAATCCGGGTCAAGACAGGCAGCAGAAGAATCAGAAGTCAGTATAAACAATCCAAGGTCAGTAACAGTTCAGCAAACACAGGGAAAACGCTCAGAGATTGTACGCCAGGGCAATGCAATACTTTGCAGAGAAGTGGAGTGTGGAAGTGGCTTTTATGTGTGTGTGAATCAGTGGTGGACGAAGTACACATACCATGTACTTGAGTTAAAGTACAGATACTCAAGGTAAAATATTACTCAAGTAAAAGTAGAAGTGCTGCCTTTAAACATTCACTTGAGTAAAAGTACAAAAGTATTTGCCTTCAAATGTACTTAAGTATCCAAGTACTATGATTTTTTTATGGCTATAATGTCCTATTATATAATTTATGTCACAAGACTCTTGCTTAACTCAGTCTACGCGAAGACTCCAATGTCACTCTTGGCACATCAATCTATTAATAAAATGACATTAATTAGTCTACCGATATTTATATATATATATATATATATATATATATATATATATATATATATATATATGTATTTGAATTGAATACATTTTTTGTGTGTTTAATTTTGGACGGAAGGGGACTGTTTCCATAAGGTATAATACATTTACAGTATTTACTGTATATATTTTTCACGAGCATCTATGGTTATAATTATAAACATCCTAATGTTATGATACATTCACATAAACCTGCACAATGCCATTAAACACACACACACACACACACACACACACACACACACATATACGTTACGTTATGGGAGCAGCCAATTTCCCTCCAAAATTAAACACCAAAACGTATTAATGCAATGTTTCTGCTACTCCCCAGAAAAAAAAAAGAAGCTATTTTATGCAAGTAATTTTAGTGTCAACGTAATAAGCAATGTTCATTTTGTGTCAATATTTATGACATTAAAATACTGCGAGAGTAGACGGCTCTGTATGCTTTTCAATCGCTCTCGCGATTTCGCTCTATACTTTGATGTCATAAACTGATCGGTCTGTGCAGCTCCGGTTCAAGTCGAACAAGCCTAGTGTGTCGCAACCTTATATATACTGTCTATGGTCGCAACTCTCATATTTGGCTCTGGTTCACGCTTAGCACCAAGGCAAGTTCAAAACAAAGCATGCACGTTGTAGGCTAGTGATTTGTGGCTCGTTTGACCAGTTAAGTTTTTATCCACTCATAAATAAAAAGGAACGACTCTACATTTTGAAAATGTAGTAGAGTAAAAAGTAAGATATTTGACTTTGAAATGTAGTGGAGTTAAAGTAAAAGTCTTCCAAAATTTAAATACTTCAGTAAAGTACAGATACGCAAAAAAACTACTTAAGTACAGTAACGAATTACATTTACTTCGTTACTGTCCACCACTGGTGTGAATGAGGTGCAGGTGTGTGTAATCAGTGCAGTGCAGGTGTATGAAGTAATCAGTCCAGGTAGATGCAGAATGGGAAATGTAGTCTGTGAGTGAATATGATAGTCCGGTGTGGAGTGCCCTCTGGTAGCTCTCAAGGGCACTCCAGCTGGTGACCGTTACAGCTGTCAACAATGTCAATGTCACATTTATTTATATAGCACATTTCCAAGGCCAGGGCCTACCAAAGTACTTCACAGTAAAATACACAAAATATTACAGTTTTTTTCGATTGCTAAACGACAGTGGGCACAACTGGAGTCACATGTGCAAAACTCTAACTACAGTCTGCACAGCAGCAGTTCATGTGGACCAAACTCTAGTTCGTTTTTCATTGCTTGAACACAGTTTTCAAAACTCTACACACTTATCCCATGACTTTAACCACAACCTGCACAACACTGTGGATCTACAGCACTTTGTTCAAATGCTAACACACTGCTGTCAAAACTGTGAACCACACATTCAAAACAGAATAGATTTCAGCCTTGTGCCTTTCAAACACTGCTGATTGCAATCTCAGCTGAAAGGCTCCCATACACAAAATAAATATATTTGAAATATATTTTTGGAATATATGCAAATATTCTAAATTGGCCCAATAAATATATTTTAGTTAAATATATGTAAATATCTTTCACACTTACTGTAACATCATATATTTTTGTTATATTTCAGAATATATTTCAAAATGATAAATATAAGTGACCAACAATGCAAATATATTTCAATG
Organism: Rutilus rutilus; assembly: GCA_021464565.1. NCBI lineage: Eukaryota > Metazoa > Chordata > Actinopteri > Cypriniformes > Leuciscidae > Rutilus > Rutilus rutilus. The sequence goes on from JAJAQA010000017.1 coordinate 35,765,945, forward strand.
TATTTGGAATATATGCCACATATATATATATATTTCAATATATTGTTTTTCTGTATGGGTGGAGGTGGAAAGTGTTTGGTCACCACCCACATGACCAAAGGTCTCTTTTGGAAGCCATGCGTGCCGGATGTGAGGACACGACTGCCAGGGATGGATAAGGCACTCCAGAAGGTTCTTCCCCAGGTGCATGGCAAGAGAGAATATTAGATGTGATGTTGATGAAAACCTGTGGCCTGATGCTAGAGAGAGGCAGGATTAGCCCCTCAATTATTTGTTCGAATTACATTACATTACATTATATTAGGCTACATTACATTACATGTTCGTATGTACTTTTAGTTTCTACCTTTTTTTTTCTCATTACTGTAATTCCGTAAATTACTACAGACTATTGAAGCAAACTGCTAATTTTCATTTACCTTAAAGAATTGTTATGTTCTAAAAAATTAAATAAATCATGTGAAAAAATGTCACTCTTTTCTTTGAAGAAAATATTACTTTGTATGAAGTCACTGAAATTGTTCAAACTGTAAAGATGAAAAGTTTGTATTTTCTGTATTGGTGTTTGATGCTCGTGTTTTTACTCTCAGTGTGTTCTGAGTGACAGTGTGTGTTATCTCAGTGAGGGTTGTGCAGAGTGTTTGGCTGCACTGAGCCTGTTTTGAGCCATGTGTAAGAGTTGTGTTGCTTGGAGTTAGAGTTTTGCACATGTAGCTCCAGTTGTGCTCACTGTCGTTTAGCAATCGAAAAAAACTGTAATGAGCAATGAGCACTAGAAACGCAGAATTTTTCAGTCTTAAATATATAAGAAGCGAAATATTATGTGCATCGAGTCTGTGTGATGAAGAAGAAGATGAAGATCAAATGTTCATGGTGTGAAACTGGTGTCAGTGAAGTTTATCAGCAGAGCAACATCAGGAGAAGCTCTGGGAAATACACTGTGCATGAGTGTGTGTGTGTGTGTGTGTGTGTGTGTGTGTGTGTGTGTGTGTGTGTGTCTGTGTGTGTGTGCCCTTGTTTATATTACACTGTGGGGACCAAATGTCCCCATAAGAATAGTAAAACCTGAGATCACCTACATTGTGGGGACCAGCCAGCGGTCCCCACTTTTCAAAAGGCTTATAAATCACACAGGATGAGTTGTTTTGAGAAAGTAAAAATGCAGAATGTTTCCTGTGATGGGTAGGGTTAGGGGTAGGGTTAGTGTAAGGGGACAGAATATACAGTTTGTACGGTATAAAAACCATTACGTCTATGGAGAGTCCCCACAAAGATAGTGAACCAGACATGTGTGTGTGTGTGTGTGTGTGTGTGTGTGTGTGTGTGTGAGTGATCAGATGAGACTAAAAGAGTCCAGGACTGAAGATGAAGATGATGTGCAGGTCTTCAGCTGCTGATGGATGTCAGTGATGATGATGAGGATGAAGATGATGATGATGAAGGGTTTGATGAGAATCTCTCCTCAGTTTTGACATCAGAATCAAACTTTACAGGCTCGTCTGGATCACAGGAGACTAGAAATATACATATTAGATTATCATCATATATGTTGTTTGGAGTTTATGGGATTATGTTCTATAAATTTATGTGATAATTTAAAATTTAAAATCTAATCTAAAATGTGATGAAAGATTAAATTAAGTTCAATAATAACCAAACACTCACAGAATGGCTTTAGTTTCTTCATACTGTCACATCTATCACATGTCTCTCCTCTTTCCTCTGGTGATTCACTGGTTTGTGTCTCATTTCTGTCCTCCATTTTTCTCTCAGTCTTCTTGTTTTCTGCTGATCTGTGATTTCTGAGGCTCCAGTTTTCTGGATGTGTGATTTCATTTATAAACTCCATCTGAATCTGTTCAGTAGATCTTTCTCTTCTCACCTCATGTTTGATCATATTTGATTCATCAGAACGACACTTTACAGCTCCGACTGGATCAACAGAGACTGGAAATGAAGAAAACAGCTCATGTTTTAAATACAGAGACTGAACTGATAGATTCAGATTAGCTCATGTTATTGTTGTAAAATATTTTTCAGCTTTTAAAGCCTTTAATACACCATTAAAGTAGATCAAGATAGATTAGTCAGAATTGTTCTTATCAGAATGAAATTGTTCACCACAACATTAATCACCAACATCAGCATTCATTCTAGAATAAAAGTCATTTCCAGTTTCCACTGGTAAAATGTACAAATAAGGACAAATTCAATGGCATTTGCATCATTAACACAAACACTAGTGATGTGCAGAAGATTCCCTGAAATATTCCTTGTTTGTATCTGGACTGATGAAATATGATATGAATGACTGATATTAATCTACTCACAGTCTTTATCACTGCAGCTGCTCCGTCTGAACTTCTCAAGATTCATGTTTTCACTCGTTGTGTTTTCATGCATTTCTTCATAATCTAAACTGTAAACCTAGAGACAAATGTTTAAGCAATTAAAACATTGTATGATAAAATGGCAAATAATCCAGTCATCCATATATGAAAATGAAACTCATCAATTAAGTAGGCTAAAACTAATCATTAAATTATGTAGCCTATTCAAAACCAAACATATACTGTATCTCACCTGTGAGAAGAAGAGAGATGTGGAATGAATTGTTAATAAAATCCCTGAATATATATAAAGGAAAAGTCCAGAGTGAGAATCCTAGAGTCAGGAAGAGTTGCAGAGATTCTCCTCAGACTCAATGAGCTCAAAGTCAAGATCGCCGGGGCAGAAAACACACATGAGCAGTGAAGAAAACACACCCGAGCGGGGCAGAAAACACACCTGAGCGGGGCAGAAAACACACACCTGAGCGAGGCAGAAAACACACCTGAGCGAGGCAGAAAACACACACCTGAGCAGGGCAGAAAACACACCTGAGCGGGGCAGAAAACACACCTGAGCGAGGCAGAAAACACACCTGAGCGAGGCAGAAAACACACCTGAGCGGGGCAGAAAACACACACACACATTCTTCTCCCTCTCCAATTCAAGGGCGTAGCTTTGATTTTGAGATTGGCGGGTCATTCCCAGGAGCTGAAGAATCAGGAAATGAACAGGATTGCACATTTCTGCCATGGCGACGCCATTTGGTTTTCAAAAGTTCAAACAAAGCATGTAAGCTGTTCTGTCGTCGCTGCAAGACGAGCACTGAACACTATTTGAGGTTTTTAGTCTATACTGACCTTAATAATACGTTCATTAATGAATTGTGTAATGCTACAGGTAACTAATAAAAACAAGGAGGCAGTTTAACAGACTCAACTTTACTCTGTTCATAGTGCAATAGTGCAATACCGTCTTGTTCCTTGCTTTCTGAAGAAGCCGAACACACGTCTGCATTTGTCATCATTACAAGTGACATATCATGAAACTCTGACTTCTCCCGTGTGTAAGTGCTATAATCGGGTCCCAGTGCTTCTACCAGCCCTGATATGAACCCCTGGTGTATTTCTGTGCAGTGTGTGTGTGTGTGTGTGTGTGTGTGTGTGTGTGTGTGTGTGTGTGTTTAAACCTGCAACATGAATCAAGATTGTTCATGCTCAGCAAGTTTAGTTTCACTGCCAGAGTTACACCCTGAATACCAGACCTGATAACCTGAAGACATGATCATAAAACCCCAATCTTGGCTTCACTTCATTGGCTGACAGTCGATTTGAACATTCTTTTATTAGTTCACAAGTGTTTGAATAACTTTGCAGCCCTTCTGATCTTCTATCTTCACACAATCCTTCTAGAGATCAACACTTTTATCTGTTCCTATACAGACTAAAGTAAGGGGACATTGTGCATTTCTATTGTGTGATACTAGCATTTCTACAATAGGGGAGGGGAGGGGTTGTCAGTGGTTATGAATAAAAAATGAGGGTTATACATTTTTGTAAAATATATTGTCTGTATACTAGGGTAGGCATTGTAAGATACTTGAGAGGAAGAGTCTGAACCGGCTATCCGTTATCAGAATTTATTCGGCAAATGCGTTTCCATCTCCCATTATTCACATTAACTCTTTTTTACACAAGTCAACACATAAAAACTTTTTAATTTTTTATTTTTTTTTAAATCCAAAAATTTGGCATTTGCATCACTTGTTTCTGATGCGATACTTCAGAATGCGCTTGAAAACAGGGTGATGGAAATATACAGTCGTAATTTATTTATTAAACTCCAGTGTGAAAGGATGGCATTGGCTGGTTATAGTGCAGGAGTCTCAGTGTAGGGTTTATAGTTCACGAAATGCGCCTGTGAGATACTGGTGAAACTTCCTGACAGCAAAAACATTCACCAAAGCTTCATCATCAATATGGCATAATTCATCCATCAAGATCCATGTGGAATAAAGCCTGAAGCCCAAGAGTCTCAAACACTGCCAAGGGTTTCTGTTCATTATAGTGAACCAGCACTTTATCAGTTTCAGCCTGAGCCTTTCTACAACTCTTCCACAGATATTTTTCCTTTCACTATAAGGTTGCCTGAGAACACTTTATCATCCCACTGTCCTCAAGCATTTCATGTAGTCGAGAGGTCATGAGTTCTCACAATGCTCACGGGTAAAGCTTGATGCTCTTTTTAACAATGACACTGAGCTTTTCTGAACGGCTCATATTCTGTACAGTTGGTTTGATCACATCATTAGAATCAAGTGTGAACACTTTTGAGCCGTTGTGTGTCATTCATGACATTGTGGAGCGAGTCCTGAGGACCAACATGAAGACGTGACGCTGATCATCAATCTCTCACTCACTTTGATTATTCAGTCTTACAGTTTTCATGGATCTTTTGTGCTTTTGCTGTTTGACGACTGCGTTTGTACAGTAGAGCTCCAGCTAGACAGAGATATGAAGGTGTTTCTCTCTGCAGTGATGAGATATTATAGATGTCTTTAAGATGGCTCCTGTTTGTCCTCCTCTCGCTACAGATACTCGTTCTTCTGAGGCGTCCGCTCACCTGAGCTTCATATCAGCAACATCGGTCTCTAAGATCTCTAAGATAGAGACCACATTTAGGCCACACCGGGGGAAATGAACAATCCAGCCCTCTCCATTGACTCTGTATTGTGTGAAGCTCCTCCTTGACATTTCTGACTTATAACAAAAAACAAAACAATGTCTAAAAGCTGCTATGTGACGAGGTGTACAGAAAACAAGCTAAAAAAACCTAGAAAAACAAAACAAAAAAACAAGCATTTAAGAACACAAAAGTGGATACAGGCAATTGGGACAGTGTCATATTACTCTGAGAACTGACTTACACCCACTGAGGGGAACATAATCAGGACAGGGTTAGCTAATCTTACAGAAATATAATATATAAAACTGACATTTAGATATTTGACTTACTAGTGACAAAATGTTTTCTGCACACGTAGTGTATTTTTACAATTTACCCATTCGTTCCTGCTGATGCTTCACGTCTTATTGCCTGAATCCACTTTTGTCTCCTTAAACGCTCGTGTTTTTGGGGTCGACAGTTTACAAAAAAATATTTCTGGGTTTTTAGCTTGTTTGCTGAACACCTTTTAGACATTGTTTAGTTTTTGTTTAGTTTTTGTTATAAGTCAGAAATGACCAGAAGGAAGCTTCACACAATACAAAGTCAATGGAGACGTTCCCAGTAAACGATTACCGTCTTTCAACGTTGAAATATGGTTGAAAATAAGTCGGTCCGCCTTGGACAGGTTCACGATCTGATTTCAGCTAAGTAGTTTCGGCTGGACTGTTTGACTACATGTTTTCAGCTGATCATCTAAGACAGGATAAGTCTGTTATACATGCTAAAATAACGGAGAAAAACAAACTACCGAACCATGTTCATCATTATAGAGTTTTACATATTCCACCAAGACGTTGAAGATTGGCCTGTTTTCAACGTTGAAAAGTCGTAATTAGACGTTGAAGATTTATGTCTATTCAGCGTCTAATAGACAACTGTTTGCTAGCTGGGCTGGATTGTGGACGTGCTCTTCAGATTATGTCTCAGTTTATGTCTCTATGGGCTGAGCTTGTTCCTCCTCTGTGTGGGTCCTTTAAGAAACAGGAATATACGCTCCTGTATGATCACTGTATGATCACTTTGGGGCAGCGTCTCATTATAAGAGGCTTTAGTAGGAAGCTCCTTTTAGGCTGACCAAAGTGCTTTACAGAAGAACAAGGCTAGAAGAAGATATAACATGCATAACGACAAATAAATAAAAAAATAAGAGCAACAATAGCTAATAGTAACTATTAAACAGGAGTAGCAAATATAAGACTCAAATATAAACTAGTTAAACCGACCAAAGAAAAGAATGAATATACTAAAGAAAAGGGAGGTTTATAAAGAGACTTGAAACTGAGAGGCCTTTCTAATCACTAAAGTGATTAAGTGTGTAGAAGAGATCTCGATATGATCCTCAGACTGTGGAGTTTATCCTCCGTTACTGGGACACTTTCTCCTCCAGATTCACATCAGATGAGAGTCTCTTTCTGCTTCATATGAGACACATGATGATCCTCATTGAGCTTCAGATCAGATTCTCTGATTTCTCTTCACTGTCTCTGATCCTGAAACTAAAGGCCTTTGAGTTTCACCTCAAATCTACTTCTGACATCTAGTGGACAAAGATGAAAACTGCAGTGAATATTCTGTGTGTTAGGAGGAATAGAAAACACACACTCATACACATTTATTTACAATGCCTTCATTTCTATTTTAAACAAGTGACATTCTCTCAGTTTAATTCACTGAATGTCATTCATTATCAACTCACAAATAATAATGTGATTTTACATTTTGTGTGAATGACTGAACTTCTAGCAACTTCTGCTTTAATGTATACTATGATGTGTTTGTGAACAGTAGATATTGAGTATTGAGTAAGTGTTGATCTGTTGTTGTTCTGAACAGCTTCAGTTCGTCTGTTAAAGTCACTAATGTTCTGCTGATGGAAATCAGTGTTAATAAATCAGAGATGATTAAATGAGCAGCTGATGGAGTTTATCAGATCTGAGTTTTACATTTAACATTCAGACTCTTGAAACTCTTCAGGAAACAATACGGCTGCGTCTCACATCAGATATTCAGAGGAGATATTGATCTGAAGAAGTACTAAGGTATGTTCTGTGTGAGTGAATGTGTTGATTTATTTTCATCATCTAGAGAAATGACATCTTTCAGGAGCTTTTAAATGAGGAAAACACATTATACTGAGACTCATGATTGTAATGCATGTATGAGTGATCTGAGTTTGTCATATTGTTGAATCAGGAGCTGATGGAGATTTGCCTGATATGAATCATCATCATCAGCTTCTGCTAACAGAAGAATCCAGAAACACAGTCTCTGGGAAGAACATCAATTATTCCCTGTTTCTAACTCTATCAGAAAGAGAAACAGAGAGATCTTCTGTGTGAAACGACAGATGAAGCACATGATGGAGAAAGCGGAGAATAAAAGTGATTCTGTCATAAACTCATCATCATAATCACAGGCTGCTTTATGATATTAAAGCTGGAAGCGTCACAGAATTCACTGGAACTAAAGAGATCTTGATTCTGATCAAACCATTCAAACCTTCAGAATAATATCAAAACAGCAGAAGTCATATTTTATAGTGACGCACATTTGACATCTTTGTGTTTGACTTCAATAATGATTCCCTTCAAATTACAACTTGTTGATTATCATATTCCCTGATGAACTGAAATCTGTAAGTGTTTTCATTTGTTGCTGTAAAACACATTTTCATCTGTAGCTTCTTTAACTCTGCTGTGATTCTGATGATCTCCTGTAGAGGGAGACACGAGACTGCAGGACAGGGTCAAAGGGCAATCTGGAGCCGCTTTAGTTCACATGTTGAGTTTTATTTTCACTTTTACGTTTATTTGTATAGTGCTTATACACACTGTGACAAAGTAACGTCCATACATCAGAAATATACAGATAATACAATCATGCAGTTGCCCCAGCCAACACACCCATGTGGGGCCCAAACGGGCTGTAAATGGGCTGATATCCGGGGCCCACCTGGGCTACCCAACTGGGAACCCAGCTAATTTTGGCCGCGGTTTCCGTGGTGGCCCCACATGTGTTAGCCCAGATGGGTTGATGATGGGCTCTTGATGGGCTCCATATCGGGCCCATGTGGGTAACCTAGGTAGCACCCATTTAGGGCATACAGGAGTCTGCCCAGATGGGTTGATGATGGGCTCTTGATGGGCTCCATATCGGGCCCATGTGGGTAACCTAGGTAGCACCCATTTAGGGCCTACAGGAGTCTGCCCAGATGGGTTGATGATGGGCTCCATATCGGGCCCATGTGGGTAACCTAGGTAGCACCCATTTAGGGCCTACAGGAGTCTGCCCAGATGGGTTGATGATGGGCTCTTGATGGGCTCCATATCGGGCCCATATGGGTAACCTAGGTAGCACCCATTTAGGGCCTACAGGAGTCTGCCCACATGGGTTGATGATGGGACCCAGATAGGTCTTATCTAGGGCTCTTATGGGCCACAACGGGTATATATATGGGCTACCATATTTGTCTGTTTGGGTTACCTTATTTTACAGTAAACCCCTAAATACAATCATTACATGTAATCCACTAAACTATACTAAAATGTTAAAGGTATTCAATGAACAGAAACCAGTAGTTCACTTTTAAAGTTACTTTATTAAGCAAGTACAAGTATCACAAAACAAGAAAAGAAAAAAGTTTTATATATATATATATATATATATATATATGCACACGTTATATATGCATATCTGAAAAATTAACCATTTCACAAACAAAACAATAACCGTGCAGCTTCTCACTCCTCTGTTGTCGCTCTCCCAACGGCCCTTTGAAAAGAGAAAATAAATCAGTCAACCATTATGCCACTTTTTTAATTCCTTTTCACAGTTCAATCAGATGTGTCAGGTTAGCCTTTTGGTGCCCCACATCAAGTGTATCTAGATAAGGGGTTTGCAAACCTGTCCTGGAACACCCCCTGCACTGCACATATTGGAAGCACAAAATGTACATTTTGACCAACTTTTTGAAGTAATTTCTAAAAAATAATTAGTGTTGTAGATCATTAAACCATTATGCTGCCTCATAAGTCTGTCTGAAATCAGAATGGTTACTGCTCAAATAAATAAAAACTAAACTAAATCGGTTTTGTGAGGCACCTTAGTGTGTAAACGCTGCCTGCTAAGTCGTTGCCTGATAGGGCAGCGAGGCAATGAGTCAGCTGCCTAAGTTTTCAGATGCAGACTTTGTACGTTTCACTCATCTAATATACCGGATTCATCACATTAGCTCATTTATAGAAACTGCAAGATCTGAAGTGGGTGTGCAGTACTGAGGGTTCCCAGGACAAGTTAGAAAACCAAACATTTGCCCATCATTCATCCAACTCAAATATTGCTTATCACTTGACATGTAGGTAGTAGCAACTTTACAAAGTCTGCTCGCTCTAATGTTATGTTACAGAACATATTTCTCCTGTTTTACAACATTTGCACTGGCTCTTAGTTCAATTTTAAAAACTAAACAAGTTGGCTCCTTTATATCTTCTTCATATACACTTCCTCCACTACATCCTAAGATCGGCTTCTGCACTTACACTTGTTCTTCCACGCACTCGGACAACTTCCATGGGGTCACAAGCTTTTGGTTGTGCTGCTCCTGATGCCATCACTTCCTCTTCACTTCTTGCCTGCTGTCTGTACTATCCTGTATAAATAAAAGCAAGAAAACTCAATACAAAATAAGTCATGTACAAGATTTTCACTTTACAGTTCAATTAGTCGGGTAGAAAACAAAGTATACAACACAATCCATTCTAAAACACATTTTATGTATTCACACAAGCAATTCTTCAGAGCCCCAACAAGGAATTGTAAAAAAAAAAAAATATTACTCCCATGTGTCAGTTACGATTACTATAATGATAAGGTCATGATTTCATCTTTAAAACAGATGAAGAAATCAACAAATTGTGGTGTTGAGCTGAGAGGGTTGTGGTCTGTTGCTCTTTGAATTATATCTTTCAATGCAGGTTTATATTGTTTCAACAATTTGCCTGACCCCTGGGGGCTCTGTATATTTCTGATAATATTTGTGGAGAAACATTACACTGTTTTAATTCAGAATCCTAACCATACATTGTAGGCTACTAATTAAAAGTAATTTATTAAATCAAGTAAAATAAAAAATAACACAAAAGGCCAATGAATCTGTACCAGAAGTGATAGTGCAATGTAGCAGCTAAAGAATAATCCTCCATCAAATTGCCAGTAATCAGCTGGATCCTTGGCCAATCTGAAGAGGGGGAAAGAAGAAATTATTCAATGAAAAGTCCTTAAAAAGCAGTATTTTCTTATATCATTCCTTCAAACAATCTTAAATTAAAAAAAAAAAAAAAAAAACGTTTGCCATTATAACATTCACACTACATGAACTGAGTAATGTCAAGGGCTGGGTAAAAAATATTGATTTCTCGATTTTATTTGATTCTCATTTTTACGAAACAATATCAATTCTTAAATCCCAAGAATCGATTAGTCAACCTGTTTTCAGTTGATGAATGAATGGAACATTGTAGCATGCATCCCATCCAATAAATCCAGCCCTAGTAATGTCATCTTTGAGACTGTTAGTTGTTACATGATGATTAAAAATGTAAACATAAACTTTAAGCATGGCAATCCCATCAGAAATGTGTATCATAGCAAGGGAAGCACACACATAAAAAACAAACAAAAAAACAATTGGTACCAAAATCAAACCATCAAATAATTTTACCTGCACCCATTTATCCTATTATGACACGTCTGAGGGTCTTTCCCTTTACGGTGTCCAGTGATTAAAGAAAGGACTGATGAAGGTGACATGAATCCACTTTCTGTGCGCCACTTCAGCAGAAAAAAGACAAAAGGACAAAAAAGTTACTCAGACTTGCTATTAGTAACATTAACATTAAATGTCTTACTTTAAAGGTGAAAATCATACTTAATACTATATATTAAACCCAGTGTAGGTTTTTGAACAGTGGGTAAAATTAACTTACTGTAACAGTTGGTTGGTGAATGGGTCTTTCTGTTGGGTGTTCTCCCCAGATAAAAATTATTCCAATGCTTGATCTAAAAAAAAAAAAAAAAAAAAAAAAAAAAAAAAAAAAAAATGTAAACAAATATTTTTCCAATAGTGTTATCAGTGTTTGAAGAGGTTATGTAAACATACTTCTAACGAATAAATGACTGTTTTATCACTTTACTCATTCCAACGCTTTTTTTTACCTCTCATGCGTTTTTAAACTAACGTTAGCTGACATTAAACACACAACGTTACCAACAACAAAACACAGCAATGTCAGATGGTACTAAATTACATTTAAATACGTGCTTATATTGCTACAGCAGTACAAAAACACACACAGATAACTTATTGAACGTATAAGGTTGCATTAAGCCTATGACTGTTAACGTTACTCATGTCCATAAACGTTAATGTTAATTTAACTGACTGCTATAAGGACTGAAAAATGTTTTCTTACCTGATATCGCCAGTATTTTTACAGACCACGTACGAACCCTTCCTCTGTTCACATTCCAGCTTTTGTTCTTCATTGATATCAACTTAAATTCGCTCAAAATTTAAGAATTCAACAGGCAGATATAAAATAATCCAGGTCTGACGAGTAATCAATGCAAGCAGCAGCTCAGCTGCTCAGTGCGCGCCTATTTTAAATTTGAAAATACGTCCGTTACTCTCGGTCGGTGACTGAGCCGCGAAGAGCCGCGCACATTCTCATTGGACAGTTTCCTGGAAGACAGACAGATTAACCAATCATGCTCAAAGTAAAACGGCGAAACAACCAATAACAATAGTTTAATAACAGTTAACATTTGCAGTCTGTATTATTATTTAATTAATTAGTCAAATGACATGACAGTGTATGAATACAAATGTAATAATGCAATGTAAACGGTTAGGCAAGCAGACAAAATTGTAAATTCCAACAAAATCACATAAGGCAAAAGGTTTGAAACTATTATTGTTAATAATGATAATTATATTTTAACATATACTGAAGAGCTGTTATATCAAAAAAATTATGAAATGCTAATTAATTGTCACAATAATGTTGAAAGGCAGATATTTCTGCTGTATGTTGTTTCAAAATCTTGTAAAAATGTCAACGCTGATTTAGAAGTGTTTTAAATCTTTTACTTTTTTCTTTTCTTGTTTTGTGATACTTGTACTTGCTTAATAAAGTAACTTTAAAAGTGAACTACTGGTTTCTGTTCATTGAATACCTTTAACATTTCAGTATAGTTTAGTGGATTACATGTAATGATTGTATTTAGGGGTTTACTGTAAAATAAGGTAACCCAAACAGACAAATATGGTAGCCCATATATATACCCGTTGTGGCCCATAAGAGCCCTAGATAAGACCTATCTGGGTCCCATCATCAACCCATGTGGGCAGATTCCTGTAGGCCCTAAATGGGTGCTACCTAGGTTACCCACATGGGCCCGATATGGAGCCCATCAAGAGCCCATCATCAACCCATCTGGGCAGACTCCTGTAGGCCCTAAATGGGTGCTACCTAGGTTACCCACATGGGCCCGATATGGAGCCCATCAAGAGCCCATCATCAACCCATCTGGGCTAACACATGTGGGGCCACCACGGAAACCGCGGCCAAAATTAGCTGGGTTCCCAGTTGGGTAGCCCATGTGGGCCCCGGATATCAGCCCATTTGCAGCCCGTTTGGGCCCCACATGGGTGTGTTAGCTGGGGCAGGCTCTGTCCAGATTGTCCTCTGGTGTCTGCGGATGAATCCACTTTGACCTGGGAAACGTGAATTGGGAAACGTGATGTAAATGTTTGCGCGTGAATCCGTGGCCAACAAAACCAAAATTAGCTGGGTTCCCAGTTGGGTAGCCCAGGTGAGCCCCGGATATCAGCCCATTTGCAGCCCGTTTGGGCCCCACATGTGTTGGCTGGGAATCTTGTAAAAATGTCAATGTTGATTTAGAATGGTTTTTGTTAATCTTTTTCAACAACAAACTGACATTATTTCAACCATATTTCAACGTTGAAGGTCGGTCATGTGCTGGCTGGGTATGTAGCCTACTCATTTCCCATTAGTGAACTGACTAGGTCTCACATAGGGAGCCCATCTGGGTTTGCCCATGTTGGACCTACTTAGTTGACCCAAGTGGGCCCCAGATAAGATGCCCATTTTGAGCCCATATCCACTCTGTCCCCTGTAGCCCATTTGTAACCCATATGGGCCCCAGATAAGAAGCCCATTTTGAGCCCATGTCCACTCTGTACCCCTGTAGCCCATTTGTAACCCATATGGGCCCCAGATAAGAAGCCCATTTTTAGCCCATGTCCACTCTGTCCCCCTGTAGCCCATTTGTAACCCATATGGGCCCCAGATAAGAAGCCCATTTTGAGCCCATATCCACTCTGTCCCCTGTAGCCCATTTGTAACCCATATGGGCCCCATATAAGAAGCCCATTTTGAGCCCATATCCACTATGTCCCCTGTAGCCCATTTGTAACCCATATGGGCCCCAGATAAGAAGCCCATTTTGAGCCCATATCCACTCTGTCCCCTGTAGCCCATTTGTAACCCATATGGGCCCCAGATAAGAAGCCCATTTTGAGCCCATGTCCACTCTGTCCCCCTGTAGCCCATTTGTAACCCATATGGGCCCCAGATAAGAAGCCCATTTTGAGCCCATGTCCACTCTGTCCCCCTGTAGCCCATTTGTAACCCATATGGGCCCCAGATAAGAAGCCCATTTTGAGCCCATGCCCACTCTGTACCCCTGTTGCCCATTTGTAACCCATATGGGCCCCACATAAACGTGTTGGCTGGGGCAGTGCCGGATTCACCGCATGACAACGATCACGTGTGTTTCGTGTTTATTCAAACACCTTTAGTTCCTCTAAAGCTCTCAAATCAGTTTATTATAACAGTAAAAACGCTTTTCATGTCGTTGTGAATAGTCATATTCGATAGTCAGTGGGGGGGGGGGGGGGGGGTAGGCTAGTTGTCAAATAACAAAAAGTGATAATGTAGCTATCATTAGCCTAAAGTTTAGCTAAAACTTCAGCCGGTAGGGTTGGGAAATGGTATGTATGGTATAATCTGAGTATTTAATTATTATTTTTCTATTTGAATTAAAAAAAACCTGTATTTAATTTTTTTTTTAATATATTTAATATCCAGATCAATATTGTCCTACAAACAATGTTCATATTGAAGGTTATAAAAACAAACCTTGCTGTCTATCTGTAGTCTATCCAAAAAAGGGGTCAAATCACATTACATTCTAACATTGCAACATTACAATCTAAAACAAAATAATGCTTTTTAAAGAAGTAAAAAAAAAAAAAAAGATAAAAAAAAGAAGCTACTATCATAAAAATACACATGTAGGTTTGAAATTCTCTAGCACATTTATGTTCACCAACAACAACAAATATTCAACAACAAATATTTTAGCTAAATATATTTATAATTTAGTGCTAATGTATATTTTAGTCAGAATAATTGCGCTCCTATTGTATTGCGCTCCGTCTGTTCGGTGCGCATGCACGCGGCGGCGCTCGTTCACGGAAGTTTATCTCATGACAGCAAGCTGGAAATATTGACTTTCTAACATTTACAGATGGAGAATATGTCCGTGAAATGTAAGTTACGCACTGAGGAAATTATTGGATGTCACTTCAGCTTATGGATAAATATTATTAGAGGTATATTTGTTTCAACCAATCGCTGCACAAGTGAAGTTTACGTGTGATGACGAAAGCACGTTAGTGCGAGCCCTCCCGGAAGCCATAGAGAATGCATTGCAGTGCCTGCAGTTCGAAAAAAAACATCTTTGATTGTAAGTCTATGGGAACACTCTGGGCGATCCTCAGCCAGAGTGAAATCGCCCAAAAAGAGGCGGTACTCCACAGAACGTGACTTGGCGCTGATTGGACTATATCCAGAGGCAGAACAACAGTGAGTGACTGCTAGCTTAACTCTGTGGTTGAATGAGATTGTGATTGAAAAAGTCCCTTTCACACTTTGGTGGTGCGTCGCCCAATCGCCCTAATGAAGAAACCACCGCTGTCGATAGTGTTGATTAGTGATGGAGAACAATGAGAGTTCAGACTGAGAAAGAAGATCTTGATGAGTGTGTTTGTGTTCAGAAGAGTGTGTAGAAGATTCCAGCAGACATGAGTGAACAGATGATGATGAAGATGATGATGATGTTGTGTGATCTTGAGAACATGATGAAGGGTTTGATGAGAATCTCTCCTCAGTTTTGACATCAGAATCAAACTTTACAGGCTCGTCTGGATCACAGGAGACTAGAAATATACATATTAAGATTATCCTCATATACTTTGCTTTGAA
Source organism: Rutilus rutilus (assembly GCA_021464565.1). Lineage (NCBI taxonomy): Eukaryota > Metazoa > Chordata > Actinopteri > Cypriniformes > Leuciscidae > Rutilus > Rutilus rutilus. The sequence goes on from JAJAQA010000017.1 coordinate 35,781,349, forward strand.
TTTATACATTTCATTTGTTCTTAATAATTTTTCTGTCAATTAAACACAATCTGTAAATGTTTAATGACTGCAGAAAGTCAGTCTGATGAATTTGTCTGAATGTGACACTTTATAACAGGAGAGAAAACAACAGTAAATCTGACAGTAAAACTAAAATGTGATGAAAGAGTAAAGTTAAAGCAACACCAAGTAGCTTTTGCTCTCGGGGTCCCCCTACAGTTGGGGAACAGTATTGTCTTCTACTGCGGTCGTAAAATCTGTCATGGTTACACCAAGGGGATACACGTGCATTTGTTGACAAGCCGATACTCCCGAACTCTGCAGGAGTTCTCACGTCTTGGACTGCCTGTGTTGCGTGTGAAATGTCTTCATCGCAGGTACAGTGGCATATATTTCAGCATGTCATATGAATATAATTTCATGGGTTTTATTTTTTTCAATCGCCAAAAGATCGCGTAGCTCACGTTTACAAGCCAGCGTCATTATAGTAGCCTATTGGCTACTGTTTTACAGAATGCTAATTCAATTCAATGTTTGTGTGGTAGGTAATAGCCATATATCGTCAATATTATAATATCAAGCTACCATAGATGAATCTGCAAAGTTGAAAAATGGATTTGCATTATAGCCTGAGGAAAGACACTTTCACTAGAAAAATAAATAAACAAACATGACTATCAGCCTGCAGTCATTAGGCTACTTAGCCTAAAAGATGATTTTGTCCGTCTAATCATGTATTATTTATTTGCAAGAATGTAGCTCCTACCAAACTTGTACACGCCGTTTAGACATAGGCTTACTTATGACTTTTTTTTTTTGTCCGTTGCTGCTTTGGCCAAGACAAAAACATACGCACGAAAGCCGGAAAACAAACGCTGGTTGGCCTCTCACGTGCAAATTTGAGGAAGTGGTGGGGGAAGTGACGTATGCCATAAAGCAGTCGAATTTTGTAGTTATTTTTGTGCTCGGGTTACTACCCGAACCCCGAACTTACATAGTGCCAGTAAAAGCGATACAGACCCCGTCAGGCTATGGCAGACATGTCATTCAACCTATTGAAAGTTGATGTACCATCACAAGGGTCATCGAAATATATTATGAAGGTTGAAAAAATACATAGTGTTCCTTTAATGATCAAACACTCACAGTGTGGATTTAGTATCTCTATACTGTCACATCTAACAAGTCTCTGTCCTCTTTCCTCTGGTGATTCACTGGTTTGTGTCTCATTTCTGTCCTCCATTTTTCTCTCAGTCTTCTTGTTTTCTGCTGATCTGTGATTTCTGCTGATTTTCTTTCTCCTCTTCATTTGAATCTGTTCAATCACACAGACAGAGTTTCATTAAAGCGATATAACATCATATCACGAGACATCAGATCAACTCCTGATCAACATCTGCATGAGCTCAGTGTTATTACAGCATCTCAGATTAACTCTACAATATTCACAATAATCAATGATGATGAGAAATGACAAATATAGAAATGTGAGTTTATGTGTGAGTCCTGATCATAAACATCTTTCTCTTCTCACCTCATGTTTGATCATATTTGATTCATCAGAACGACACTTTACAGCTCCGACTGGATCAACAGAGACTGGAAATGAAGAAAACAACCCGTTATCATCATAATTATAATACAGTGACTGAACTGATGATACAGACTCAGATCATCTAACATCAATCACTTAAAATATAGAATTTAAAACATTTGTGATAAAATAGCAAATAATCCAGTCATCATATGAAGATAAAGCTCCTCAGTAAAGATGAGAAATGAAATATGAAACATGTTTCTCGCCTGTGAGAAGAAGAGAGATGTAGAATAATCCAGAGTTTATTAAATCACACTGAATATATAAAGATAAAGTCCTTCTTCTGTAGTTTGTGATGGTCCAGATATATTCCTGTCATGCATTCATTTCTCTTGTGTTCAGATTCTGCATTAATCTGTTAGAAAGAAACACAGAGATATAATATATAGTTAAAATAAAGTTTCACATTTGTTAGTGATTTTTAAAAAAAAATACATATTTATCTTTCAGTTTTACACTTTTTTATTTATTTATTTTTTACAAAATACTCCTACAAAATGTGTAAAGATGAAAGTGTTTAATTACCTTGTGATGATCTGGACAGAGAGAAGCTCCAGTGTTACTGAGAGTCTGAGGAGCAGAACTGAGACTTTATACACTTACAAACGCCCACGCCACTCTCCGTACTAGAATAACAGGTTTTCACACACTCCCACACACTAAGAATATCATTCTACCTCTGGCTCTGAGTCACACACTGGTTTTGTTCTCTGTGTTGTTTTGCAGATTGCTCTATAACGCTTGTTTCACACATCAGTAGTTTAACAGATTCCCAGTGTAGAGATGGTAAACTGGTGTTATATGATGATATTGTCTTGATCTGGTAATAACTCTAGCTGCTGTATTTTGCACTATAACTGTAGTTTGTTGATTGATAATGATCAGGATAATCTAGTAATGCATTACAGTAATCCAGTCATGAACGCTTTATGAGCTTTTCTGCATCAGAAACATGTTCTGTATTTTGGTGTTTCTGAGGTGAATAACGCTGAAGGATCAGCCAGATCTTTAACTGGACATGATGAAGAAACACACACTGATGCAGATTGTTTACAAGAGATTCTGTGGACAGGATTATGGCCAATCAATAATATCATGTTATTTATGATTATCATCATTTATTATAAGAACATTACTGGTCATCCATATCTTTAACACTCTCTGGTAACTTGGACAATGTACAAATTTCATTTTGTCTGTAAGAAATATATAGTTGATTATTAATAAGCATATCAGTGGAAACTAATCTCATGTTTTCTATGAATGTTGATGCTGTTGTCCTGTTTTATGTTCTGTAGTTTATCTGTGTGTGTGTTGCTGTGTTTATTTTGTTACTGGTTTTTACAGCACACTGGTCAACGGTAGTTGTGTTTAATTGTGCTTTATAAATAAACTGAAATTGAAATACTCAGATTCAGATTCACTTTATTAGCCATTTGCAGTATGAAACCACATTGGAAAAAATGTACAAGAAGCTCAAAGTGCGATGACACAACACAAAAAACAAACAAGCAAATGCCACATAAAAGTCTTAAGAGTAAAATGCTGTACATTAAAAATCTATACAAAAAATTTAAAAGCCTATTTTAAAAATGCTTTGTTTAAAGTGATCACAGCTTGGGGAAAGAAACTATTTAGATGGCGATCAGTGGAACATTTGACCGAGCGATACCTTCTCCCTGAAGGAAGCATTTCAAAAAAGGCCCTTGCAGGATGGCCTGAGGCATCATTAGCAAGTTGTAAAGCTCTTTTCAATAGTCTAGCTTTATATGTGGCCTCCAGGAATGGCAGAGTGCAGCCAATGGTCCTGCTGGCTGAGCGAACCACTTTGTTCAAAGCCCTCTTCTCTCTTAAAGTGAGATTCCCAAACCACACATTTATACTACTGGTTAAGACACTCTCAATTACACAAAAATAAAAGTTCAAAAGAATCTTAGTATTTTGAGTAAACTCTCGAAGCCTACGTAAAAAGAAGAGGCGCTGTCTCGCATTCTTAGCAATGTTAGTCGTATTTGAGCTCCAATTCAAATCGTGAGAAAGAGTCACACCCAAAAATTTACATTTCTCAACAATCTGCACATCAGAAGCATGGATAGTAATAGGCAACTGATTCCTGTTGTGACAAAAATCAATAACAAGTTCACACGTTTTTGAAGTGTTCAAAAGCAAGTTATTTTCTCTACTCCATTGAACAACATTCTCTACCTCCTCTCGATAATGAGATTCATCATTTGAACTAATCAGCCCAATGATAGTTGTATCATCTGCATATTTGATTATCACATTATTATCATGAGATGCCACAAGATCATGAGTGTACAATGTGAACAAGAGTGGACTCAAAATACACCCCTGCGGTGAACCAGTGCATTAATATACAGCTCCTCAGAAATGCAACCATTCATTTTGACCCTTTGTGGTCGACAAGTCAAAAAGTTAAAAATCCATTTACAAATGGCATCATCAAGTCCAAGACATTTCAGTTTGTGAATGAGCTTTGTAGGGACCATTGAATTAAAAGCTGAACTATAGTCTAAAAATAGCATTCTAGCATATGATTTTTTTACATCAAGATGCTTATAGACAGAGTTCAAAGCAAGGGAAATGGCGTCCTCAACACTTCTGTTTTTCCTGTATGCAAATTGAAGTGGATCTACAGACACAGGAATTTGATCTCTAATAAAGTCCAACACCAACCGCTCAAAACTTTTCATCAAAACAGATGTCAGGGCCACTGGCCGATAATCATTCAAACACGTCACAGGTGTCTTCTTGGGCACTGGAATTATGATTGATCTTTTAAAGCTGACTGGAACAGTGCACTTCCTAAGTGACATGTTAAAAAGATCAGTCAGAACAGGAGCAAGTTGCTCGGAGCACAGTTTAAGAACACGTGGAGGAATACAGTCCGGTCCAGGGGCCTTTCTAACCTTCGTCCTGGACAAGACCCTCTGCACATCCTCCTGAGTGATGGTAAAGCTCTGGTCATTACAAGCTGTGAGAACAACAGGTTCAGCATTTTCAATTTCAAAACGACAATAAAACTCATTTAGTTCGTTTGGCAAAAAAGGGTCAACATTGGTGATGATGGATCTTCCTTTAGGTTTCCAAGCGGTGATGGAATTTAACCCTTGCCACATTCGTCGTGAATCCCCCTCCATGAAATGTCCCTCTAACTTAGCTCCATAGGCTCGTTTGGCGGCTTTAATGGACCGCTCCAGAGAATATCTGGACAATTTATACGCAGCAGCGTTACCAGATTTAAAAGCCATGGCCCGCTGTTGTATTTTCCTATTTACTTCCGCATTATACCACGGGTTCTGACTAGCGTGCCGTTTTATTACCTTTTTTGGAACACAGCAATCGATACAATAGTCAATATACCCAGTCACTACATCACAATACTCATCCAAGTTATCTGAATGGAACACAGACCAATCAGTAGCATCAAAACATCCTTGTAGTTTCACTTCACTTTCCTTCGTCCAGCACTGAATGATGCATGATGAAGGTTTTGATTGTTTACTCCTCTGTACATATGTAGGAAGAAGTAACACAGAGGAGTGATCCGATTTTCCAAAAGCTGGTCTAAGCCTGGATTGGTAAGCAGATTTAACGTTACTGTAGCAGTGATCCAGGATGTGTGCTCCTCTAGTTGGATGTTTAACATGCTGATAGTAGTTGGGAGAAGCAGTTTTAAAATTACATTTATTAAAATCCCCAGTCACTATGACCACAGCATTAACATAGGAGTTCTCAAGTTTGTTTACAATGTCACTTAATTCACTCACGGCAACAGAAGTGTCCGCTCGCGGATGTATGTAAACTCCACACAGGAACATCACGGAGAACTCCCGTGGGAGATAAAAAGGCCGGCATTTCATAATTAAACATTCTAAGTTTGTGTTGCAAGTTTTGTTCACGATGACACAGTCCGTGCACCAGAGTTCGTTAATTAAAAAACACACACCTCCACCCTTCGATTTCCCGGTGCGCTCTTTCACCCTATCCAAGCGGTGGACAGAGAAACCTGGTGGCTGGAGAAAAGACTCCGGCACCCCGCTGTGTAGCCACGTCTCTGTCAGGCAAAACACGGAGCAGTCCCGGGCCTCACGCTGGGTCTTGATGCGGCTCAGCAGGTCGTCCGACTTGTTCGACAATGACTGAACATTCGCCAGGTAGATGGACGGCAGCGGGATCCTCGACTGGCGGCTGCGTAGCCTCACAAGCAGCCCCCCTCGCTTCCCTCGGTGTCTGCGCTTCCGCCGCTGAGAGCCTGTAACGTCCCCACTCAGGGGCACAGGTGTATGGCACGTGTGGCGATATCTCCGCCCCGTCTTCTCGCTCTGCTCCCGACCTCCGTAGCCTGACTCCCGGCCTCGCTCGCCGTGAGTGGGGCACGCAACGAAATCAGCACACCTCAGTCCAATATTGACAGATGACAGTCCACAAATTTCCTCACGGATTCTCAAAAGTGTCTCGCGACCATAGCTTAAAGTGGCAAGTGCATCAAAGACGAAAACAAACATAAAACAGACAGCGCACAGGAGAGCTCTTGCTGCACAGACACACTTGTAGAGGTTTATGTCAGGCGTTGTTGTCGACTCTGCTGTAGATTACTGTACTCACCCAATGCCAATACACTATTATGAAAATGTTAACTGTAGTTTAATTCAATGTCTTATATTTAATAACCATAGCAGCAATAACAGAACTTTAACCGGCACAAAACAGCAGAAACGAAACAAGACTATTTGTGTGAATCTGGAGCCTCTCACACACGTCTCTATCTGAGACTTCCTGCTCAGCTACTGTTCGCATACCTTCACTCTAGGGGTCAAACAACCAAAAATCAAGTCAGGAATCTTGGTGTGACACTAGAGTCAGACCTTAGTTTCAGTAGTCATGTCAAAGCAATAACTAAATCAGCATACTATCATCTGAAAAATATAGCAAGAATTAGATGCTTTGTTTCCAGACAAGACCTAGAGAAACTTGTGCATGCTTTCATCACCAGCAGGGTGGATTACTGTAATGGACTCCTCACTGGACTTCCCAAAAAGACCATAAGACAGTTGCAGCTCATACAGAACGCTGCCGCCAGGATTCTGAGCAGAACCAGAAAATATGAACATATCACACCAGTCCTCAGGTCTTTACACTGGCTCCCAGTTAAATTTAGGATTGATTTTAAAGTATTATTACTGGTATATAAATCATGCAATGGCCTAGGACCTCAATACATTGCAGATATTCTCACTGAATATAAACCCAACAGATCACTCAGATCATTAGGATCATATCAGCTAGAAATACCCAGGGTTCAGTCTAAGCATGGCGAGTCCGCTTTTAGCTATTATGCTGGACCAGCTTCCAGAGGAGATCAGATGTGCTCCTACTGTAGTCACATTCAAATCCAGACTCAAAACACTTCTGTTTAGCTGTGCATTTACTGAATGAGCACTGTGCCAATGTTCGTCCGACTGTTTGTACTGTATTTTATTTTATTTTTCTAAACTGTTTTAATTATTCTTATTTCTTTTTATTATTTTAATTTCTTCTATGTAAAGCACTTTGAATTGCCATTGTGTATGAAATGTGCTATATAAATAAACTTGCCTTGCCTTGCCTTGCCTATCATTACTGCACACATGATCTGCTTTACATGCTTTATGTGTGTGTCTAACATGTACATCATGTTTGGTCTCTTCTGGCAGCTTCTAGACTGAATAGAGTTGTGGTGAACATAATAGAGATATTAAAATACTAATGTACAATATAGGAACTATTGCTCAAACAAGCGTTGAAGAGGAATTTAAATGTGTTTCTCTATCGGTCATTCTACAGAAACGCCCAGAATTAAATGGATGTAAAATTATTATCATGTGACATGTGGCATTGTATTTAATGTGACAAAAAAAAAAGACAGTAACACCAGTGACACAATGAATCACCAATGACACATAAGACCACAGATCCTTATTCTTCAACCATAAACATGAGACTAAATTGTTATTTTTTTCAATTCCCTAACAGTAAAGTAAGTCATACCAGTGAGTTCAACTAAAGCTTCATGAGATAAATGAGAAGATTTCTGATAACTGAAAAGAGACAGTGGATCTACCATGGGCCTTTCTTCATAGATATTCAGGAAATTGGAAGAATTTTATTTTTGTTTAACGGTAACACCAGTGACACAACTCCAGGGGACCTCTACTTTCATTATAAATTTTATAATATTTATTCTGCATTTTGTTTTTTTATATCATTTAAATAATATATTTGATAGTTATACATTATTGTATTTTAAATAATGTAAAACCCTGTTATTGACCTCAAAATAAAGCATTTTTCATCTGTACATGACTGTGGGGACGAGCACTTCTGTGGTGCTTGAAATTCTATACAATTAATAAAAATCAAATATTGTCACATAGATGGCTCAAGAAGGTGTCATTGTTCAAATAACATATTGTTTTATTTTTAAAATGTAAACAAATTGTAACCCTAAAGTGTTTTTTAAGTGTAATATTTCTGTAAAGGCTAGGGACAGAAAAAGGGACATTTCCAACTATTAACCACCTATTGCTCAAACAAGCGTTGAGGAGGAGGAGGAGGAGTTTAAATGTGTTTCTCTATCAGCACAAATCTGCCTTGTGGTCTATAGTTGACATGTCTTAAATACCACTTAAAAAGTTTGAAATACTTAAAAAGTTTGAAATACTTAAAAAGTTTGAAATACTTAAAAAGTCATTCCACTTTTCAGGCTATTCACAGCAGTTGTTCCTCCCAGTTACACAAACATCCCCTTTAGGTCCTTCCAAAGCTCAGTCTACTGTGTTTCCCTGTAAAGATGTGTCCTGTTACTGTCATCATCTAAACATCTGTTCTCCTATCAGAAACACTTTTACCTGTATAAGAGGTTAATGAATAAAAACTTTTTTTTGGTTAATTGGTAGTTAATTCTATTAGAGTCAGACACTAAATAATCTATTTGCCTCAATGAATTATGCACAACAACATTCAAATGCCTATTTAAAAAAAAAAAACATTATTATTAGTTTAAAACAGCAGCGTAATTTCCAACCAATGAGAAACATGCATCAGATCAGTCAATCAACATTTTCCCCTCAGTGGAGAATCACAGATGACTCTCTGTATGCTTTATGTGTGACATGAGGATTCTCATCTTCATCTCAGATCTCTGAGTTTCATCATCATCACCATCATCATCTTCATCATCATCATCTTCGTCATCATCTTCATCATCATCATCATCTTCATCACTGTTTCTAATCTGAACTGAAAGCTTGAGTTTGCAGGGAAGTTGTGCTTCTAGTGTTCAAAGATGGACACAAACGTTTATCTTTCATGCATTAAAAAAGTAATTCTATTTAATCCAGTTGTTCTTTATTCTCAGATTGAACTGAACGCTGAACTGAAATGAGAACTGAATTCACTTCGAGACACTGAACCTGATCCACCGTAAGACATGATCATCAAACCACTGGATCAATAACAGCTCTTATAATACTGAAATATGACAGTCTATCAGCTGTAATATGACAAACACACGGTGGATCTCATAAACACATGTCCAGCTCTGATGTGTTTTACACACTTTCTGCTGATGAAAAGATGCAGCTCTTTGTGTTTATGATTGTAAATGTTCTAGTGTAACTCGCTTATATTGCGCTTTGCTCTTTACAGCTGTTTTTATCTCTGAGTTTTAGCATTAAACATATTTAATTCGGTAATACTTTATTTTAATAGTCCACTTTAAAAACGTTGTAACTTGTACTAAATAGCCTGTAAGTGCAACTACTCGTCGACTAACTCTCATTAGAGTATTACTGTTAGTTTAACATCAGCTGACACTTTACTGTGATGCTCCTCAACATCTACATGTGTGTCATGCAGTAAAAACAGAGATTACATCAGTGATTACAGTACAACTGAATCAGATTATTCAGAAAAACATCTTCTATTTGAGCATACATTAATACATTCATGCACATTCCTCTCGTAGTAAAACTGCTGGTGTTAACTGTGATCTTGTCTCTGTTGAGAAGTGTTAGTGACGCCGACTGCTGCTTTCTACAAGACAACATTACGCCAGAACTGTATTATTTCTACATCACTTCTACAGTTTAAACTCTATTGTGTGTATAATCAGTGTCTCACGTGCGCCCTCCAGTGGCAACAGGTAAGACTGAATTAACCCAAAAACATCACATGAGGAACTAGAACACACACATCTGATCATCTTCATTTACTGTAGTGTTTATAGTCTGATCATCTTCATATACTGTAGTGTTTATAGTCTGATCATCTTCATATACTGTAGTGTTTATAGTCTGATCATCTTCATATACTGTAGTGTTTATAATCTGATCATCTTCATATACTGTAGTGTTTATAGTCTGATCATCTTCATATACTGTAGTGTTTATAGTCTGATCATCTTCATATACTGTAGTGTTTATAGTCTGATCATCTTCATATACTGTAGTGTTTATAGTCTGATCATCTTCATATACTGTAGTGTTTATAGTCTGATCATCTTCATATACTGTAGTGTTTATAGTCTGATCATCATCATATACTGTAGTGTTTATAGTCTGATCATCTTCATATACTGTAGTGTTTATAGTCTGATCATCTTCATATACTGTAGTGTTTATAGTCTGATCATCTTCATATACTGTAGTGTTTATAGTCTGATCATCTTCATATACTGTAGTGTTTATAGTCTGATCATCTTCATATACTGTAGTGTTTATAGTCTGATCATCTTCATATACTGTAGTGTTTATAGTCTGATCATCTTCATATACTGTAGTGTTTATAATCTGATCATCTTCATATACTGTAGTGTTTATAATCTGATCATCTTCATATACTGTAGTGTTTATAATCTGATCATCATCATATACTGTAGTGTTTATAATCTGATCATCATCATATACTGTAGTGTTTATAGTCTGATCATCTTCATATACTGTAGTGTTTATAGTCTGATCATCTTCATATACTGTAGTGTTTATAGTCTGATCATCTTCATATACTGTAGTGTTTATAGTCTGATCATCTTCATATACTGTAGTGTTTATAGTCTGATCATCATCATATACTGTAGTGTTTATAGTCTGATCATCTTCATATACTGTAGTGTTTATAGTCTGATCATCTTCATATACTGTAGTGTTTATAGTCTGATCATCTTCATATACTGTAGTGTTTATAGTCTGATCATCTTCATATACTGTAGTGTTTATAGTCTGATCATCTTCATATACTGTAGTGTTTATAGTCTGATCATCATCATATACTGTAGTGTTTATAGTCTGATCATCTTCATATACTGTAGTGTTTATAATCTGATCATCATCATATACTGTAGTGTTTATAGTCTGATCATCTTCATATACTGTAGTGTTTATAGTCTGATCATCTTCATATACTGTAGTGTTTATAATCTGATCATCTTCATATACTGTAGTGTTTATAGTCTGATCATCTTCATATACTGTAGTGTTTATAGTCTGATCATCATCATATACTGTAGTGTTTATAGTCTGATCATCTTCATATACTGTAGTGTTTATAATCTGATCATCATCATATACTGTAGTGTTTATAATCTGATCATCATCATATACTGTAGTGTTTATAGTCTGATCATCATCATATACTGTAGTGTTTATAGTCTGATCATCTTCATATACTGTAGTGTTTATAATCTGATCATCATCATATACTGTAGTGTTTATAGTCTGATCATCTTCATATACTGTAGTGTTTATAGTCTGATCATCTTCATATACTGTAGTGTTTATAGTCTGATCATCTTCATATACTGTAGTGTTTATAATCTGATCATCTTCATATACTGTAGTGTTTATAATCTGATCATCATCATATACTGTAGTGTTTATAATCTGATCATCTTCATATACTGTAGTGTTTATAATCTGATCATCATCATATACTGTAGTGTTTATAGTCTGATCATCTTCATATACTGTAGTGTTTATAGTCTGATCATCTTCATATACTGTAGTGTTTATAGTCTGATCATCTTCATATACTGTAGTGTTTACAGCAGGTGAAATGACTGATGACACATCCAGACCCCAGAGGTGAAGAAAGACGAGAGTAACAGTGTTTTATCATAAAGACTCAGTTCGGCTAATGCTGTGTCTGACTCGTCTCTGGATCTGTTTCTCTCCTCCATCAGTAGTTTGTGTCTCGTCCTCTTTTTCCTCTTTCTCTCTCGTCCTGATGTTTAATTCTCCTGCAGTTTGTGATGATCCACAGATCTTCTGCCATTAAAATATTTTAATGACTTGTTTATGATTTTTACAGGTGGTGTTTTTAATGTGATTTAAGACAAACCATGTGTAAGTTCATAAGTCGACACCATTGCTGAGTATTTTCTCCTTAAAACTGCAGTGAACCAAAGACAGTCTCAAACACACTGAAATCGCTGGTGTTTCTGACGTCACAAACTACCTTGTAACCAATCAGATCAACGTGTGATCGTCAACCAGTGGATCTCTGAGCTGAGTGAGTGAGTGGAGGCGGGGCTCATTTGCATATTCATAGAACCACGCATACTAAATAAGGCAAGGGTGTCGAGTTACATTCAAGATATTTTATAGCTGATCAAAGACTAGTCATCTATTTCAAAATTAATATATGCCACGGACCAAAAGCTGAACAGCACAACTAACTGACATACATCAAGTTAAGAGTCACTACTATATGACAAAGGTCTTTTGAAAGGATGAACTGTGTTTTTAGGGTAAGTGTATTTTTAACAAGACAATTATTCCAATGGAGAAAGCAATATTATGGATTATGGATATTTTATTTAGGCTCATATTTACATCTTGTAAATTGAGTGAGTAAATTGTCAGCAAATTCTCATTTTTAGTTGAACTTTTCTTTTAAATTCTACGCCTACTAATTTTAATAAAGTACCAAGTATTTAATATATAACTCAAACACAGCTGTTTGTTTTTGTATCAGACAGTCACAGTGTTATCTAACCACATCCTGTATATTAGAGGACCAACACTGCACATATGAATATGCTCGTTTGAGATGCGTCTCTCTTCGCCTCGTCTGGAATATAGGTGAGAGTGTGTGACTGCAGTGAAAACATTGCAAGGCGGACTGTTCTCTGTTCTAGCAGCGGATCAGACACATACAAGATCAAAAGCGGATATTGCGATTCACACTCATGCAAGGTGTTGCTGATAAACTAAACTTGCGGTGATCACTGGTGATCGGTTCTGCGCAGATTTGGCTCATCTCAAACGAGCCTATGTCTTTGACTTTGAATGAAGTGAAAAACACCTGCCCTCGATTTAACCAAGCTGATCTCTCGGCAATCCGTATGAATTCATATGACCTCAATCGTACGAATTCGAAAGTTTTTTTGCTAAATTGTACGTATTTTACGAGTTGCCCAGTTCATATAAATTTGTACGAATGATCTACCCCTGACCCCTGACCCCGCCCCTAAACCTTTCACTGGGGTTTAGACAAATCGTACGAATTAGCCACCTTTTACTCACTTGTACGAATTGGTCGTTGGTTTCAACTGCAAACACCATCAGAGCTGTGTTGCTGGTGGCTTGACTGTGTGCAGCAGCAGCAGCAATAATGAGGTCCCATCTTCAACCCCAGACCTGAGACTTTGTTGAAGCCAGTAGTGAACAGTAGTGATGGCAAAATGAGGCTTCCTGAACCACTGAGACCTCGCAGTCCATTGCTTCAGCCAAAGGTTCATTACTCGAAACTTCATTCAGCATTGCTCACTAGTGACACCTAGCTACTGTGCAAAGAAATAGCAGACAAATTAATTCATTCTGAACCAGTGTTCAGAGCCACGCCCCCCCTCCCTCCCTAATTTTATAAAAAAAATAATTTTTTTAATAATTTTTTTTATGTTTTAGAAAATACTTTTAGAAATAAAAATATTTATTTGTAATGTAAATATACAAATAAATATTTATATTTATTTGTATATTTTTATTTAAATGTATATTTTATAAAAATATTTTTATAAATACAAATATTTATTTATTTATTTTGTAGGCTACTCACTGTTGATGTCTGTAACCTTTCATTTGCAATAATAAAAAGACATGATCAGACATTTGTCCATTACTGTGTATAATATAAAATATGTATCTTTCTCTGTCTGAATTTACTTGTGCAGAGTCACACACACAGTTTATTAATTATTCATACATTTTTTGGATAGTGACAGTATGAACAACAACAGTGACACTGTGTTGAGTGCAGTGCTTATGTTAGAGGGAGTGTAATAAAGTAAATTTATTCATTTAGCAGATTATAGATAACAGATTAAAGTAAACTGCAACAGAATAGTCCGGAAGGAAGGATTACAATAGATTTTTTATTGAGAAACATAATTATTTCATGTGTGTTGGGGTTTAGACGATTCCTCTTCTTGGACAAAATCTCTCTAGCCTTGGAAAATATCCTTTCACAAGGAACAGAGGATGCAGGGGAACGTAAAAATGGCAGTGGTACAAATGAGGACACTGATGCTTCAGTTGAGCCCAGACAGGGGAGGATTCCCTCTTTCTTGCTGGCTTCATTACCAGGAAAAAGAAGAGTCACAAAAAGCAAACATCCAAAAGGGCAATCCAAATCAAAAAGCAGTCCAGTCCAGATGCAAAAATCCAGAGCAATCCAAATAATCGTATCTAATTAATATAACAAGACTATAATATAGCTAGGCCTACTATAATAATAATATACTATAACTATTCTAACCTGATAATGTAGTAATATACAGCCCTCACATATGACACAACAGTTATCATCTAACTCTGACTCTCTGACACTACTACAACTTCTTCTACTACTCCTGACAACACCCACAAGGAGGCGCGAGTTTCGAACCGCCTTTTATCCGGAAGCGACACTCAGACCGAACCGATAATAATTGACCTACAAATTCAAATGAAAATTATGAATGAGAAAGACATCCTAAAGAATATTATAGCACTGTCAGGACTCTGGTTTGATCTTCAGCCTTTCTGCTGTGTTTGTCTTGTGTCTTGATTGTCAGTTCACCTCACTCTACTCTCACAGCTGAATCCCATCCTAATTAGTGCTCTCACTCTCATTAATCACACACCTGTTTCCCATTTTCTGCACTGATTTTCTCCACTACTTATGCTTCTCTCTTTCTTTGGTTCTCTGTCAGTGTGTCTTGGTTTCAGTCCGCTTCACCACTGTCCCCTTGCCTGAAGTCTCGTTTTGGTTGCTTCTAAAGACCTTTAAAACCTTGTCTGATTATTTGATCCTGTTTTGTTGTTTATTTGCCCAGTTCCTGTTCTATTGCCTTGGCCTCATCCTTGAAACTGTTGATCCGCTACTGGTTTTTGACCCCAGCCTGTCCATTGGATTTCGCCTCTGTCTCGCCCTCTTACTTGGTGGCTCGGCTACCAATTATTTTATGTTTTGCATTGTTTTGTTTTTCAAGCTTTTGGACAATAAATTCTATTCTGAATTGATCTGCTCTTGGGTTCCTATTGTCTCTGCACCTCCCTAACAGTACACACTGAACAGGATGGACCCAGCAGACCAATCTCAGCTACGCTCAGCTGTGGAGGCCCAGGGTGCGTTACTGGGACAGCATCAAGGGGAGCTGGTGGCCGCTCATCAAACCATGGACTCTCTAGTCAGCCAGGTTACTGAACTTACAGAGACTATTCGCCGGATGCAGACCGATCGCAATCCTATGGCACCGGCCATCGAACGCCCTCTTGTCACTCAGGAACCACGCATCAACAACCCTCCCATATATTCCGGTGAGCCTTCAATGTGTCGTGCATTCATGATTCAGTGTGAGGTGATATTTTCTCTGCAACCCCTCACTTATGCCTCAGACACTGCCAGAGTGGCATTCGTCATCTCCCTTCTCGCCGGCCGGGCCCGGGAATGGGCTACTTCTGTCTGGGCTGCAGAGGCAGCGTGCTGCGAGGACTTTTTCAGCTTCAAGGCAGAATTTGTCAAGATATTCGACCGCTCAGCGCTCGGTAAGGAGGCGTCGCGGCTCTTGGCAGCACTGCGTCAGGGGAGACGTTCAGTGGCGGACTTCGCCATTGAGTTCCGCACCCTCGCAGCTTCAAGTATGTGGAATGAAGCAGCACTGGTTGCCAGGTTTACGGAGGCGCTGGAGGACGACCTAAAGGATGAAATGTATGCTCACGAACTCCCTGAACACCTGGACGAACTTGTTGACCTGGCCATCCGCCTAGACAACCGTCGGGATCTTCGTAGGAGAGCTCGGTTCCCTCCATCCATGTCATTAGTCGACCTCGCACCTACCTCCTCCGTGTCTGCTGCTCCAGACCACCTACCTGCTCCTGAAGCTATGCAGTTGGGCAGGTACCGTTTGTCTGCAGAGGAGAAACAGAAACGTCTGTCTAAGGGACAATGTCTCTACTGTGGTCGTCTCGGACATTTTGCTTCGTCCTGCCCGGCAAAAGCCAACGCTCGCCAGTAAACGTGGGGATACTGGCGAGCGCTACTTCCACCACCCCACCCACTGGTTCCCGCTCCATGCTTCCAGCTTCAGTCATTCATAAAGGTGCTGTTCACCAACTCTCTGCCCTCATTGATTCGGGAGCCGAAGGGAATTTTATTGATTTTTCTTGGGCCTCGAAGAGAGGCATTTCTTTTCAGTCTCTTTCTCCTATCCTTTCAGTTCTCGCCTTGGATGGGAGGGAACTGACCACTATTTCTCAGACCTCTGTTCCTTTAGAGCTTGTCACCTCTGGCAATCACAGAGAAGAAATTGTGTTTTTTGTTTGTCACTCACCCCTCACTCCCGTGATCCTTGGTCACCCCTGGTTAACCACTCACAATCCTCACATAAACTGGTCAGAGAGCACAATCTTATCGTGGAGTCCACATTGTCATGCCCATTGTCTTGTGTCTGCCTTGTCTCCTGTCTCCTCTGTCCCTGTGTTGCAGGAAGAGCCGATCGATCTTTCCAGAGTTCCTGAGGTCTACCACGATCTGAGGGCGGTCTTCAGCCACTCCCGGGCCTCATCTCTTCCTCCGCACCGTCCCTATGATTGCGCCACCAACCTTCTTCCTGGCACTTCTCCGCCTAAGGGACGGTTGTTCTCCTTGTCCGCCCCCGAACGGGCGGCCATGGAGAAATATCTATCAGAGTCTCTGGCGGCCGACATTATTCGTCCTTCTTCCTCTCCGGCGGGAGCGGGGTTCTTCTT
The DNA here is from genome assembly GCA_021464565.1 of Rutilus rutilus. Taxonomy (NCBI): domain Eukaryota; kingdom Metazoa; phylum Chordata; class Actinopteri; order Cypriniformes; family Leuciscidae; genus Rutilus; species Rutilus rutilus. The sequence continues at coordinate 35,798,236 of JAJAQA010000017.1, forward strand.
CGTGAAGAAGAAGGATGGTTCCTTGCGCCCCTGCATTGATTATCGGGGGCTGAACGACATCACCGTTAAAAACAAGTATCCCCTGCCGTTGATGTCGTCGGCCTTCGAGATCCTGCAGGGGGCAAGGTACTTCACGAAGCTGGACCTCCGCAACGCATACCATTTGGTTCGGATCAGGGAGGGGGACGAGTGGAAGACGGCTTTTAACACCCCCACGGGACACTTCGAGTACCGGGTTCTTCCCTTCGGTTTGACTAACGCCCCAGCCGTCTTCCAGGCGCTCGTCAACGACGTGCTGAGAGACATGATCAACAAGTTTGTCTTTGTGTATCTGGATGACATTTTGATCTTTTCTCGTTCACTCCAGGTACACATTCAGCATGTTAGACGGGTGCTGCAGCGCCTGCTGGAGAACCAACTGTTTGCTAAGGCGGAGAAGTGTTCTTTCCACAACCAGTCGGTTCCGTTCTTGGGACACATCGTTTCGGTGGAGGGGATTCGTGTGGATCCCGCTAAGGTAAGAGCCGTCTCCGACTGGCCCACACCTGGCAACCGAAAGTCACTACAGAGTTTTATCGGATTTGCTAATTTCTACAGGCGGTTTATCCGTAATTTTGGCCAGGTGGCGGCTCCTCTGACTGCATTAACCTCCACAAGGACACCGTTTTGCTGGTCCTCATCCGCTCAGGCGGCCTTTGATGAACTCAAGAAGAGGTTTTCATCTGCACCTATATTAATTACTCCAGACCCTACCCGGCAGTTCATTGTGGAGGTTGATGCGTCAGAGATAGGTGTCGGAGCGGTTCTTTCCCAGCGATATTCCCTTGACAACAAATTGCACCCTTGTGCATTCTTCTCTCACCGATTGTCTCCCACAGAACGGAACTACGACATCGGCAATCGTGAGCTGTTGGCAGTGCGGCTGGCTTTGGGGGAGTGGCGCCACTGGTTGGAGGGTGCGGTGGAGCCTTTTCTGGTTTGGACTGATCACCGGAACTTGGAGTATATCCAAACCGCCAAACGGTTGAATTCCAGGCAGGCTCGCTGGGCACTTTTCTTTGGTCGCTTTAATTTTACCCTGTCTTACCGGCCTGGTTCCAAAAACGTCAAGCCTGACGCACTCTCTCGTCAGTTTCCTGTCCCGGAGGACGCAACCCCGCCAGACACCATCCTTCCTCCAGGTCGTGTGGTGGGGTCCGTCACCTGGGACATCGAGAAATGCGTCAGGCAGGCCCAGTCGGGGGCAGAGGTACCAGAGAGAGTCCCGGCGGGTCTGCTGTTCGTTCCGGAGTCGGTTCGGCCGGGGGTTCTGGAGTGGGGGCCACTCGTCCAGGCTGGCCTGTCACCCAGGAGTGAGGAGAACGTTGGCTTCCATCCGCCAGCGTTTCTGGTGGCCGGGCATGGGGGGGGATGTCCGGGGTTTTGTAGTCGCTTGCTCGGTCTGTGCTCAAAACAAGTCCTCTAATTCTGTACCCGCTGGTTTGCTCCAACCCCTTCCCGTTCCCTCCCGCCCCTGGTCCCACATTGCGCTGGACTTTGTGTCGGGGTTACCAGAGTCCAGTGGCAATACAGTTGTCCTTACCGTAGTGGATCGCTTTTCCAAGGCGGTCCACTTCATTCCCCTTCCCAAACTCCCCTCTGCCAAGGAGACCGCCCAGAAGGTCGTCGACCACGTCTTTCGGATCCACGGTCTTCCGGAGGACGTGGTCTCCGACCGGGGGCCTCAGTTCATCTCCCATTTCTGGAGGGAGTTCTGTCGACAGATTGGAGCTACTGCTAGTTTGTCGTCAGGATTCCATCCACAAACCAACGGCCAGACCGAGCGTGCGAACCAGGACCTCGGGAGGGCTCTCCGCTGTCTGGCCTCTCATAACCCTTCTTCCTGGTGCCAGCAGCTTACGTGGGTTGAGTATGCTCACAATACCTTGCCGGTGTCGTCTACTGGGTTATCCCCATTTTCTTGTTGTCTTGGGTATCAACCTCCTCTGTTTCCCTCACAGGGTCCCGAAGCTGCGGTTCCTTCAGTTCAGGCATTTATCAATCGATGCCGGCGGACCTGGAGGAGGGCCAGGGAAGCACTTCTAAGAACCAGGGACCGCACCAAGAGATTGGCGGACCGCCGTCGGGCTGAGGCACCCAAGTATGTTTGTGGACAAAAGGTGTGGCTCTCCACCAAGGACCTGCCCCTTAAGGTGCCATCCAAGAAGTTGGCACCGCGGTTCATTGGGCCATACCCCATTGTTAAAGTGATCAGCCCGGTGGCGGTTCGGCTTCGGCTTCCGCATCCCCTTCGTCGAGTGCACCCGGTGTTTCATGTGTCTTGTGTTAAACCTTTTATACGTTCCCTTTCTTCATCTCCCCCATCCCTTCAAAAAGAACCCCTCCCCCCCCCTTGATGGTTGAGGGCGCCCCCGCCTTCACAGTTAGGAAGATTCTGGATTCCAGGCGTCGGGGCAGAGGATACCAGTACCTGGTCGATTGGGAAGGGTACGGTCCGGAGGAGAGATGTTGGGTCCCGACCCGGGACATTCTGGACCGTTCTCTTATTGAGGAATACCATCGATCTGCTCCTCGTCCTGGGAAGCCTGGTGGCATTCCTGGGGCGGGGGGTACTGTCAGGACTCTGGTTTGATCTTCAGCCTTTCTGCTGTGTTTGTCTTGTGTCTTGATTGTCAGTTCACCTCACTCTACTCTCACAGCTGAATCCCATCCTAATTAGTGCTCTCACTCTCATTAATCACACACCTGTTTCCCATTTTCTGCACTGATTTTCTCCACTACTTATGCTTCTCTCTTTCTTTGGTTCTCTGTCAGTGTGTCTTGGTTTCAGTCCGCTTCACCACTGTCCCCTTGCCTGAAGTCTCGTTTTGGTTGCTTCTAAAGACCTTTAAAACCTTGTCTGATTATTTGATCCTGTTTTGTTGTTTATTTGCCCAGTTCCTGTTCCCTATCTCAACTCAGCTTGCTCACCCGGCTTTTGACTCCCCTGCCTTCGTCCTGGACTATTGCCTTGGCCTCATCCTTGAAACTGTTGATCCGCTACTGGTTTTTGACCCCAGCCTGTCCATTGGATTTCGCCTCTGTCTCGCCCTCTTACTTGGTGGCTCGGCTACCAATTATTTTATGTTTTGCATTGTTTTGTTTTTCAAGCTTTTGGACAATAAATTCTATTCTGAATTGATCTGCTCTTGGGTTCCTATTGTCTCTGCACCTCCCTAACAGGCACAGCAGTATTTAGATCAGACTTGCTCATCATGGGTGCAAATATTTACTGATGGGTCTAAGGATCCTATCTCTGGAAGAACAGCAGCTGCTGTATGTATTCCTAAGTTTCAAATTAGTATCAAGAAAAGAATAACTGATCATATCTCAGTATTTGCAGCAGAATTAGTTGCCATGATGGTTGCACTTCATTGGGTAGAGGATGTAAAACCGAGATTAGTAGCTATATGTTCTGATTCGTTTGCAGCAATCACAAGCCTCGTAAGTGGAAATAAAGTATCAAGGCAAGACATTATATATGAAATACTTGCAAGTTTGTTAAGAATAAGTAGTGTAAGCTTAATAGTGTTTGTGTGGGTTCCTGCTCATGTGGGATTGGAGGCCAATGAAGTGGTAGATAGACTAGCAAAGCAAGCAGTAAAACATAATGAGATAAATGTGCAAGTGACGTTAAGCAAAAATGACGTTAAAAGTAAAATAAAAGAATTCATAAACAATAAATGGCAAGACCTATGGAATAATGAGGTCAAGGGAAGACAGTTGTATAGTATTCAGAAGCAAGTAGGAAACGGAAGAAGTGTTTTTGGGAATAGGAAAGAGGATACGATTGTTTCTCGTATTAGAATAGGGCACACACGATTAAATCATTCCTTGTTTAAGATAGGAAAACATGATACGGGAAAATGTAATTATTGTGATCAGGCAGAAACAATAGAACATGTTTTAATAAAATGTTTAAAATATGGAAAAGAAAGGTTAGTACTTAAGAGGAAAGTAAGAAAATTGGGTGTGGTAGTATTCAGTATGGAAAGTCTATTGGGAAAGCAAGTAGAACAAGTAAAAATATATAGTGCGATAATGAAGTATCTTAAAGCAATAGGAGTAGGTTGGAGAATTTGAAGTATAGGGGATACGTTTTTTTTCTTTTCTTTTTTTTTTTTTTTTTTTTTTGAGTTGCTTATTGTTTTTTTTTTGTTATTAGTGCTTCACACTCCAGTCCAGTTGGTGGCGGTAATGCACCGGAAGTTGGTTTGCCAACCGCCATAAAACACCACATGAAGAAGAAGAAGAAGACCGAACCGATGACGTATCCACACAAACCGAGGCCTCGTTTGTCATTAGTCACGTGATTTTCACGTTAACGACACAAGCCTCGAATCGCGGCTTCATCTGGCACGCCCACTTTTTCTCGACACACGCTCTGACGCCTCGGTTCAAATGTCACATCACTAGTAAACAGTGTATCTCTACCTTATATTGTGTGCACTACTTAGTGAAGTAGTTTTCTCTTTTTAGTCTCTTTCTGTTTCACTCCCTGATTGAGACTTTAAAGGCAGAAGTGAGTGTTACCTTTAATGGTTAATCATTGTTTGACTTAATGCAGCATTTTTCTCTTGGTTTATTTGAAGTTTGTTACTTAATTACTTATTTCTTTATTTTACATTTACATTTACATTTATTCATTTAGCTGACGCTTTTATCCAAAGCGACTTACAATTGCTATATATGTCAGAGGTCGCACGCCTCTGGAGCAACTAGGGTTAAGTGTCTTGCTCAAGGACACATTGGTGTCTCACAGTGGATTCAAACCCGGGTCTCTCACACCAAAGGCATGTGTCTTATCCATTGCGCCACACCACCCCTATTTTGTGAGGTTAGTAGGGAGGTGGGTGCCATTTATTTTGAATCATACTTTGTTTCTCCTGTTTATGCTAGCAAGGGAGTTAGCTTATTTTGTTGTACTTTTGTTTTCTTTTCTTTTAGTTTAGGTAGTTTGATTAATGAGGAGTTAGATTGATTATGTTTGTTATTTTGGCTATACCCCCTTCTGAACTTGATACCTCTCTTTTTCTTTTGCCTAATTTGTAAATTAAAACTACTTTCTTAGAATGAGATCACTATGTGGTTATTGTGAAACAACTCTGGGTCTGGAGACGGGGTGGCTTCATGCTGTTGCACATTCATTTCACCACCATCCATTATTACGGTTTCATTCCTCCCCTAGACCAATCAGGAAATCGTAACACCATCTGAAAATATGACAGCAAACAAAATACAGCCTTCCTTATAATTCTTAGAAAACAACTTTTCAAATCAAAAGTACAAAAAAAAAAAAAAAAGAGAAATGAAGGGCACACACAAAATAAACTGGCATTCATCTCTCTACAAAAGAAATGTTCCACTAAATATAATTTAAACAAGAAAGCCCTTGTTAGTTCAGTAACTCTCTTAACAACACACACTTTCACAACAGTAATAACTCAACAACACTGTCCAGTGTGACTTTCACCAGCAAGACAGAACTTCCCTCTGATGCGGTGTGGAGAAACTTGTGCTTTGAACACAGCAGATCAACATCATGTCACATGTGTTGATGAACGGGGATAAACCAAAGTTCAAAACATCAAGCACTGCATCTCACTCACACACCACATGTACATAAGCAAAATAAGATATACGTCCCGACGCAACAGATTATTAAATGCTGAAGTAGTTCATGTTAACTAATAACTATTGTTGATGAATGAAACCTTACAGTAAAGTGTAACCCATTATTCTTATTTAAAAAGTGTGAATGCTACAAATTTCAACATTTAAAAGGAAAATTAAATAAAAAATTTACAAATGACTTATTTGTGTCACATTATTGACTCTCTATTAAGTTAGTCATGATATACACAACTACAAACACACTAAAGATGAACAACTGAGTAAATACAAAGCATGGATATGAATAAAATAAATACAGCAAAATACTAAATACACAGCACAGACAAAATACTGTAAATTTACTGTAATTTTTATTTTATTAATTTAGCAGATGCTTTTATCCACTTACAAATGAGAAATATGACAAGTAATTTGCCACAAAGCCACAATATTTATAGTATATAATATCAGGTTTATTAGAACACTAGATTAGGAGACAAGCAAGAGCAGAGGAGAAATATAGAGATTTATTTGTTGTTGTGCTTTTTTGGGTTAATGTTGTGTTGTTCAGTGAAGAGTGTCTTCAGCATGTCCTGGAGTTTGTGACGATCTCAGCACAGCAGATAATGATGATAAGTTATTTTAAAGAGGAATAGAGAAGAGAAGAGAAACAAACAGACTCTGCACTTTCAAGGTCATAAAAACAGGAAGTATTGAGGTGGAAGTGTGTGGCCTAAATCACTGTGATTGTGATTGAGTTATTCCAGTGTTTATCAGCTCATGCAGCATCAGAGACTATAGCAGGAGCCAGTGTTGACGCATTATATGTGGTTTATATCTCTCAGATCTGCTGGATATGCTTCCTCTCTTCTGCTCATCACAAGGTAACTAAAACACTTTATCTTTAATTGTTCACTAAAGAGATTTTTAATAATTGTTTAAATCCAGACATTAATGTCTCTATTATAGTGAAACTGAAATGTAAACCTGTATTGCTCAACAATCATTAACTGATGTCAAACTTCACTCTGAACTGAACTACTGTATTCTCTTGAACAGATATTACCAAAGTCAGAATATATGAGGAATTACAGCACGGACTACAGAATAATTAAACATGTGACAACAGAGAAAGAGAAAAATGGGGAATAAAAATGACAAAACGTTACAATCTAATGAACCACAACAGAAAAACACGCCGAGTCTAGTCAGACGAAACAGCATTAATAGCGGAAAACCAAACTGTGAGTATTTATGATGTTTAATATCAGTCATCATCAACAGTTTTCATCTTCTCTGGCGTCTGAATGTGTAAAATCAATTCAAAACTATAACTTTTCATTCACTACACAGTATATAAGCAACAAGCAACTTTGTGGTCATATAAGTTTATTGTTGTTTTTTGTTTTGTTTTTGTTTTTAATTAAAAAGATGTGAATTTTTTTTCTTGTCTATTTCACCAAACTATATGAAAACATATTAGCCTACGTGAAATTCAGTTAAAGGCTGTTATGCTTATTCTCATGCTCTGCTACTCCGGTTATCTCTGTATGTACATTTTAGGCAACAATAAAACACCACACTGCCTCTTTTCGTTTTCATTTAAAGAAATCTTAAACATTATAGCCACACAAATGTGGTTCAGGCAACGCATATTGATTATATTCACTGCATGTAACGTTAGCCTATTTACGTATATTTTTTAACACAACCCTGCTTCTTTTCATTTAAATTTTACAAATATTAAACTTATTAATATGGTTCAGGCAATATGTGCATTTGTACTCTGATCATCTTCACTGTAATCAAATTAAAAAAGACAAAACTAAACCCTGGGGCCTATTTTAACGATCTGAAACGCAAGTGTCAAAGCGCAAAGCGCAAGTAACTTTGTGGGCGGGTCTCGGCGCTGTTGCTATTTTCCCGGCGGGATAAATGACTCTTGCGCCCGACGCAAATCTAAAAGTGGTTGGTCTGAAGTAGCTTCATTATTCATAGGTGTGGTTTGGGCGTAACGTGAAATAAACCAATCAGAGCGACATCTCACATTCCCTTTAAGAGCAGGCGCGCTTTTTCTAAGCGGATTCCTATTATAATGGCGGATTTGCCAGGCGCGCGCCAGGAGCGGTTCACAGCCGAGGAGACCGACGTCCTCGTCACGGCCGTAAAACACAGAGAAGTGACATTGGGGATGGAGAAACAAACACACCCAAATTAGCTTCGGTTAAACAGGCGTATGATAATTTGGGCGTATGATTAAATGTGTAAGCTAGATTTATGCCTATTTTATTTTCACATCTTCATGGACACAACAATGATTTCCCTCGTGTATTAATATGAATAAATGAATGAAATCTTTATTTCGAACAATTAAAAAATAAATTAAACCAAAGACAGCAACACATTAATATCCATCAAGAAAAATAAAACAAAATCAAGAAAAACAAAACCTTCTTTTTTTTTTGCATAATAATCACACTGTTCGAAAAGGGATACGTAGAAGCCCTAGGCTTATCAAGACCTACAATACCTAATATTTTTCCTAGTAATAATGTATGATTTGCAAAAATGAAAACGGCTGCTTCTGTGTAGATGAGAGCATCAAATTGTAATGCGCGTTGTGCACACGCTACATTGATTATGGCCAAGCATGCGCCCTTAAAATAGCATGAATAACATGCGCAACGCGCCACTGACTTTAGACTAGGTTTTTCCTGGTCACTGGCGGAATTGTTTTCTAAACCTGCAAAATAGCATGAGGGAACGTTTGCGCCGGAACACGCCTCCTCTTTGCGCTGAACCGCCCCGGGGAGCGCAAGTGTATTTGCTAGTTAACCGACGTGCGTCTGTGGAGGGAAAAGTCCGCTTTGCACGGGTGCAAAATAGGAATGATACATGCGTCAGTGTACAAAGTCAATTGCGCTGGGTGCAAGATAGGGCCCCCTGTGTCTTTTTGTTAAATTTCAGTTTTATCAATAATAGCCATTATAAAAGTACAAATAAAAAGTACAAGAAGCTATACAATAAGAAATGAAGCAAACAATTCAGTCAAACACACAAAGTCAGCACTCTAGTCTAACGTTACAACGGTAAAGTTAAATTTCACTTAGCCCTCAGCCAAAACGATTGCCCAGGGAACACATTATAGATTCACAACAAGACCAAAAATCGCCCGTTAGATATACACAAGACGAATTATATCTCATGTTTAACCACTACAGAGCAGTGGCGTGGCGTGAGGAAAATTTCTGAGGAAGCCAATTAAGACACAACCTCTAAGCTGTGTGTTTTAAGGGGTGGGGGCAGAAAATCATACGTTACCATTTATATGTTGCTATTTGGATGAACTATTAGAGCGCCCAGCATCATCTTACCGGGACTTACGCTTGTTACAATCCAACACTTTGAGCACGTAGATACCTAAAATATGTTGCGCATACAGCTCAACTAACGCGATTGTTATAAAGGTGTTTGAACAACAAAACACATCCTCTTGCACATAATTGACAATCGGAATATCAGATATATCCTGCTATAGCTAATAAATTTGTGAAATTTTGAATAAAAAAAGGAAGTAAAAGCTGATCATTCAGCGCTATTGTGCCTGCGGTGTGACAAGCAATGAAAGACGCGTCTCCATGGGAACCATAAAGTGATACTACGATCAATAACGGTCGCCTTGAAAAACTTACGTGTGAAAAGGTTGTTTGTAAAGCTTACATTTAAATGTGTCTTTGTTTTGTTTTGAGTGTATGGTCAATAAATAAAGGAATTAAAAAGATGGGCACAAAACCACAAATCTTCCGCTATTTCATTCATTCATTCATTGACGATGATAACGTGATGTGATTGGCCTGATGCCAACAAGTTCATGGCTTCCCTTGACACTGTCCTGACCAATCACAGGGGAGCAGTGTCATGACAATAGAGTCACCTGATTGGTTAATCATTCTTTTTTTTTTCTATCAAGGGATGCCAACTCAGCCTGGCCTCCTCACAGACACAGGGTGCAGTACCATGTTTTCAACGCTCATTCACCATGTCACTTTTATAGGGGCGCTGTTTTACACATCATAAAACGCTCAGTAATGAATGAAGAGAGACGATGAGGAGATGACAGAAGGATTACGTAAACTGTGAAAACAAAAGTGTTTATTAAATGACGATTATATTCTGAAAAAGTGAGGAAGCCTGGCTTCCCTTGGCCTCCGCAAGAAAACGCCACTGCTACAGAGACGCCAGCGTCAGTGGCAAACGTCAGAAGGACTAGCCGAGGAAGGGCTGTTCCAGGCGGGGTACATGAGCGCCGAGCGCCCGGTGATCGTCTGGATCTCACAATTCTCTCATTTTCATAAATCTTTATAAATAAACCACAGATTTGAGCTTTAAACAACTACATTCTCACCTGAAAAACTCTTAAAACTACATTTCGTGACACAGTAACAGTAGTATTATATTTCAACTGTATATTAAAAAAATGGCGCTTCTTATGTTGTCATTCCCCTTGTAGCACACGCAAGTGACGATTCTCTGTCAAGCAATCAACGTCCTGCAGTGAGTCTAGCTCCAGATTCGAGAACCAAAAATAATTGTTGTATAAAAAAAAAAGTAAATGTACTGAATGTGTTTATATAGAAATTACTTTGTCTATAAAATAGCACTTTTGTTTAGGAAGAAAATGAAATATATATTTCCAGATTTTTACAATCACAATACAACAGATTAAATAATCAATATACATACAGTATAGTTTATACTGAACATGGCAATCTCAAAAATCCAATTCTCATCAAATCTTTTAGAGAACGGAATTAGAAAATAGTATATGAAGATTTGGCCTTTGTTGTTCATCAGATTTACCATGGCCCTTATTTTCCTTTTGCTATCGCTAATGTTGCTAATGTTGCTATTGCTGCTACTCCTCCACCTACTCCTCCTCCTACCCCTCCTCCTATTCCTCCTCCTACCCCTGCTCCTATTGCTGCTGCTCCTACTACTAATGCCCCTCCTCCTATCACGGTTAGTACTTTTTTTCCAGATTCTCTCAGTTTTTGTTTAAAAGCCTCTTGTTTAATCCTTTTCTGGGCCTCTTTAAATATCTCATTAGTGTAGTGCTGTCCTCCATTGATCCTCACCATTTCATCAATCTTCTTCAGCAGTTCTGTGACCTGAGAGCGATTACTTGTGTCTTCATTGTTGAATGAGTGAAATCTGCCACCGCACTCATCAACAAGAGCCTTGAGATCATTACTTTCACTGATATATTCATCTAATGAAAGCCCCTTCAGATGATCAGTGTGAGTGAACAGAATGATGGTGTGATGAGAAGCTTTTTCTCCAAAGTTTTTCTGAATCCATGTCAGTGTTTTCTTCTCTTCTTCTGTGAATTTCACACCCAGTCTAATGACCAGCAGAAACACATGAGGACCAGGAGCAGACATGTAGATGCACTTCACAATCTCTTTCTTCAGTTCTTCTTCACTCATTGACGTATCATATAGTCCTGGAGTGTCGATCACTGAGATGGTTTTATCCTTCACTGCAGTCACATGTCTTTCACAGTGTTTAGTAGTAGACTCAGTGGAAATACCTTGATTAAACACAACGTTGCAGATGATGGTGTTTCCTGTTGAACTCTTTCCAGATCCAGTTTTACCCAACAGCACAATCCTCATATCTGATAAAGAGAGAGGAATTTAAAATGTTATTTACACTTTAAGAATTATAATAACTTAGCATTTTGTCTTTGCTCAATAGGGGCCCTTTGCTCAAGATGACTTAAATGACTAAAGATAAGACAGAACTAGTATATAAAATAAGTGAATTAACATTATTTTAATTTACCCCCTTAACAATTATTTTCTCATCAAAGAATTAGGGTTGCAATTGTTTTGAAAAACCTGGATATGTTGTACGAGGTCAGCTAATTTTAAAAGTGTGATTTACATCATAATGGTACACCAGTAGGATAATTCATGTCCAGGTGTTGGGTGGTTATTTGCCTCAAAATCGTGCTCCCCCACCCCCCCCCCCCCCCCCCCCCCCCCCCTTCAATCAATGCACACCGAGCCATACCACTTACATAAATTTCATTTACCTTTTTACATGGAAATCTCTCAGAATTAAAAGAAATAAAACCACAAATGGCTAAATATTTACCCAAATTTATGAGCGAACTTTCTCTAGCAATCTTCTGTATCAGTCCTTTCATCTCTTTCGGACTTTCCATCAGTTTCCTGAGATCTCCTTGGTCTGCAGCAGCCTTGTGGCATCCAGCATGGCTGTAGATCTGTCCTCCATTGTTCTTCACCATTTCATCAATACTCTTTAAGAGCATTGTGATCTGGAAGGGATCACATTCACTTTTGCTGTTTATCACGTGATATCTTCCCTCAAAGTAGTTCAGCAGCTCTTTAATATTTTCACTCTCAATGATTTGAATCCATTCTTTTCTGGATATTTTTTCTCGTCCAATAAACAGCACCATAGTGAACCTCATAGCTTGAGACCCAAAGTTCTCCAGGATTTGCTCCACAACGTTCCTCTGCTCCTCTCTGCAAGTCTCCAGGTCAATGATGAGGAGGAACGCGTGAGGAACAGGAGCAGAGAGATCCAGGCTCTTCATCATCTGCTTCTGAAGCTCTTCATCAGTCAGTTGAGAGTTGAAGAATCCTGAAGTGTCGATGATGGAGATGTTTCTGTCTTCTACTCTTCCTCTCTGTATCTCACTCTCTCTGGTTCTGCTTTCTTTAAATGCCTCTCGACCCAGAATTGCATTTGCTGTTGGACTCTTTCCAGCGCCAGAGACTCCCAGCAGCACAATCCTCAGATCGATTAAATCATGTTGTTCATCAGACTCTGTGAAAGAGAACATCACTTTAATTTTTTAAGAATCTTTTTGCTTTCATCAAATTATGTAATTACTTTTAATCATATTGATAAAACCATACAGTCATTTTATACTGAATTTCAATGCTTTAGTCTAGGTTTTCATATGAGTGTAATAGAGTGAAACACAATCTGCTAATTTTAGTGGGAACATAAATGTTGATCTGTCAACATAACAGTCATTTGAGCATTAAAACAGACATGTTGATCTGCTTCTAAAATGGCTGAAAAATAGTAACTTAACAAACGTCAAGAGCCCAACTAAAGCAAATGCTGATCACAATGATAACGCCAGTTGAAACAATCATCCATCAATATCTAAACCTCTGTTGATTCTCAATAATAACTTCTGTAGACGTCTGACAGAAATAAAGTCAGTCTGGTTAGTAATAAGTGAAGCTGGTAATGCTGTTTGCAGAGTTGTTTAATCCTCCTCTGCTGAGATCTTCAGTTCATCTAAAGCCTAGTTCACACTACAGGATTTTAAGCCCGATTTTCAAGTTAATGAGCTCGCCAACAGGTCGGGCTGTAATCGCGTGCAAATCGGCGGGTGATCCACGCTCGCCAATCTTTATGTGTGAAATACTAAAGGACACATCAGAAACGCTCGCTGACACCTCGCCGACGGCAGACAAATATCTAGCATGCTAAATATCTAGAGCTGTCGGCCGACTCGATAGCCTGTGGTGTCACGTGTCGCAACGAGCAACAGCCAATGAGAGAGCAAGGCATAGGTTGAGGTCACCTAAAGAAAATCAGCAGCAGCACAAGCAATTGCTTCAAGAAAGGTTTGGACCCTAGAAATGGAGTAAAACTGAATTGAACACTGGCAGGAGCATGAATGCCTGTGTGATGTTTCCAACGAGATTTACCACTACCGAGCTGGCAGCTGCTTTTTCATTATAATTTTTTTTCACTCAACTCCAACTCTCTCTGTAGCACATACATATAGGCGCCATAGGAGGGGCTAACAGGTGCTTCAGCACCCCCAAGAAAGACCACAGCACCCCGATAGCACCCCCCAAAATAATTTCTGGAAGCAATTATATTCAGGCTGTTTTCTATGGAAGCCCTGAACCGCATGGTGAAGAAAAAAAAAGAAAATGTATCTTGTTATTTCGAGATATTAACATAATATCTCGTTATTTCGACAGAGGTCGTTATTTCGACAAAGTATTTTTTATTTCGACATAATATCTCGTTATTTTGATATAATAACTATTTCAAAATTATAAGGGGACATTCTAATCTGCATTAAGCCACATTAAGCATTCCTATATTGGTTTTCTATGGGAGGAAAATGCTTAACGTGTAATTAAATGCGTTGCGTTCATATTCTGGGCTCATCTGATTTTTTGTACAGAATAAAGCCTACTTTATTATGATTTTAACATCATAATGATTAATAAATGCATACACAACTATCTGTGAACTTGATAAATGTTGCAGATATGTTTTACTATGCAAAAAACAAATGCCTTTCAACTTATGTGTGCAAAATTCAGAATTAAATGAATGTGCAGCAATTTGTACAAATAGAGAGTCTGTATGCCTACTATACGTGTTGTAGCCATTAAATACGCGCATTTAGTTTCATATTTGTTAAAATATTATAATGTTTTAGTTTTTTTCATCTATGTTGATTATGAAAAGTGAACAGCACGAGTAAGATAGGATGTGCAATATGCGCAAGATGCGGGAGACATGGAGTGGGTCATACATGATTTTGACCATTTAATTAAGTTGTGTTTTGTAGAAAGCCTTTCTTTAAAGTGAATTTCGTTTTGTATAAATTGTATCTTAATTTTAATACATTTTTCATCAACCAATTGCCTGGATTTAATATAGCAGGCAATATATTCATGACAGACATTGTGGCGCCGGCACGGTCTTGCATTGCAAGGAAACTGGAGCGCATCTCATCATAAATTAACCGAAACTCAGTGTATGCCTCACAGACATGAGAAATATATCTATAGAAAGCTTGAAATGTCTTTAAATGAAACAATTTAAAACCAAAAGAAATAGGCTACTGTCTGATTATGTAATCCATTATGTGCATTTCTCTCTATAGGTGCTTTTTTTACCACGCATAAATGTCATTATCTCAAAACTACAAACTTTTACATACATGCTGCTGACATATTATTATAGCAGAGTTTGTGCTGAATACAGTGTAATCTGACTTTAGCCATGAAAATGTCACAAGTAACAGAAATAAGCACAAATGTCAGAGCATGTCAGAACACCTCCAGGACTCAGAAAACACCTCAGACCCCCGAGGGTTCATTTCTTACAGTGCTTGTTCACAGCAAGTGTTTGAATGATTCAAAGAATGTTTAAAGGACAAGTTCGGTATTTTACACTTAAAGCCCTGTTTTCAGATCGTTTCTGATGAAATAGAACAGTTAAGATTGAAATTTGGACACATGCTGCTAGCCCGAAAATTTTCGGTTTCTGACCGAAAGCATATCAGTGAACACCCCTGACCACTCTGTGAGTTTCACGTCTTTGTAAATGAAAGTTTAATGCGTTTCAGGAAGGATTGTTCCAGTGCACCTATGCAACCATTGTGGAGGTGGGGGGGGTGCTACCACAGAAACCGAAAATTCTCGGGCCAAATTTCAATCTTAACTGTTCTATTTCATCAGAAACGATCTGAAAACAGGGCTTTAAGTGTAAAATACCGAACTTGTCCTTTAAGGAACATCATACTAAACTTAAATAACATTCTAGAAACATTAAGGAATGTTACAAATGAACGTTTCTAGAATGTTAAATTGTTAATCAAAATAAAGTTGAAAGAATGTTTGAGGAACATCACACCTTTTAAAACATGTTCCTCTAACGTCAAGAAAACGTCTCAGGTTACAACTGTAACCCTTGTTCCCTGAGAAAGGGATGTCGAATGACACTTTGGGGGAACACCCCTCAGCGTAGCGCCTCTGAAATATGAATGAAACTAAGCAAATCTTGATTGGTGTTGCGTCATGACGTGACGTGTAATGGCATAAGCGGAAGCTACAAAAGGACGCTGGCACACAACAGAGTTAGCTTCTGTGATGAAGCAAGCTCTCCCAGGCAGGGGAGGGCATGGCGAAGGGACGCAGTTCTCGTTCCCTTTCTCAGGGAACAAGGGTTACAGTCGTAACCCGAGAGGTTCCCTTTCGAGGGAACTCGAACTGCGTCGAATGACACTTTGGGGGAATGAGTACTCACTATGCCACAACAAGCCCTGCCTGTCCCTGTTTGAAGCTGCGCACAGGCACACTTACTACGAGAGCACAAGGGTGCCAGGTGTAGATGGAATGTCCAGGCTATAAAATCTAATGAAAGTGGCCCTAAGGGGTGGCCCATCCTGCTCCATCACAGACTTTTTGGATTGGGGGCCCCTGAGAGGAGGGCTCTAGAGGACGCCATGCCCCTTGAATGAGCCCTCACGGCCAAAGGTGAAGGAAAATTGCGCACCTAGTAGGCCATAATAGTAGGCACCTATTGCGCACCTAGAGCAAAATCCAGGCACCCATTGGATATAGAGAGCGCCTGAAGATCTCCTACCCTCCTCAGAGAAGTAATGGGCAACAAAAAATCCACCTTTAGGGAAAGGTTCTTGGCCTCAGCCGACTCCAGCGGTTCGAAGCGGGCTTCAACCAACCCTTCGTGAACCACCGCCAGGTTCCACGTGGGCACCCTGGTACGAGCCCCAGGTCTCATCCTCCAAGCCCCACGGAGGAAATGTACTACCAACTGCTGTCTCCCCAGAGGCCCATCACCCAGAGGAGCGTGGAAAGCCGGAATGGCAGCCACATACACCTTGAGTGTGGACGGGGTAAGACCAGCCATGAAGCGATCTTGGAGGAACTCCAGCACTGAAGCCACTGGGCAGTTAACTGGGTCCACCTCACTCTCTCTACACCATACGGTGAAAACGTTCCATTTTAGGCCGCACAATTTCCTCGAGGAGGGAGCTCTAGAGCTGAGTATGGTCTCCACTACTCCTGCTGACAGGCCAGCCTCTCGGTACTGTGCCCCCTCAGGGGCCAGACCCACAGTTTCCATAGTTTGGGGCGAGATTGAAATATTGAGCCCTCTGCCTGTGTCAGCAGGTCCCTCCTGATGGGAATCTCTCATGGAGGGCCGTCCAGGAGCAATATTATGTCTGAGAACCATACTCGGGCCGGTCGACCTTGGGACAGAAACCAAGCTTTCTTCCACATAGATAGGGAACGAAGGCATCTGCACGTAACCCTGATTATGCTGAATGGGTTTCCCTTCGGGGAGAACCCCTTGGTTTTCAACCATGACTGCAGGGGCCCCATGTGCAGGAGACCGAATGGAATGATGTTGGATGCTGCTGCCATGAGTCCTAATACTCTCTGAAAGTGTTTTACAGTGATGGCTTGGCCTAGCTTTATCCTGGTCACCGTGGCCAGGGTATCACCCTCAACGGTGATAGCGCTGCATCCATACATTTGGTAAATGTGCGAGGGGAGAGAGCTAGGCCGAAAGGAAGAACCCGATATTGGTACGCTTCGTCCCTGAAAGCGAACCTCAGGAACTTCATGTGAGATGGAAGGATGGAAATGTGGAAGTATGCGTCCTTCAGATCTATCGTGACAAACCAATCCTCGGATTGAATTTGGTTCACCATGATGGGAATAGTGAGCATCTTGAACCTGAACCTCCTCAGAGACCGATTCAAGTGCCTGAGATCTATTATTGGACGCAACCCCTCATCCTTCTTGGGAACTATGAAGTAGCGGCTGTAAAACCCGGACTCCCTGTCCGGCGGATGAATACGTTCTATATCCTCCTTTACCAGGGAGTTTACTTCTTGTTCCAATACTCAAACCTGCTCTGCGTCGACTACAGTCCAGACCACCCCGTTGTACTCTGGTGGGTGCAAATCGAACTGCAGTCTGTACCTCTTTTGAATGGTGTGCAGGGCCCAAGGAGAAATATTCGTGAGCCTCTCAAGGCTGGCTTCGGGTATCAATCGGGATTCATTCTCGGCCCCCTGAAGTGGACTGAAAACAACCAAAAAGTTAAACCGAAAACAATTCTCGAGTTCGACCGAAAACGATTCTCAATGGGCGGATGCGATTGCTGCCTGGCCACAGGCCTGTGGGGCGGACAGTGCAGCGTGTGTTCGCTGGAAATTGAAGCGCACGTCCCGAAGCGCACTTGACGGCGGGAAGTCGACATCGATTTCCTGCGGGCTCCGCGGAGGAGGCGACCTCGATCACTCCGCCACGGGTGGGGCCGCCCGCAGAGAACCTAGGCTGGCTAGGATCTCTTAGACGAAGCCTTCTTTGCCTGCAGGACGCCCCTCAGGTCACCCTGTTACTGTTGAGGTTTTGCCTGAGAGCGCCGTCTATGCCCCCAGGCTCCTTGAGGGGGGGCTCTAGACCCGACGCTCTCCTTTTGCGCCTTCCTTGATGCCTGAAAGATTTAACCATAGGTGTCTCTCCGAGACCACCATTGCCGCCCTGGAACGGTCCGTGCTGCAGCCTTCCTCAACTCCGCAATGTCCTCCGGAGTTGGACCCTCGCCCTCATCAATATCTTTTAGAAGGTTGGCCTGGTACGCTAGTAGTACTGCCATAGTGTGCAGACTAGCGCCAGCCCGCCAGCCCGCCAGCCCGAGCCGCAGCCATATAAGCCCTGCTCACTAAAGATGATGTGTCCCTGCAGGTTTTAGTGGGCAGCACCGGGGTTTTCAGGGATGATGCAGACTCGGGAGATAAATATTTTGGCAAGCGGCTGTTCCATCCGAGGCATCATCCCATAACCCAGGGGTCGTCAAGTAACTTTGGCTGCGGGCCAATATGTTTTTTTGCCAGTAGATGGCGGGCCAGCTACACGGAGTAGGCCTATGGATACAAATTAAATACTCTTAATGAACTCTGTCTCACCTCCCATTTCAATAGCAATCGCAATCGAATCGAATAGCTATCATGCCTCATTCGCTTACAGTCCGACTTTTGAACTTTATTCCTTTTTATTATTATTATTTATTCGGGACACACGTACACACCTAAGGTTTAAGGAGGTCTGCCCGGGACTTTTTTTTTTTCGTCCAGAAAATATAATGAATAGAATATAGAATATAATGCATAGTTTAAGTTTATTAGTCACATTCTTCCACTTGAGTAAACTTAGAACGAACCATCGCTACTTAATATATAATATATATATAAATGAGCAAAACTTGACCACTAAATATTTAATATTCAATTATTTTAATGATCACAATTAAAGTTTTCATTTTATTAAATTGAACAAGCGCAACATTCAGCATTCAATCAAATATTCTAAAAGATGTATTATTAATAATAATGTTATTTCAACATAATATCTCGTTATTTCGACATAATATGTGTGCGTGAAACAAGCAAGATGTGCATTTGTAAATCCGGTGACGCGTGCATTGATTTTTATTAATAAACTGTTTTCTGACAGTGTCGACTGCAAAGATGAAGTTGACGATCGCCATATCCGTAGTGAACGTGTCTATAGAGAGAAATGCACATAATGGATTACATAATAAGTAGCCTTTTTCTTTTCGTTTTGAATTATTTCGTTTAAAGACATTTCAAGCTTTGTGTATTTGATGTATTTCTCATGTCTGTGTGAGGCATACGCTGAGTTTCGGTTAAGTTAGGATGAGATGTGCTCCAGTTCATGTGCAATGCAAGTGACCCCGCGGGCGCCTCTTGTCTGCTATATTTGTTTTGCAATTGGTTGATGAAAAATTGATTAAAATTAAGATACAATTTATACAAAACAAAATTCACTTTAAAGAAAGGCTTTCTACAAAACAAAACTTAATGAAGTGGTCAAAATCTGACCCGCTTCATGTCTCTCGATATATTGCGCATCCTATCTTACTCGTGCTGTTTACTTTTCATTAATCAACATAAATGGAAAAAAATAACATTATAATATTTTAACAAATATGAAACTAAATGCGCTTATTTAATGGCTACAACAAGCCTACAGATTTGTAGCCTACAAATTGCTGCACATTCATTATTGTGAATTTTGCACACACAAGTTGAAAGGCATTTGTTGAAATCAAGTTCACGGATAATTGTGCGTGCATTTTTTAATCATTATGATACTAAAATCATAACAAAGTAGGCTATGCTATGTACAAAAAATCAGATGAGCCCAGAATATGAATGCAACGTTTAATTTTATTTCATTTTAATTTATTATTATATTATTGTATTTATTTATGAAATACAATAAACGTACAAATAAATATCGGAAATGTCGTCCAGTTATCTAATGCTATTATTTGATGACAACAATACATTTGGAAAACAAAATACAGTCATTTCTGCTTTTTTTCTTTTAAACAAAAAACCAAGCTGCACCCTTTTTTAAATTTCATCTTTCATTCCGAAATAGAATAATGAATGAAACGCACTTCCAAAATAATCCGGCGGGCCAGAAAATATTGCTGGCGGGCCAGTTTTGGCTGTACAGCAGGGAAAGGCAACTCCGGTCCTGGAGGGCCACTGTCCTGCAGAGTTTAGCTCCAACCCTAATTAAACACACCTGAACAAGGCAATCAGTGTTTTCAGGATTACTAGATAGATACAGGCAGGTGAGTTTTTATCAGGGCTGAAGCTAAACTCTGCAGGACAGTGGCCCTCCAGGACCGGAATTGCCTATCCCTGCTGTACAGCATTAAATACTTACTATATATAATCAATTACATTATCACATCATTTGGAGTATCAGTTAGGGCATCGAAACAATGGATTTTCCTCCCACTATGGCCAGCAAATAATTAAAAGTAGAAATAAATAAGAAATATCATACTTTTCTTTTAGACGGACTTACTTTTGAGCCGATCATCATCTGAATCTTCGCTCACTGCAAAACAACACAGTAAAACACATAGTTAGTGAATCTGCTGAACATTATGGCTTGCACTACTACAGAAATAATCAGCAACCCTAAAGTTGAAGACAAGTCTCTTCCATGTGCATTTTATTCACTTTCTCTGCATTTTACTTCTGCACTAGCGTAATCATTTATTTATGTCCTCATATATCACATACTAACATACAAGACAAACAGAAAACCAAACAAAAACATTTAAAGATTCCTCACAGGAGAAGAGAAAAATCAAACACTGACCAACACTGAAATGCTCATTTAATATCCTAAAACATCAGTAAACTAACTGATAAATGTTTCACAGTAAAGAGTCAAATCATTTAATGGACTTACTGTGAGGGCGTTCAAAAACTGGACTACTTCTGCCTATCACACACACACACACACACACACACACACACACACACACTGTTAGAGTATCTATTGAACATTATGCTCATCAGAAAACAAGCTTTTTCACAGATGGATTAAAATACACTGTTAACCCTTGCTGTAAAAAAAGGCCACATTCTGACAATATCATACCATTTTCCATTAAAACAGTAATATACCGTAGAAAACAAAACTAGCCTACAGGAATATACAGTGAATTAACAGTGCTCAAAATCGACACTCAGAGGCTGTTTTCCCAATCACACCCTATACCCTCATTCACTATTCCCTACATTAGTTCACTAATATAGTCCACTTGACAGAGTGAATGAAAAGAAGTGAGTGAATTGAGGCACTGATGTAGCCTAGAAATCTAGACGCACCCTAGCGGCAGCAAAATGTATTTTGCAGCCAGGGTGGGTCTAGCAACTCTCCATTGACTTTCAAGCTGCAAAAACCTAAATTGGGTCAGGCCAATCACGTCATGTATAGAGTAGGCGGGGCGGGCTTAACATAATGACGACAGAGATGCGACGGTTACCTGCCACTTGAAAACAAAGAATGGCAGCTGCTGCTGGAGAACAGTCTTTCGAATCGGCTTTGTCCGCGACTCTGGAGGACTTGGAGTTAGGTTTTTCTTTGAGAAAAAAACATAGAACAGCACTTAAGTCATTCTTAAAAAAAGGAAGATGTGTTCGTAGTTTTGCCGGCCAGATATGGCAAAAGTTGAATCTATCAACTAGCTCCGCTGTTGGGAAAACGCTCTGGTTGGTTGAAGCGCTGTCCTATTGCGTGCAGAGGGAATTTGAAAGACAGCCGTTTATCCCGCCCCTCGGATTGAGCCGTGTCTATGGAGAGTTGCCAGACCTAACATCTTGATGTGTAGGTCTGGCTTGCCAGACTAGCACTGATGAACACCTGATAAGCAGAATCACTGAAGGTCAGAGAAACAAGAACAGAAAGAAAAGAGAAACACAAGAACTACAACTGAGTGTGAAAACAGTTTACAAACCAGTGTAACATTATTTATTTTATACATGTACAAAAGTTATTGTTGAGAATTAACAGATATTTAGTTGTTGATGTTTTATTGAATATAATAAAGTCTGTTGTCACCATGATGGAGATCAGTATTTGTTTTAGTTGGGCTCTTGACCCTTGACTATAACATCAGTTTCATGGCTGCTGTAACTGTTTGTTTATAAAACACATATGTTATGGCAAGAAAAAGCTAAGAGAAAGATGATAAGGTGTTTAAGGCTGTTGAGATGATGCCATAATCATACTGGTCATATCTGATTCTCTGATCACATCCAGTATATAAGCTTTGAATTTATGGGTATTTAATATTTATTGTATATCTTTTAATCTACAACATGTAATACCACAATATTTCTGTAACCAGTTATTCTGAAGAATATTAAAATCATATAGTGCATTAAAACATTTTGAACTCCTGCTTAACTCAGACACACACAAACATCAACAATCAGCACATGAATCTCAACAATGGTGACAATCAAAAGTTTCTTGTCGCAATGCATGCTGGGTTCCAGGACAGTATAAAACTCCCAGCATGCACTGCAGTATGAATAAAAAAAATATTGCCACCATTGTTGAGAGACATGCGCTGATTTTTGATATCTCTGTGTTTCATCAAACCAGTGTAGCTCTGTTTCTTTGGTTGTGCATAATGTGTTAAAAAAATTGTAATTCAAAATAATTAATATAGTTTCACAGTGGTGGTAAGTTAACACTTTTTATACAGAATTAAACTTTGAATAAGATTAGTGAATGAACAAACTATATAGTGACTTTTTTATCTTAATCAATACAACAACTGCATTCACAAACCATGTGTGGGTCCACAAGTGTGGCTTGCAAAAAAAACAGTTCAAGCAATACAAAAACTAGTGTTAGAAAAAGTCAAGGTTCAGCATCCCAACTAAAGCAAACACTGATCTCTATAATGGTAACTTCAAAACCAAACATTTTCAATTAAACATCTCAATAGCAACTTCTGTAGACGTATGACAGACATAAAGTCATACTGGTTAATAATAAGTTTAATAATGTGTAATGGCTGGAAGTCAGTTGTAGTTCCTGTGTTTCTCTATTTTCTGTTCGTGTGTTCCTCTTTTCTTCAGTGATTATGCTTGTTAACAGCAGGTGTTCATCACTAATGCTCAACAATCACTTACATATTCACTTAATTATCTCACTGCAACACTGCATCAATGTTACTTTTACTCTTTGTAGTGTGTATTTTCCTGTGGCGTTGAAAGGGTTAACAGTGTAAGATAAAAAGACACACCCACTGAATGTATTTTAACAGTAATAAACTAAGTTATAAAACATGTATATACTGGCAACACTGTTGCCAGTAGTTTACTGTAAAATTTTGTTTTTTTTGTCAGCATTGTGCTGAAGAGTAGAGCCTGTGCTTCAGTCCAGGAGAAGCTCTACAAACATTGATGATATGCTGCATGTTGCTTTATTTAACAGGCGGTGCCTGTGTAGTTGTGGTCCAGAGGATCTCTCTGTTTGACCAACTGTCATTTAAATGTATAACCTCAAATTTATAATGCGCTAATATTGTGAGCAAAGTATTAATGTGAACTTCTTTCATTTGAGACCACTAAAAAACTATTGTAAATTTAAAGCAGTCGGTTTCTGCAAGTGAAATTAGTTAACTCGAGTTTTAATTTAGTGCATGGTATGTTTACAGTAACATACTGTAGATTACAGTAAATAACTGTACAATTAACAGTAAATTACTGGAAACAGTGTTGCCAGTATTTTACTGTAAAAAAACCTGGTATGGTCTAACAGTGTAGAAAATGACAGAAAATAACACAAATATCCCAAAATCTGTTTACAGCTGCAGAACTCTTGATCTTCTATTATTCATATGCCTATTTCTGTTTGCATTCATTTATTAATGTTATTTAGAGCATCATTTTATCTTATTTGAAATGAACGTTTAAGAGGAAAAGATACTCAAGATTTCATCGTTTTAATACAATGCCTGATATATTTATGTGAACTTTTTTGAGGCAAACAATGATTTGAATATGTTTTTTTTTTGTTTTTTTTTTTAAGTGGCAGCGACATAACAAAAACAACCAGTGCCAATGCATTATGTTTGCTTCCAATTTATGCATAAAAATAAGTAGAGTTTAACTTTAACCTGCGTGTGTATTAGTCCGTTGGACTCTCAGTTCTTAAACGCCCCTTGAAATGCATAATTCACAAATAAATCATTGCTTAAGTAGAAAGAGATTTGATTCTGATATATCATAGACGCGTTTAACATGTTAATATACATATTTTGTAGTAAATCAAACCTTACCAGCACTCTTCGCCATTTTGTGTTCGACACGGACAGAACCGAAAGTGAAGCAGTGCCAGCTCGAAACTTACTCGCGCTCCCTTGCGGACGCTGTGAAAGAACCACAGAAACTTACGGTCATTCATGACAGTCTGAGGACATCAGCGCCACGATAACAGGCTCAAACACATTTATCCTAGTAGCCTACGCATTGATCCTTTTGGAGCGTTTCAAAGTTTAAAACCAGCTTAATGTCAAGTATTTTATTAAAACGATCCAAATGAAATGGTTGATGGATAGATAGACCCTGACTTTTTGTTAATGACAGCTTAATCATATATAAACACACACGCACGCACGCACGCACGCGCACACACACACACACACACACACACACACACACACACACACACACACACACACACACACACACACACACACACAGATACTATTATATCAATATCAATATATAAATTGAACACAAAGCTTAAAACACTAAAAATGAAAACAAAGCTTTTGAGTATTTGAACATTTATTTATTTGACAAAGTTCTATTTTTTGTTTTTACTCAAGCATGTCAGAATTAACCTTTTTTTTAATTTATTTTTAATTTATAAATACACATTACAAAATTCTACACTGGATTGCATGAATCTGCAAATTCAGATCCATCAAACCCCAAAACAATACACAAAAAAATTATTTATTTATTTAATTTTATTTAACTTTTTTCCCAAAAAAGTAGCAAAGATAATAAATTATATATATGATAAAACATGCACAGCAGGTACATGATGATAAACTGAATTTAAAATAAGTAAAATCTCCATAAACTCTTCCACCAAACCTGTAAAGACGTTTGTTTGTGCCACGATTAACAGCTGGAGTGCCCTTGATAGCCACCAGAGGACACTCCACCCCAGACTATTACCACACATCTCGGACTACATTACCCATAAGCCACTGCCCGGACTAATCAACCATGAGAATACAATTTTATATTGGACTTCCAGATGAATTTACAGTAGAGAGTGGAATTGCTCAAGGAAGTGTGTAATCAGTCCCATTTTATTTAATTTTATGATTCATGATATATTTGTAAAACTAGGACAAGAAAGTGAAGTATTACTGTATGCAGATGATGCTGTAACATGGAAAAGAGGTAGAACTATTCCATACATAACAACAATCATGCAAAAGAGAATAAAGTCATTAGAACAATGGGGAATTGACTGGGGATTTAATTTTCCACACAACACTCAAGTGTTATGTTCTTTACAAGAGAGAAAGTTGCTGATAACCACAAATTGTTTATTTATAACCAAACTCTAGAGAGAGTCACGAAATTTAAATATCTAGGAGTTTTGATGGATGAAAAACTTGCATGGAAATATCATATAAATCACATTGAAACTAAATGTAAAAAAGTCATAAATATGATGACAATGATTACTGGACATAACTGGGGAGCAGATAAACAATCTTTAATGTATATATATATATAGCATTAATCAGGTCTGTTATAGATTATGGTTGAATAATATATAGCACAACATGCCAAACAAATTAAAAAAAGATAGATATAATTCAGTTTAGAGCACTGAGAATGGCCATACGTGCTATTAAAACGACTCCAACAAGTGCTATACTGGTAGAGACAAAGGAAACACTTACATTAAGATTCATTAAGATTAAGATAGCATTAACGTATAGAGTTAGGCTGCTAGGAAGTGGTAATAATCCAGCAGCGTCAGTATTAAATGATTGTTGGGAATATCAAACAAAGGATAAAGGGTTTGGATGGGGCATACATCATTTAGCAGAAGAGTCTAGAACTAGTGAAAGAAAAGAGAGAACACTCAGATGATCAGAGTTTTGCATGGTATAGTGAAATATGTGTCTTCTTCATTGTATGGTTTTATTAACATTTACACAGATGAATCAAAAGACCAAAATGGTCTTTATAGTGGCAAACCACGCCTGGATTTCCAGAGGGGGGCTACTAGGAGGACTGAGCATCCGCTTTCTCTGATCTGTTTGATGACTTGAGGGATCATAGAGACGGGATGGAACGCATATAGAGGGCGACTTGGCCAGGGATGGGCCATTGCGCCCCTGACGTGGCTGTTTATAAGAGCTAAAAACTATATAAATACTGTTCGTTTTCTCACACAAACCGCTCGTTTCGTGTCTTAGGCTATCAATGTGTACTTACGATGGGGAATTGTTTAATTTGGACAATGGGGATAAATTGTTTTAATTTGGACTCTGTGCATGCGCTTTGAGTCAGTATCCATAGACCTGCATTAAATGACTGACAGACAAGAACGGTTTGACCTAAAAATATCAAAATTGAAACTACTGCGGAAACAAAGACACCTACATCTTGGATGCCCTTGAGGTAAGCTAAAACATACCAAAATTTAATTTCAAAGTGAACTATCCCTTTAAGTAATGTAAGAGCGTGCGCGAGCTAATTTGCATAACAATGCGGTAAAATAGGCGCTAACGATCTGTGTTTTCGCGGGTGTTAGATTTTGACAATGGAGGGAAATATACAGTGTTTTCATGTAAACTTCTGACTCTGGGGAGAACTGCAGCAGAAGAGGAGACAAGCTGCGTAGCTGCCTGGAGTGGCAGTGTGTTGAGCTCCCAGCTCCACCTCCGTCTGCTTCTCACTCCGTTATTTACCCAGAAACATTGTTTGCTCGCTATGTAGGTTGTGATACTATTATATAAAGTATTGATATATAATTCAAATAGAGTACGAACATAAATGTATGCTATTCTACCTGGAGTAGATATTTATGTTAAAACAATGTCAATGCTCGATGATGCATTTGGAGCTCACCTTTCTTTTAAAAAAAACTGAGTGAGCAACTGCATGCCCTCATTTGCCTTTCTCTCTTTAATCTTCTTCAGGGGCCGTATTCACGAAGCATTTTATCTTACCACTAGGAGTACTCCTAAATCGCACTAAAAGATTTTAGCTAGGAGTTTTCTCTTAAAAGTTATTCACAACGCCTTTCAGACCTACTCTTAGTAAAGAAAAATGACAACTCCTAAACTAAGAGTGAGTCTTCGTTGCTATGGATGACATCATTACTCATGCACGAGCTTGATTGAAGTGACCACCTTGATTGGCTGATGATTGTAACGCGGGAATGATTCCAAACACCTCCCCTACGAAGATGAGTGACAGGTGACAGGTCTGAGAATGTGTGCGCTACACAAGTAGTGCGAAGGACGGAAGATGATGAATAACTTTCAAAAACGGAATTTATTTTAGGGGGTTAGTAACTTCATGAGCTGAAAAAGGTGATTTCGCTACCACCCCTGCACTGCTATCGTGATTTTTCTAATACTAGGGGTGTATACCTTGCCAAAAAACAATGATAGCATTTTTCCCCCCTGGCTCATGGACTATTATATGTCTTTCGGAATTTTGAGAATAGCCTACAATTCTGTTGAGGTTCTGAGCCTGCTGATCAACTATTAGTGAAATCATCACAGATCCATTGATTTTGGTTGGATTTTTATAATTTTTTCTGTGGAATGAGTGTACTGTTTGGTGAAAAGAATGACATATTGACTGATGTCATAACTTGGGGGAATAGTTGATTGCCAATGAAGTAAAGATGAAAATATTGGAAAAAAGTGAGAAAACGCCTAATTTTTTGCATTAAATTGATACAAAATCATGTAGAAATGTGTTTTAAGAGTTATTTTTTTCAGTGGATGTTGTCAGCACATGTGTTCTGTGTATCTGGTATGCATTTATTGACAGCCTACCAAACCCACTGAGGATTTAAGGAAGAAAATTTTTTTTCACTTTTTTCTGATAAAAAAAATAAAGGGTACATACACTAAAATGGCCACAATTTTTTTTTCGAGATATTTCCGGCAGAGCAGACCCTCCAATTATTGGTTCTTAGGGTCAAAGTTAACAGAAAAAACACACAAAAAAAAGTATGGCAGACCATGTCAGGTTCAACCCATTTTATTGAGGTTTTGAGACTTTGGCTCCCCGACTATATGGGGCAGGAAAGGCCCAGTGAGGTGTATGCTAGAGCAATGGCATCCACTATCCATCTGGACAGCGTAAGTTTCGTGACAGGCAACCCTTTGGTGCAGCCTCCGAAACAGACAAAGAGCTGTTCTGACTACCTGAAAGAGGCTGAACGCTCCAAATAAATTCTTAAAGCTCTGACGGGGCAGAGCGTGAGGGCATCACTATCTTCTCCCGAGACTGGGAGGGCTGATAGAGAAATAACTTGGGCTCTAAACGGTGTTGAGAGCACCATGTGTAAAAGACCATTAAATCTCCCATTCTCTGAAGTGGGCCGACATCTTTACCTCCAGCCATAGAGGGCAGTGTTGTCATGGACTACCTAAAAAAAAGGGATTTCTCAAAAAGGACTTTTATTAAACGAGCCAAATTTGCTAAATAACTGTTAAAATTTTAAATGTTTTGGTTATTAATATTTCTCGCTGAATTCTCAATATTTACATTGTATTTATTTGTTTTACAAAAGCATCTGTTACTTATCTGACATGCTTTTATTTTGAAGTCGGTGAAAGGAAGTTCAGCGGGCGCGCACTTTGTATGTTGGCGCACTTTTCATGTGACGCACCATTAAATGCTACCAGTGAGTGAAGCGAGACAAATTTACGGTTACAGACTGAATATATAGCTTTACAAACGAGTTGATTTCTACCTCTTAGCTCCTGGCTGATGAAGGGCACAAGGTATCGTTTTTATTTCATTGTCTTCTAATCTTTGAGAGACTGTGTTTATTGTATCGATCTCCTCTAAGCTGTTAGTGGGTCATTAGCATATATGCAGATGGTAAATCAGTGATATGTTATATAGAGTGTGTGATTAATTGTTACTGTCTCATTCATAACACAGTGTAGTATTATTGCCCCGTTTCTCTAGGTTTAAACGTCCGAGCGATTATTCACAGGAAATTAGGCCCTTATTTGGTCATTTTTATGTTTTAGCCTTTTCTCTCTGAATTGAGATTGTCAGCTTTCAAAATATCTCATAGTTAAATTAATTCAGTTGTCATTTAGTCCATATTGCATTTTAAAAGGAGACTGTTGCAATTAAAACAATTTATTAATTCATACAGGTCATATGTAACATTATAGCACTTTGAAATAAGCTTGTTAATTGTTTAAAACACATTTTTGGCAGGTGCTTTTACTGCATTAAATATTGTTATTGTAATAATTCAAATTCATATTTACTATAAGGCATCTATTTATATGAGCCTGCATAATGCTATTTAGCCATTTATATATACAATTTGCAGTCACATGTCTAATGTTTATTCTTTGTTTGCTTTATTCAGCTCTTACGGTGTTTTGGAAGGTGTTTTGGAAAATAAATTCTTCTTTAACATCAGTTCTTGAGAGTGAATCGCATCTGTTCAGCCGGGAATGCTACACCATGTCTTGGCCTAAGGACGACTTTAGAGTCATTGGGTCGAAACTCAAGACAGGAAGGGCTCTTGGAGAGCACTTGCAGGTCACCTACTCTCTTAACTGACGTTAATGCTAACAGCAGGGCAGTTTTCAGAGAGAGAGGTCTTAAGTCGGCCGATTGGAGCGGCTCGAAAGGAGGCCCCCTAAGAGCCCGTAGGACCAAAGAAAGGTCCCAGGCCGGCACTGAAGGTGGCCAGGGTGGGTTAAGTCTTCTAGCTCCTTTGAGGAAGCGAACTATAAGGTCGCTCTTGCCTGAGGAAGAACCGTCCACCTGCACGTGAAAGGCTGCAATAGCTGCCACATATACTTTGAGCGTGGAGGGGGAGCGTCCCGCGTCCAGCAGCTCTTTGAGGAAGGAGAGGACCAATGGTACTTCGCACATATATGGGTCGAGGTTCGGAGCTAAACCGTTCGATGACCTGATCCGTTTGATGACCTGAGGAATCAGAGAGACTGGAGGGAACGCATAGAAGGGGAGGCTGGGCCACTCGTGGGCCAGCGCATCCCTGCTCTTTGAGAAAAAGATTGGGCAGTGACAGTTGTCTTCTGAGGCGAAGAGGTCTACCTCTGCTCTGCCGAAGACCTCCCATAACAGGAGAGCCGTCTGGGGATGGAGAGACCATTCCTCTGGGGAAAAGTTGCCCCGAGAAAGCATGTCTGCTCCCACGTTCATCGTGCCTGGCACGTGAGCTGCCCTGAGTGAGCGCAAGTTGGTTTGAGCCCAAAGCAGTAGCTGTGAGGCTATGGCTAACAGGTTTGGGGACCTGAGGCCGCCCTGGCGATTTATGTAAGACACCACTGACATGTTGTCCGTGCGGACCAAGACGTGGTGTCCCGCCAGATATGGAAGCAAGGTTTTTAGGGCTAGAAAAACCTTGAGGCAGTTGATATGAAGGCGTTGCTCCGAGCTCGACCAGAGGCCGGATGCGGGCCTGCCCTCGTACAGAGCTCCCCAACCTGAGTTGGAAGCGTCTGTTGAGATAACCCTCCTTTCTGAGATCACACCCATGCTCACACCCTGCTGGTACCAGCTGGTGTCTTTCCAGGGTTCCAGGGCTTTGGTACAGCGCTGATCTACCCTGATATTCAAAAGGCCCGAGCGCCACTGTGTCTGCATTATATTTTGAAAAAGAAGTAGATTATCTTAATATCAAAACCTTAAATTTTCTCTGGACTCAATGATAAATACATGTCTGACCGTGTCGGACATAAATAGGTTACATGTCCGACATATAGGCTATCTATGACTTCGCACGACGGTGTAATTTACTTCCGGGTGAAGATAGGATCAGTCAAATGAAATACAATAAACGTACAAATAAATATTACAAATTAAAAAACGATCGGAAATGTCGTTTAATTTTCTAATACTATTATTTGATGACAACAATACATTTGGAAAACAAAATACAGCCATTTCTGCTTTTTTTCTTTTAAACAAAAAACAAAGCTGCACCCTTTTTTAAATTTCATCTTTCATTCCGAAATAGAATAATGAATGAACGAAAAAGTACACGGACCCATATAGGTTACAAGCTTCACATATTAGAAAAATACAATAATAAAAAAACAACACATTTTTTTAATGGCTCGTCAAGGTTTTTTCAGATCAACACCTGCAAGTGACCACTAGGTGTCACAATATGGCCCATTTGGTTCAACTGTTTAATTGCTTCACAAAGGCTCGATCTGCCCACGACTACTTGGCTGGAGATTCCCCCTTAATGTAGCTGGATTCATCTTTGGTTGGCCGTTCTGTTATGAAGAGGCAGGAATGAAGCGGAGAGAGAGTCCATATGCAAGCATACTTTAATAGAACAAACAGAACACGGAACTCAGGACAGGAAACAGTTACAACAACTGACAAACAGCAACTGAAGCACAGAGGTATATATACACAGGCAAACAAGCTAAACAAGATAACAAGGGGGTGTGGTTAATCAGAAACACCTGGGGAGACTAATAAACAAGAAAAACTACAAAGGACTACAAAACATGGCACAGGACAGGAAATAACAAAAGTCCACACAAGACAAGGGAAACACAGGGCAGGGATCATGACACCAGCAACAAGTGCCCCTTGTGAGAGGATGTTTTCAAAGGCTGGAGAAATTATCTGTAAAAAAAAAAAGAAGTAGGCTAAGCCCTTCCACAGCAGAGAAACTAATATTTTTGAATAAAAATCTATAAAAAAAGTGAGACATTGTGGCTTGATTTCTTTTATTAATATTCATTTTCATGACCAAAAAACATGCACAGTGAGGAGCCTACTGGTTACAAGCTTCACATATTAAAAAAATACAATAATAAAAAACAACACATTTTTTAATGGCTCGGTGTCGTCAAGGTTGTTTCAGATCAACACCTGCAAGTGACCACTAGATGTCACCGTTGAGATGGGTGTCGGATTGTTTCGAAGCCTTGACACAATATGGCACATTTGCTTCAACTGTTTCAGTGTTTCACAAAGCCTCGATCTGCCCATCACTAGGTCTCAGTAGTCCAGGAAGCCTCAATTTGCCATCACTATTGATGTCCTCTTTGGATAATGATACGTCATTAAACCCCCGATGCCTAGTAGCTGAGAGCTGAGAAAAATAAACCCCAAGTGAAAAATAACAAGCCTAGAGTTGACAACTCCTTTGACTCAAAGTGTGATTATCTGCTGTGTATATATATATATATATATTAACTCGTTGATTATCTGAATGTGCTCCACTCGTGTTTAATTAGGGTTAATTATCTGAATGTGCTCCTCCCAAACTATGTTAATAAAACATTATTTCTTAATATGCCAAATATGGTAGGGGTTGATCTTTGAGTACTATGATTGGATGGAATGGACATCATGGTTAATGATTTTGCTTAATCTTGTGTATAAATATGAGGCTTCTTCCTTAATAAACTTGAGAAGGTCATGGTCCTATACTAGCTGTGTCCCAAAGTGAAGGCTGCGTCCTTCGAAGGCCGTATTTGAAGGCTGGATGGCCGTATTTGAAGGCCGATTGCGTCACCGCGGCGCGACGAAGGACGTCCCAATTCAATTCTCCATCCTTCGAAGGCCGTATTTGAAGGCTGGATGGCCGTATTTGAAGGCCGATTGCGTCACCGCGGCGCGACGAAGGACGTCCCAATTCAATTCTCCATCCTCCGAAGGCCGTATTCGAAGGCCGGTTGCGTCATCGCGCCGCGACGAAGGCTTCCCTGATTCAAAAGCGACGCCAAATGCACCCTTCGTTTCCCCGTGAAAAGAAGGATACATAAATGGACACTTAGCGGCCTATTCTACCCCATAAGTCATTGCGCGCCGTTGATGACAGCATTTATTTAATTATTTTTAAAGGCGGCCGAGACTAGAGATCGGTGGTGGACAGCAAATTCACATTTAAATGTAAGTATTATGTTTTCATTTACTCAAATAGCTAGCGAAACCAGTTTAATTTTCTTATAAACTTCTTCTTAACTCCTTCGTCACCATTGCGTGGCTTCATTTATCAGGTAGTTTTAGGCAAAACTTGTGGTAATAACGTTATTAGTTTAACGACCTATTTGTAATATTTGCACTTGTGTATTATAAGAAATATCACTCACCCAATAAAGCCCAAAACAATAAGAAAAGCAGTAGATAAGGCAATGGGGTTTCACTTTTATGTGTTTTTGTAGTGCTGTCATGCAAGGTATGTGGTTTTAACCAAATTTTAGTATACAGAAATATGATTTCTTAAGTATTTTGTATGCATGTCTTGATGTGTCATATTTTGCAGTGTTAACAATACACTTAAGATTGCTCCTCTGTGTTAAGTACCCTTTTCTGCTTTTTTAGAACAATTCAGGAAAAAATGGGTCTATATATATATATATATATATATTAAAGAAAAGTAATACACACAACTTTGCTGAAATGTATTGTCCTGTTGTTGTTAACAAGCCATGGTTCATTTGCTCTGCCTTTAGGATTGCAAGTGTCCTGGGACAGGAGAGGGTGTGAGTGGGAAACCCACTGCTGAAGCTTGGCCCTGGTTTGTCCTCATGGATGAGATGTTGGGACAGAGGCATTGCACCAACCCCCCTGTCCTCATCATCGCCTCAATCCCTGAGGACACACCAGGGCCGAATTCAGTAGTGGGTGCCCACGGTGAGGAGGAGCCAGGGGCAGCAGCAGCACAAAGGCGGCGAGACAGGACGAGTTTTTGGACTTGATCAGAGAAGAAATGCAACTAGAGAGGGAGGCAGAGGCGAGGAGTGCACAGGAAAGAAGGAAGAGGATGGACAGGCTGTTTTCTCTTCTTGAGAGAATGATTGAAAAATATATATATTTTCTACATATTCTTGTTTAACTTTTTTCACTTTTATTTTTTAAAAGAAAAATTATGTACATTTATTTTTATGCAACTTTAATTGTGTAAATAAAAGAGAATGAATTGTTCTGGACATTGTTTATTTTTGTAATGACAGTAATACTTTCTGCATGAAACAAATTCTATACTAACTGCAGCAGGCGTAGTGATATGACGCAGCGCCTGAAAATAGGTCTAATAGGTTAGACAAACTTAGTCCCGGTCACGTTGGAAGAAGTTACCGAGCTGGGGACTATTTTTAGGCGCTGCGTCATATCATTACGCCTGCTGCACCCATGGTACAGCCGCACAGTTCCTTGATTATTACGCCGGAATGAGAGTATAGTTCCTAGCCATATAGGCTTAGAAAATCGCAACTTTTCATTTTCCGTCGATCTTAGTACACGATGTAACTACAGAAGAGTCAAGTTTTAAATAGGAAAAATATTGAAACTCTTTGGTCATTTTGAAAGAAATGCTACTGGACTCATCAGAATCAATGATCTATGCTAAGCTATGCTAAAAGTGGTACCGTCAGACCCGGAGTTCGGCTGAATGGATTCTAAAACGGTAAAACTCAACTGTTTAACTCTGGGGGAGATGTAAAATGAGCTTATTTCCGAAAAAAAGTGGAGTATCCCTTTAACACAGATTCCCCTGTCACATGCGCTCAGTGTGTTTGGACTAAAATACCTTCATACGCAAGCTTAAACCTGTGAACATGAACGGAGAAACACACACACACCGCATCGGGTCTACACACTGCAGACGAGTAACAACAGCAAGATTACAGAACAAATGGACATAAACAGAGAACACACACATGATAAACATACACTGATTTATCTGAAAAAGTTGGAACAATACAGTAAAGACGACAGAACAATACAATATAAACAGAGAACACACACATCAACATAGGGTTGTAACACTTTATAATAATGTTCCTTCATTAATGAGTAACACACTATTAACATTATATAACTACTATTAACTAACAAGAAACTCTGATTAATGAATAAGTAAGCGCTCAGTTAAATGTGTTATTTCACTATTAGTTAATCAATAACTGCTATTTTTCATCCCTCACTGAAGACTAAGAACTAGCCTACAGGTTCATAATTGATATTAATAATGTATAACGGTAATGAATCAAGTGTTACTACATCCTTCTAAAGGAACTAATAATTAGGATCAGTTTTCTAAAGTGAAGATCATAGAAACACTAGTAATGATTAAAGTGTTTCTAAATCCATCGGAAGGATTATATTCACAATCTTACAAAAATATCAAAAGCTTATAATGACTTCAGTCAATATTAGGTTTGCTTTTCACTCTAGAATACTGATAATACGAATACAAATAATTAATAGTTCCTTTAGAAGGATGAAGTAACACTTGAGTCATTTATAGTGGGTTACCGTTACCTTTCATTATATATTATACTTTATTCATGATAATTATGAACCTGTAGTTTCTCAATGTTTAGATTTTTCTCAGATTCCAGATTTTCAATAGTTGTGTCTCGACCAAATATTGTCCTATCCTAACAAACCATACATCATTGGAAAGCTTATTTATTCAGCTTTCAGGTGAAGTATGAATCTCAATTTCAAACAATTGACCTATGTGACTGGTTTTGTGGTCCAGGGTCACATATAGTGTGTCAGCGCAAATTTAAACTACTATTGTTTATCGTTTCGTAACCGTTTATAATGTTTTTATTAGTTTGCATATTTTGTGTCCCTGATTGAATGCAGACATTCACACCATGTAATGTGTAAAGAGTTAAAACCCTGTTAATGATCAATAAGTTCTCTAGACGCCTGACAGAGATAAAGTCAGTCTGGTTAGTAATAAGTGAAGCTGTTTGTGGAGTTGTTAAATCCTCTGCTGAGATCTGTCTTTCCTCTTCAGGGGATTTCATCTGAGGCTGAGGCTGAAGTCAGTCGTAGATCTTGTGTTTCTGCTCGTCTCTTCTCCTGTTCTCTTCTTTCCTTGTTAGCAGGTTTGTTAAGGCTGAGATGACTCAGTAGATTTGGTGGTTAGTGGCTGGAAGTGGCAGCTCATCTGGTGCTACTCATATATTGTAGGTGTATAGGCATAACTCCCACCCCATTACTTTCTGTTTTATAACTGATCTGACTACAGAATCTCTCAGTGAAATGAGTTTCTCCCCATCTCTGCTCAGGCCATCACAACTTTTGAATTCCAGGAAATGCTGAAGACAATCCTTACTGAACAACACCACATTAAACCAACAAGGCACTCACAACAACAACAACAACAACAACACCACCAACATCTCTCTATATTTCTCCTCTGCTCTTGCTTGTCTCATAATCTAGCTTTCTAAAGTTACTTATAGTTAGTAGAATGTCTAAAGTGGACTATCGAAATAAAGTGTTACCATGAATCATTCAAGTAAACAGAATATCGACCTGATTCTGTCGTGAGTCCTGCAGTGAATACAACATATTACCAGATAACTGAGTCATTCCTGTCTCTAACACTAACAGTAAATCTCTGGTCATTTATCTCTAACTTCTTTTAACCCGTAAGTGAAGAACGTAAAAGACCTTCTCCGTAAGTATATCAGGGCTTTAACACACAGATCATGCTTTGATTCAGTCATTTTATCATTCAGAAAACCAACGTATGAGACATATTATTATTCCCTTAAATACTTTAATAAGGCACATGGCTTTGGTAAGAATGGTTTATGTGGTTGTTTTGGTTGTTTTGGTGCGCCTACCTACAGTATATTAAAATAGCTCAAGAAATAACTCGCACATATGCAAATAAGACAAGAGTTTGCTCACACATGGACCTGGCTCTGATAAAGGGTTGAACTCAAAAATGTTCTGGACGATAAATTAATGTGAGATTTTGTACCTATTTTTCAGATCTTGTCATTTTTTGATTTGAGTTATTTTTGGATCTACACACCGCAGTTTGTTCATTCATCTGTTTTGGACTATTGTTTGATATGCTTCTCCATTCTCTCTACAGCTCAAGAGAGAAATATATATGAAGTGCCGGTGGTAAAGTCAGATCACTCTGAATGAAGTCTTTTTATGTAAGAATACAATTAACCCCTTAAACCCTAAGTGTCCCGCCCCCAGCAAAAACAATTAATAACCAAATTACTAAGCAACCACTGAATCGAACAACACAAATGTACATTTTAAAGCTTAGAATCTCAGCTTTTTAATGCATCTGATCACTTTGATCAACTCCTAACGAGTGCTGAGTAATCCCTCTAAAACGGAGTGTACCGTCCGCAGGCGACACCTAGCTGCGAACAAAATAATCATAATATTTTTCAAAAATCTTACCTTGATCAACTTAAAATAAGTGTCATTTGAAAGCTTAGTCTGAAATTTACAATGAATGTAGGCAATTTGAAAAAAGTATTGCTGACTTATTTGCTGATAAATAGAATTCATTTTTTTCATAATCCATAAAATAAAAATGTACTATTTAATGCAATGTGTCAAAAACATCATACAGCTCATGAAACATTCACAGATCGTTGAAAATGGCACTTAATTTTTTACAGCATATTATTACCATTAAAATGAACCCAAAATGAACATAATCTATTGCTTTTATGACAAGATATTCTTCATGGAGAAACAATTTTAAAAACGGACCGTCAAGGACTCAACAAAAAGGCTATCTCTGTAACTTTTGATTCCTTTATCCAATCACCACAAAATGTTATCCAGATGCAGCTCACATGAAGAGGGACTTCACCAAAAAAAGAATTTTCCTCCTACCTTATTTCCTTCCTGAGTTATTCCATGACAAATAAGAAATATATGCAAAATCATAATAAAAATTATATATATATTTTTTGTCTTTATCAGCAGTTTCTCGGCAGGAGCTTCCTCTGTCTGACATATGATCCTCACATGGATCCATGCTATCTATAGTCTCCTCATGCATTCAACACATGCATATAAAACTCCATAAGATAATACAACTGATTATGAATATTAATAAAGAATAATAGTACAGATACATAATATTTGATAATAAAATAATGAAATTATATAAAAGAAGAAATTTTAGTCTTCATGTTCAATGTGTGAGGACTAAACAAAAAGGCTCCCTTTGTTCCAAATGCTGTAACTTTTGAGTACTTTATGCGATCACCACAAAAGTTGATCCAGATGCAGCTCACATTTATTTTTTACAGCCATTTTTGATCATATTTACCAGGGGTGCCATTAATTCTGACCACAACTGTATACCGTAAATTCAATCTGGAGAACAGAGCACAGATGTGCATGTTGTCCTTTTTCACACTATTACAGCTGAATGCAAAAGGAAACAAGAAATGAATCATGAGGAAAAGAATAAAGCGACTGAAAAAGAGCTCTTAGATATTCTTGTTATAGCATATCATGATAAAATAACAAACTGACAGCAAACTTATGATTTCAAAGTATTAATTTCAGTCTTTTTGAATGGAAGTTCCCGAACCGTAAGTGGCTCAGATAATTCAACACGTAGTAAGATCGTCAGGAATAAGGTGAATTGGCGCTATGTATTTTTAATAATAGGCTACACTTTACAAATTATATATACACACAACAGATATGATTATTTATTTGCAGTTTTGTTTTATTTTCAGACAATCAGTATTATATTCTGGCAGTTTCTCTGTCCTTATGTGTCCTCGCCACTGGTTTGTCACTGGAGCCTGGGTTCTCCCAAGGTTTTTTTTTTTCTCCATTAGGTCACCTGATGGAGTTTTAGGACACCATTGGATCACTTGATGGAGTTTTAGGACACCATTGGGTCACCTGATGGAGTTTTAGGACACCATTGGATCACCTGATGGAGTTTTAGGACACCATTGGGTCACTTGATGGAGTTTTAGGACACCATTGGGTCACTTGATGGAGTTTTTAGGACACCATTGGGTCACCTGATGGAGTTTTAGGACACCATTGGGTCACCTGATGGAGTTTTAGGACACCATTGGGTCACTTGATGGAGTTTTAGGACACCATTGGGTCACTTGATGGAGTTTTAGGACACCATTGGGTCACTTGATGGAGTTTTAGGACACCATTGGGTCACCTGATGGAGTTTTAGGACACCATTGGGTCACCTGATGGAGTTTTAGGACACCATTGGGTCACTTGATGGAGTTTTAGGACACCATTGGGTCACTTGATGGAGTTTTAGGACACCATTGGGTCACC
Source organism: Rutilus rutilus (assembly GCA_021464565.1). Lineage (NCBI taxonomy): Eukaryota > Metazoa > Chordata > Actinopteri > Cypriniformes > Leuciscidae > Rutilus > Rutilus rutilus. The sequence goes on from JAJAQA010000017.1 coordinate 35,837,438, forward strand.
TGATGGAGTTTTAGGACACCATTGGGTCACTTGATGGAGTTTTAGGACACCAGTGGAGTTTTAGGACACCATTGGATCACCTGATGGAGTTTTAGGACACCATTGGGTCACTTGATGGAGTTTTAGGACACCATTGGGTCACTTGATGGAGTTTTAGGACACCAGTGGGTCACCTGATGGAGTTTTAGGACACCATTGGGTCACTTGATGGAGTTTTAGGACACCAGTGGGTCACCTGATGGAGTTTTAGGACACCATTGTGTCACTTGATGGAGTTTTAGGACACCATTGGGTCACCTGATGGAGTTTTAGGACACCATTGGGTCACTTGATGGAGTTTCAGGACACCATTGGGTCACTTGATGGAGTTTTAGGACACCATTGGGTCACTTGATGGAGTTTCAGGACACCATTGGGTCACTTGATGGAGTTTTAGGACACCAGTGGAGTTTTAGGACACCATTGGATCACCTGGTGGAGTTTTAGGACACCATTGGGTCACTTGATGGAGTTTTAGGACACCATTGGGTCACTTGATGGAGTTTTAGGACACCAGTGGGTCACCTGATGGAGTTTTAGGACACCATTGGGTCACTTGATGGAGTTTTAGGACACCAGTGGGTCACCTGATGGAGTTTTAGGACACCATTGGGTCACTTGATGGAGTTTTAGGACACCATTGGGTCACCTGATGGAGTTTTAGGACACCATTGGGTCACTTGATGGAGTTTCAGGACACCATTGGGTCACTTGATGGAGTTTTAGGACACCATTAGGTTCCTTGCCACTGTTGCCTTTGGCTTGCTCAGTTGGGGATATTCTGGGGATATTTAATTAGATTTTATTAATCAATAAATTCCACTAGAAACAAACCTTGTTGTATTATTTTAATTTAATACTGTGAAGCTGCTTTGATACAATCTGTATTGTGAAAAGCGCTATACAAATATACTTGACTTGATTTGACTTTGTCATGAAATCATTAAAGTCAGTTTAATTAAAGTCAAGGAATTATCATATATCAGGAGAACACATATGAAATCATTCATCACAAACTTTAATAGTGCATTCGAATTAACACAAATATGGACACATTCAATGGCATATATAGTTCAGAAACACAGATGATTCCCTCAAACATTTACTGATTGAATTATGAGTGATTGTTTTACTCACAGAACGGTCTTATATCATTCAAGCTGCTCCATCTGACAATCTTCTCAAGCTTCATGTCTTCAGTGGTGTGTGTCTTCATCTCTCTCTCTCTCTGCATGTGTTTACGCCTAGTTTCCATCTACTGTAATTTAAACAATTAAACAGATAAAAAGAAAAACAATCAATATTAAATCTCAAGAATATACTTAATGAAGAATAGATAAATAAAGCTGTTTTATTAGCTGTTTAAAAAAAAAGAAATTTTATTTGTTTATTTATTATTACTTATTATTTATTTTTATCAGTTCTAAATTGTTAGATGCCTACCGCCAATAGAGAAGGAGAAGAAGAAGAAGAAGAAAAACAGTTTGAGTTCAGTTTCAATTGCAAATGGAAAGTTTGTGCAATATGTTGTAAGAATGCCTCAAACTTTTAATAATTAATAATTAAGTAAATAATTACTTACTTTTTCACAGAGCACTGGTATACTGCAGTTTGTGTTAAATTGTGTTTGGGTGGTTATTAATAATAATAATCATTTTTATTTATATATCGCTTTTCCAACACCCAAGGCCGTTTTACAAAGATAGGTTCAGGAACAGAACAAAATGAACATCACCATTAAATCACAATACTGATACCAAAAGTAATACAGAGGTCATAGCATATCATAACATATCCATAACAAGGTATAATTTAATTAATAAAGAGTAATATACATGGATAAAATGTGTTTCTAAGAGGTTTTTGAAGGAGAGAAGGGTGGAGGCTTGAACCACAACACTAAAAGACTTTTGGGGCATCCAAGGCTTGAAGGTTCCCATACTCTGGTAAACAATGGTTAAGTTTTTAGTTTTCGGCTGTTTCGTTATGACTATTAGTGATCATGTTCGCGGTGTGAGTGGGTTTGTCAACTGAGCTTAATCTTACTTCTGGTAAACTTGAATGTTACAACTTTCCTCTTTTCTGCACTTTGGCAGGGGAGAGTTACGGGCGGTGTGTGTGTGTGTGTGTGTGTGTGTGTGTGTGTGTGTACGAGCCAGGTTCATACAACAGTCTGCTTCCTTTTTACTACTAAATCCTCCTTCAAGCACTATTTCATGTTGCATGTTCGGAGTGTTCTGTAATATGTAAAGTATTGGAGTAAATGTAATTAGTAATTGTACTTAAGAATCTTTTTGGCTACTTTGTAGTTTTACTGAGTATCAAATAAATTAGCAACTTTTACTCTCTTGACTACATTTTTGAATAAGTAAATGTACTTTTTACTCCAATACATGTGTGATGAGTAATGCAATTACACATTAGAAATGTATTTATTAGAAATTCATTTATTAAGATTAACCCCTTAATCATCTCGTTTTCGAGGGGGTCGCACCACACAGTGTATAACAGTCACTATTTCAAAAACACAACAAAAACAAAAAATAAACAAATACAAATTAACAATACATCAACAAACAACAAAACACAAACATTAATTGAAAAATAACACCACAAAGTCGGAATAATAACAAATAATAAATGTACAACAAAGTATATTCATCAATTAATCTAAAAATAGATAAACATCTGATATAAACCAAAAATATATAAAGAAAACTAAACAGTCACCTTCAATGATAGCATGTACAGTCCACCGCAAAATGAGAGTTTGTTTAAACATCCTAAATGATGTAATAGATCGAATATGTGCAGGTAAATTATTCCAGTCTATTGGTGCTTTGAACATAAAAGCTATTTTACCAATTGTTCTTTTCACACGAGGAACAAATAAGTCTGGACAGATTGTCTCGCTTGATAATTTAAAAAGAAAGGTACTAAATATTGTTGTAAATAATTAGAATATTTAAAATAAGTAGATTTTAATATAAATAAAAAGCCAATGATAAATGTAGTCTAAAATGCAAAGATGGCCACTGAAGTGCATAATACATTGTACAGTGATGAGTTAAAAAAGAGCATTCCAAAACTGCAAAGTCTATTATATACCGTATTAAGAGGAGCAAGATCTGATTTTCATCACAATAATCAATGAGACATTTGAGTTGAGAAACAACTTTCTTACGAACACTGTATGAGAAACAATTTCGAGATCGATGTAAAATACAAATTCAAAAATGGATATGATTAATATGTAATTTGCAAATAAATATTTAAATTTAAATAAGTAAATAAATAAATAATAAATATGTAACGTGCAAATAAATACCCTCTTTACATGATACTAAGAACAATTTTTTTAGATTTAAGTTTCTGTCTAGAACCAAAAATCATAATATAAGATTTAGTTTTATTAAACACTAATTTATTATCCAAAAGCCAATCTTGTAAAATATTCAAATCATACTGAAGTGATAGTTGAATCTGTGAAATATCAGAATTAAATACATATATGAGGGTATACGGCATATAATACTCACCCTCTTCACTTCTGATTTGCTCCCATCTGGGCGTAGACTCAAAATTCCCTTGGCTAGAAGAAACGTGTATAAAAAAATCATTTTATCACCATGTAAATCTGGCAATTTATGTCCAATCATTCTACAACTACTGATTATCTTAAATCGTATAGCTTTCTAAAGTGATTCAATAGAACGGCTGGCATTATAGCGTATGTTTGTTTTGTTTTTTTAGTAAATTTTGTATCTGTGTTGTTAATGTGTGATGTGTGTTTTAAGCAGTAATGTGAATGCATGTACAGTATGTCACCAGTGTCAAAGATACATTTCCGCTCTGTGACAAACAGACTGGACAATAAAGTTCAACTTCTGTGAGTGGAATTCCCAGAGTGGCATTTAAACTCACCGGTGGGATTCTGGGTCGACACAAGAGAGTTTCTCTCATCATTGCCTGTGATGTAAATAAAGTGACAGTAGTGTGTAGGAGTTTAAACGCCTCATTAGTTTTGATTTGACATCAAAATTGGATTGTGATCCAATCGACCAAAACGAATCTTACAGTTTTTTGTTTTTTATCCTTACGCATAATTTCTGAAACTATGGCTCCTCTTGTCAAAACTACAGAGCCCCACACATGACATGCAGGGAAGAGTAGGAGGCTGAATCATGTGCACGATTTACTTTTTTTTCTTGCATGTCACGTCCAGGGCTTCGTAAAACTCTACACACACACACACACACACACACACACACACACACACACACACACACACACACACACACACACACACACACACACACACACACACACCACATGATCAGCCACATACACACCAAACTACACACTGATGTGAAACATGTAAAACACTTCTCTCTTGTGTCTTTAGCTTGTTCAGTGCAGTGGAGTTTCCCAAAGCCCTCACACGTACATGTGCACAAATACACTGTATATACAGTATGTGACTGATGGATTTTACAGTTATGGAACTGAACTGAATCAACACTGAACTGACTTGAATTGAATGGCTTGTTTGAGCTGCTTTATAGCAGAATCTGAATTTACTATTGTGAAGCTGCTGCGAAACAATCTATATCGTATAAAGCACTATATAAATAAAGCTGGCTTTACTTGTAATATTTAGTATATATATATTTTTGATTTCTAAGTGATTAATTTAGGTATACTTACACTATAAATCAGAATTACAAGAGGGTAAAAAAATTTTTTTTCTTCTTCTGAAAATATTGAGTTTTTCTTTCTAAGTTATTGATTTATGTACTCATTAACGGTTGGGATTGTCCACATTTGACTCTCAAACATCAGTTGAAACAACCGCATTTTTAGAGTGTATTAACTATTGACTATTAACAGTGCCTAAAATTACTACTTACAATATTTGTAAATGTAAAAAAGTGCGTTAGGTAATGTATGATTTTAATGATCAGTCTGTTTAAATCATTTGTAGATTTTTAAGAACTACATGATCATATGAATTGAAAGTTTAATGACATTTGTAAGCATAGTAATTTACATTAAATAATGATCTGTTAATGATCATGATAAATAATCTAATGTTTAATAAGTTCATTAGTAAACATTAACAAGCACATTATGTCACATTTCTAGCCGTGTAAATATAGATTACAGTTTTTCAGCTGGTCACGTGATTATCACTTTCAGCGGAGATGCAAAGCTCTTGCCCACACACAATATAACAAACTGTGCAGTGTGTTTCTCAATAAAATTTTTTAAAAAATAATTTCAATTTTGACCACATCAGTTAGCCTATTTTTGCTACTTTTGTTTAGCTTTTCTTTGCTTTACCCCCGGGCTTAAAGTAAAAATATGATGTGAAAAATAATAGTATAATTTAATTAAATGCATTATGGTGAGATTACTACATTTTCATGTCAATCTGTGTTAATTGAGCACGAACCATGCGCTGTCACTGTAATTCAGCACAGCAGAAATAGACGATCGCTGTAAATGCACTAAAGCTCTAACCTAAACATATATGGGAAAACACACACCATATGGCAGACAGAGTGTGACAAGCATTTTATAAACGATTTATTTATACGAGTTCATTTTCCTCATATTTTTTTTTGAACATGCATAGTTTAATGACGTAATGGATATAAAAAAAATAAAGTTAAAATAAATAGCGGAGCGCAACCTAACACTTTTTGACTCTCTCAGTTTGTGTAGGCCTAAATCTACTTAGGGTTCAGAGTATTTATTTTTCCCACATGTATATTAGCCTACACTTGTGTGGTTTAGACAAATCTCTAATGTGGGACACACATGTTAATTGTGTGTGTGAAAGACTTCAGCAGAGATTGTATTTTTTACGAATAGCCTATTTATGGAGTAAAAACACAACCTAACACACAGGGCTCGTTGTAACACACTTGTTTTAAATACTTCCACACATGCTAGCATGACGAAACCTAGTGTATTTACTAAATGCCATTTCAACACTATTTAGAGAAAAAAACTGCGCCAAAATTCAGAAATCTTTGGAAGATATCACCGAACATTTATTTAACCATAGCAAAAGTAAATGTCTTACTTATGGTAAATTTTTGTGTTTATTTTAAATTAGACTAATTTGATATTATTTTAATCTCCGATATGTTATTTAACAGTTGAGCTAGTTCTTTAAAGCTTCGCAGCAGAAGACACTAGCTGGGTTTAAACCCCAGTTGTGCAGGTTTATTATGTTCTGAACTGCTGGATATCTGTGTTTTCCCGTGTGTTCATTCAACTCAAAAATTATTTCATTTTTAATTATTAAAAAATGCCATTATTTTATATGAAAAAAGTTAATAATTGTATTTTATTGATAAAATAGTTTAGTTTTTTAGTTTTATTTATTTATTTTTATTAGATCATATAGCATTTTAATCTGGGGCCCGTTCTTCGTACGTTGCTTAAAACATCCGAGATCAAATGAGACATCCAAGATGATATAATCGTGCTAATCATGATCCGGCTAATTAGGTTCTTCGAATACACCTGCCGGATATGATTAGTATAGCTGGATTGAGTTATCTGAGATAATTGCGCGTTCATGCGTTTAAAAGGGGATATGTATCGACAGTAGAAACATATGGCAAGCCGTTTTAGCTTAAATTGTACCCAGCGTTACTCGTCGTAATTGCATTTTTACTAGTAAGAATTCAATTAGAGAGCTCTACAATTCAATTCAGTTACTAGTAAGAATTACAATTACAGAGCTCTCTAATTCAGTTACTAGTAACAATTCAATTGTAGAGCTCCGTAATTAAAAATGAATGGAAGTCAATGGAGACATATGACTAGAAAAAAATTATTTGTAGAGCTCTCTAACTGGAATTGTTACTAGTAAGAACTGAATTAGAGAGCTCTGTAATTGTAATTCTTACTAGTAACTGAATTGAATTGTAGAGCTCTGTAATTGTAATTCTTACTAGTAACTGAATTCAATTGTAGAGCTCCGTAATTAAAAATGAATGGAAGTCAATGGAGACATATGACTAGTAAAAATTAATTTGTAGAGCTCTCTAATTGTAATTCTTACTAGTAAAAATGCAATTACGACGAGTAACGCTGTGTACAATTTAAGCTAAAACGGCTTGCCATAGAAACATTGATCAGCAACGCTGCTATTGGCTGCTCAGCGTGGCCAAAGAGCGTGCTCAGTTTTTCTCCTCAGCAGAGCAAGAACTAATAGTCGAAGTTTATTCGGAATTTTAATGTTTAATCAAAACGCCAGGGAACACCTCAAAGTCTGCAAAAGCCAGGAGAGAGGGCTGGCAAAAAGTAGCAGACAATTTAAATCCGTGAGAAGTGGCCATGTTAGATGTTTTTATCACTTATTAGCCTATATATTTGTATTTTAATAATTGCATAATTACTTTGTTCATTGTAATGTCAGAGTCACCACACTAGAACATGGGAACAAATAAAAGTGAAGTACAAAAATATTCTACATAATGGTAATTTTTAGTTATATTATAGTCTCTTTTATAAAAGGAACTGTTAAATAAATGGTTGTCTGATTATAAAAGCAACCAAGAAAAAGGCTGAGAAAAGAAAAGAAAAGATCTTAGTAGCCTACACTGTAAAATAATTGTTGCTGCATTAAATTAAGGCTGTATAGTCATTTCAACTGTTAAATCTTGAGTAATGATGAATTGCTTTGACTTGTGAAAGTGAAAACTGATAAACTTATGTTAATGTAAACATATTTTGCCATGAGTTATTGATCACATTTTTCCCGAGTGTAGGTCATTGTAATGACATTGTGTTTTCCTCTTTTGTGCACTTTTACACAATACACCAACACTTGTATCTGTTCCCAAGAAAGTGGAGCTGAAATATGTGCAGTAAGTGGACATTTTCTAACTTTCCAAAGGAAAGAAAGTATAAGACTTTGTAATGTCTATTTGTTTCCATTGCACTGGACAGTGAATAAACCCTCTCAGATAACTGTCATATGGAGGAACTAGCCTACCTGCAAGTGCATAAATAACTTTACTTCATTTATACTTGTATGCTTTATGGCTGCAATATAAGTTGCAGGATTCCACATCTACAGAAAGGCCTACAGAAGAGTCTGCACAGACAGAGGAGACATAGGCCTACAGGTGGGCAGTGTAGAGCCAACTTTTCCTTTTTATTTGTTGCATGAGGCATGTGTCTAATATCTCTTGTTGCAGGCACTTGACCACTGGCTTTTCTTTACAAAGAACAACTGAAATAAAACTCAAGGAACTAAACATATTTGTATTTTATTAAACATTTAATGAGAAGTGTTTTTTTTTTTTTTTTTTTGCAATATTGTGTAATATGGCACATGCAACAATGTCCCAGGCCCTGTCAGGTGTGCAACCCCTCAGACTGTTCAGACACTGACATCTTCCCTTTAGTTAGCCAAAGTTCATTTCATTGTGTGCCCTTGTCCTGGCTAGAGCTGCATTGTAACTGGTTTGGGTCAGGGAATGGGGTCATAAAACACCTGTCTGCAGGAACATGTCATAATCACCTATGAACAAATGCAGTTCTGTTAGGATCAGCATAAGTGTATGTAATACAGTGAGCTTGATATTTAATTGTGGAACTTTTCTTACCACTTTCAAATAATGTGCATAAATGTGAATCTCTGAAAATGCTTAAGTCATGCACAGATCCTGGCCATTTTGCTTTCACATTTGTGATATGGAAGATTTTAGTCAACTGCCTTTTTATTTTATTTGATATAATATTACTAATCTGGAATATTAAGACATTGCTTTACAACATTGGGTCTTAAGTGGCTTGGAAATGCCGCAGTCTTATCCTGTTAACATGAAATGAGCTCCCGAGCAGGTTTAAGATTGCGCACCTGTTGCTATGACAGCAAGTCCAGGATGAGCGTCAAAGAACCAAACAATCCAAGATCATGCCAAATCGCCAACAATCAAATCCAGCTAACGGAGTTAGCGACGTACGAAGAACGGGCCCCTGGTCGAGTTAGAAGCTCGGGTTTTTTTCTAAAACCACCTTATCTATGTTGTTCTGTCGGATTATAGTGTCGATTTCACTGAATATGATAAAAAACATGTTGCCGACGGCAGCTTTAATGAAGAACAGATAAAGCTGTATTTACTTTTCTAAAAGAAAGAAATGTTATTTATTTATTATTACTTATTTATTTTTATCAGTTCTAAATTGTTAGATGCCTACCGCCAATAGAGAAGAAGAAGAAGAAGAAGAAGAAGAAGAAGAAGAAGAAGAAGAAGAAGAAGAAGAAGAAGAAGAAGAAGAAGAAGAACAGTTTGAGTTCAGTTTCAATTGCAAATGGAAAGTTTGTGCAATATGTTGTAAGAATGCCTCAAACTTTTAATATTGGCATTAAATAATTACTTACTTTTTTCACAGAGCACTGGTATACTGCAGTTTGTGTTAAATTGTGTTTGGGTGGTTATTAATAATAATAATCATTTTTATTTATATATCGCTTTTCCAACACCCAAGGCCGTTTTACAAAGATAGGTTCAGGAACAGAACAAAATGAACATCACCATTAAATCACAATACTGATACCAAAAGTAATACAGAGGTCATAGCATATCATAACATATCCATAACAAGGTATAATTTAATTAATAAAGAGTAATATACATGGATAAAATGTGTTTCTAAGAGGTTTTTGAAGGAGAGAAGGGTGGAGGCTTGAACCACAACACTAAAAGACTTTTGGGGCATCCAAGGCTTGAAGGTTCCCATACTCTGGTAAACAATGGTTAAGTTTTTAGTTTTCGGCTGTTTCGTTATGACTATTAGTGATCATGTTCGCGGTGTGAGTGGGTTTGTCAACTGAGCTTAATCTTACTTCTGGTAAACTTGAATGTTACAACTTTCCTCTTTTCTGCACTTTGGCAGGGGAGAGTTACGGGCGGTGTGTGTGTGTGTGTGTGTGTGTGTGTGTGTGTGTGTACGAGCCAGGTTCATACAACAGTCTGCTTCCTTTTTACTACTAAATCCTCCTTCAAGCACTATTTCATGTTGCATGTTCGGAGTGTTCTGTAATATGTAAAGTATTGGAGTAAATGTAATTAGTAATTGTACTTAAGAATCTTTTTGGCTACTTTGTAGTTTTACTGAGTATCAAATAAATGATCAACTTTTACTCTCTTGACTACATTTTTGAATAAGTAAATGTACTTTTTACTCCAATACATGTGTGATGAGTAATGCAATTACACATTAGAAATGTATTTATTAGAAATTCATTTATTAAGATTAACCCTTAATCATCTCGTTTTCGAGGGGGTCGCACCACACAGTGTATAACAGTCACTATTTCAAAAACACAACAAAAACAAAAATTAAACAAAATACAAATTAACAATACATCAACAAACAACAAAACACAAACATTAATTGAAAAATAACACCACAAAGTCGGAATAATAACAAATAATAAATGTACAACAAAGTATATTCATCAATTAATCTAATAATACATAAACATCCGATATAAACCAAAAAATATATAAAGAAAACTAACAGTCACCTTCAATGATAGCATGTACAGTCCACCGCAAAATGAGAGTTTGTTTAAACATCCAAAATGATGTAATAGATCGAATATCTGTCAATTATTCCAGTCTATTGGTGCTTTGAACATAAAAGCTATTTTACCAATTGTTCTTTTCACACAAGGAACAAAAAAGTCTGGACAGATTGTCTCGCTTGATAATTTAAAGAGAAAGTTACTAAATATTGTTGTAAATAATTAGAATATTTAAAATAAGTACATTTTAATATAAATAAAAAGTCAATGATAAATGTAGTCTAAAATGCAAAGATGGCCACTGAAGTGCATAATACATTGTACAGTGATGAGTTAAAAAAGAGCATTCCAAAACTGCAAAGTCTATTATATACCGTATTAAGAGGAGCAAGATCTGATTTTCATCACAATAATCAATGAGACATATGAGTTGAGAAACAACTTTCTTACGAACACTGTATGAGAAACAATTTCGAGATCGATGTAAAATACAAATTCAAAAATGGATATGATTAATATGTAATTTGCAAATAAATATTTAAATTTAAATAAGTAAATAAATAAATAATAAATATGTAACGTGCAAATAAATACACTCTTTACATGATACTAAGAACAATTTTTTTAGATTTAAGTTTCTGTCTAGAACCAAAAATCATAATATAAGATTTAGTTTTATTAAACACTAATTTATTATCCAAAAGCCAATCTTGTAAAATATTCAAATCATACTGAAGTGATAGTTGAATCTGTGAAATATCAGAATTAAATACATATATGAGGGTATACGGCATATAATACTCACCCTCTTCACTTCTGATTTGCTCCCATCTGGGCGTAGACTCAAAATTCCCTTGGCTAGAAGAAACGTGTATAAAAAAATCATTTTATCACCATGTAAATCTGGCAATTTATGTCCAATCATTCTACAACTACTGATTATCTTAAATCGTATAGCTTTCTAAAGTGATTCAATAGAACGGCTGGCATTATAGCGTATGTTTGTTTAGTTTTTGAAGTAAATTTTGTATCTGTGTTGTTAATGTGTGATGTGTGTTTTAAGCAGTAATGTGAATGCATGTACAGTATGTCACCAGTGTCAAAGATACATTTCCGCTCTGTGACAAACAGACTGGACAATAAAGTTCAACTTCTGTGAGTGGAATTCCCAGAGTGGCATTTAAACTCACCGGTGGGATTCTGGGTCGACACAAGAGAGTTTCTCTCATCATTGCCTGTGATGTAAATAAAGTGACAGTAGTGTGTAGGAGTTTAAACGCCTCATTAGTTTTGATTTGACATCAAAATTGGATTGTGATCCAATCGACCAAAACGAATCTTACAGTTTTTTGTTTTTTATCCTTACGCATAATTTCTGAAACTATGGCTCCTCTTGTCAAAACTACAGAGCCCCACACATGACATGCAGGGAAGAGTAGGAGGCTGAATCATGTGCACGATTTACTTTTTTTTCTTGCATGTCACGTCCAGGGCTTCGTAAAACTCTACACACACACACACACACACACACACACACACACACACACACACACACACACACACACACACACACACACACACACACACACACCACATGATCAGCCACATACACACCAAACTACACACTGATGTGAAACATGTAAAACACTTCTCTCTTGTGTCTTTAGCTTGTTCAGTGCAGTGGAGTTTCCCAAAGCACTCACACGTACATGTGCACAAATACACTGTATATACAGTATGTGACTGATGGATTTTACAGTTATGGAACTGAACTGAATCAACACTGAACTGACTTGAATTGAATGGCTTGTTTGAGCTGCTTTATAGCAGAATCTGAATTTACTATTGTGAAGCTGCTGCGAAACAATCTATATCGTATAAAGCACTATATAAATAAAGCTGGCTTTACTTGTAATATTTAGTATATATATATTTTTGATTTCTAAGTGATTAATTTAGGTATACTTACACTATAAATCAGAAGTACAAGAGGGTAAAAATATTGTTTTTCTTCTTCTGAAAACATTGAGTTTTTCTTTCTAAGTTATTGATTTATGTACACATTAACGGTTGGGATTGTCCACATTTGACTCTCAAACATCAGTTGAAACAACCGCATTTTTAGAGTGTATTAACTATTGACTATGAACAGTGCCTAAAATTACTACTTACAATATTTGTAAATGTAAAAAAGTGCGTTAGGTAATGTATGATTTTAATGACACGTGTTAGCATTCAAATGTAGATTTTAATCATCAGTCTGTTTAAATCATTTGTAGATTTTTAAGAACTACATGATCATATGAATTGAAAGTTTAATGACATTTGTAAGCATAGTAATTTACATTAAATAATGATCTGTTAATGATCATGATAAATAATCTAATGTTTAATAAGTTCATTAGTAAACATTAACAAGCACATTATGTCACATTTCTAGCCGTGTAAATATAGATTACAGTTTTTCAGCCAGTCACGTGATTATCACTTTCAGCGGAGATGCAAAGCTCTTGCCCACACACAATATAACAAACTGTGCAGTGTGTTTCTCAATAAATTTTTTTTAAAAAATAATTTCAATTTTGACCACATCAGTTAGCCTATTTTTGCTACTTTTGTTTTGCTTTTCTTTGCTTTACCCCCGGGCTTAAAGTAAAAATATGATGTGAAAAATAATAGTATAATTTAATTAAATGCATTATGGTGAGATTACTACATTTTCATGTCAATCTGTGTTAATTGAGCACGAACCATGCGCTGTCACTGTAATTCAGCACAGCAGAAATAGACGATCGCTGTAAATGCACTAAAGCTCTAACCTAAACATGGGTACGGGAAAATACACACCATATGGCAGACAGAGTGTGTGTGTGAAACAGGCGTAAGTGTATTTGTGCCAGAAATCACTGCTTTGTACTTTACATTTGTCCTTACAGTCATTGCCTAGTTGTTCAGATATGTTGGTGTGTATGTTCTCTGTTTATGTCATCTTGTTCTGTCGTCCTTGCTGGAGTTGTGATCTGTTACCTTGCTCTGTAAACCTTACTATCATTCATGTCCTTAATACCGTTACCTCACACAAAGCTGTCAAAATAAAAGCATAGGTTTACAGAATAATTCCACTGATGTGAGAAGGTTATGAGTAGCAGGGGAATACCTCTAGCTCTAACAAGACTACAGTAAGGACAGCAGGGCAGGACGACAGTTAAGATGATAAATCGACATAAAGAACACATGAACATATGCTAATTTATGAGTTATATTATGAGTAGCTGGGGAATACCTCTAGCTCTTATAACAAGACGAAAGAACGACAGAACAAATCGACATAAACCAAGAACATACACATGAACATACTAATTTATATGAAAAGTAGGTACAATACAGTAAAGACGACAGAACAATACACTATAAACAGAGAACATGAACATAATTTATTTGAACAACTAGGCAATGACTGCTGTTTACAAGGATAAACGTAAAGCACAAAGCAGTGACTCATTTGTGAAGATACAGGCAAATTATCAGTGCAGGAACCGCTCGACCTCAGCGCTGCATTAGACATGTCGATCAACACACTTCTAGACCGGCTGGAGAACTGGGTCGGGCTCCTAATGGTTCAGCTCATACTTAGAAGAGAAAGGTTTTTATGTGAGTATTGGTGCAATTTTGCGTTTAAAAGACGTCTAATAGCCAAACAAACACGGGCCAGACGTCTAGGCTAAAACAAGGCAACATTTGGGGTGTGAGAGGCGTGGTCAACATGTGAGAGGAGGAGTTTACAAGTGAGAGGCGTGGTCTACATGTGAGGGGTGGAGTTTACAAGTGAGAGGCGTGGTCTACATGTGAGAGGAGGAGTTTACAAGTGAGAGGCATGGTCTACATGTGAGGAGAGGAGTTTACAAGTGAGAGGCGTGGTCTACATGTGAGGGGAGGAGTTTACAAGTGAGAGGCGTGGTCTACATGTGAGGGGAGGAGTTTACAAGTGAGAGGCGTGGTCTACATGTGAGGGGAGGAGTTTACAAGTGAGAGGCGTGGTCTACATGTGAGGGGAGGAGTTTACAAGTGAGAGGCGTGGTCTACATGTGAGGGGAGGAGTTTACAAGTGAGAGGCGTGGTCTACATGTGAGGGGAGGAGTTTAGAACTGAAGATTTGCTGCTCTGAGCACTCTGATCTCTCAGAGCTGCACTGGATGTTTCCTCTTTTCTGCTCATCACAAGGTCAGTAAAACACTTTCTTTTTTGTTTTGTGAAGATATTTTATTTATTTATTTAAATCTGGACATTTATCTTTCTATTTTAGTGAAACTGAAGTGGAATTTTTAATGAGAAATTAATACATTTGAGAATATAGGCTATAAAACACACATATCACAAACTATTAAACATACAGACAAACAGATGAGAGAAAGAGAAAAATGGCAAGCAAAAAAGACTAAATATGCTAAATAGCTAAATATGATCTAATACAATATGTGTATATATGTATAATGACTGTGTATGTATATATATATATATATATATATATATATATATAATAACTGTATATAATTTATATATATATATATACAGTCATTATACATATATACAGTCGTTATACATAATATATATATATATATAGACTAAGTTGATTCAATCTGTTAGGAGTAGCACCCATAAATACTCTACTCTGACTCCGTACATACATACACATATATATATATATCGTTTGGTCAACCCTCTGGGGAAGGTCCTGACCCCTATATAGCCTATAGCACAATAATCTACACTGAGACTCTGAGCCTGTATGAAGCTTGAGTTCACCTGTCCTGACTTGATGTAACACAAACATACAGGCTCGTACACTTGCACCGCACATGATGAGAGATTAATCTCTAATGGACTTTAAAATACGTATTTGTAAGAGAAGTTTCTTTCATCTGTGACATCTCTTGTCATACGTCATTAACAACTAGTTTGTTTCGTATACAATGCGTAGAGTTCTTGTAAATGCAGTTGTCCCCTGCTTTTTTTGGGAGTTAATTCGGTTTTCACTCTTGTAAATGACTGAATTGTGTGTGTGTGTGTGTGTGTGTCAACACCTCAGTAGGATCAGTAGTACATGAACTGAAGGGTTAATTTTATTTTAGTGCCTAAGAATCAGAAACGTTCATCAAGCCATAGAGTCCTCATTACACACACACACACACACACACACACACATGTACTGTATTCTTCTCAACAAGAAAATATGTTGTTTTTCTAGAACATCAGTTTTCCCGACACCGACAGGATCAATGTTAAAAAGACAAAGATCAAAACAGTTCTTTAGCTCGGAGTGAAGGTGTTTGGAGTTGAGCCGGCGGAGGAAGAGTGAATCCTACATGTGTTTGTTAATGGTTTGTTAACAGTTGCTCAGGCTAGATGATTAAAGAATGACACTTCATCAAAAGCTTTCCTGTGATTCTCGATGCTCGCACACAAAAACCTCTCATACTGATTTTAGTGTATATATTTGTTTTTACTTTTGTTATTTCAGTATTTTTTAAAGAAATGTTTCAGTTTTTACCCCAACCCATAGTGTGTGTAAATAGTTGTGCTAAAATCTTTGTGCGTATTTTACACGCAAAATAACTAGTCTACACCTGTTTCCTGTTTTTGTTTTCCTGTGCGGTTTACAGCGCCTTTTTAAGAAAGTTGCAGGTTAACTTTGCTCATTCTTGTCTATTGCATATTAATTGCACATTAAGGTTTGGTTGAAAGTGATTCATTCTGATGTTTCAGAAATGAAGTGAGACTCACACATCATATACAGAGACTAAATAAGGCTAGTTCTTGTGACACTGTTTTCTGTGTTTCTACGACCGAAACTCAGTGAGAAAAATTCATTTTTTCATCAGTGAAGCTTTTAACCTGTTAAGCTGCAACCCCACTTTTGAAAAATCCCCAGAAATGACATACCCAAACTGAAACAGATACAGTTTGTGAACCCTTTGCATTAAAAGCACAAGTATGATCTCATTTGAAAGCTGACACCTGGCAGTTTATTGTAAATGTAGAATTAATTATTGTCATAATGACAAAAATTGTTATAAATAGCTTCAAAGTTTTGTAAAATTATTAGAAATTAATTTTTATGAAACATCCTCATGAAAATAAAATTGAAGTTGGCACTGGAGCAATCTAGAAATGCACTACAGCTAAAGCCATATGTCTAAACATTCTGTTTAAAATCTGAAGATAATAAGTCCAAAACTCTGTATTTGGTTAAATGTTTTTCAAGACCATGTCAAATGACTTTATTTTGATTTGACGCTAAAATGCTACTGATGTTTATTGTCATCTTCTAACCATCTATCCAGTATATTGTCTCTATTGTTTTGTGGTGCAGACGATCCCCATTCAGTCTCAGTCTCCCCCTGCACACATTCACACCTCTCTCCAGCCTGGTTATGGCTCGAAATATGCATTTCTTTTGTCTGCATTATAGCTACTAACGACTGGCTATTCACAGGCTATTCATAGGGTTTCAGTCCCTAATTTCTTTTCTCAAAGTTTACCACACATTTTAAACTGTATCAAATGCATTTCTTGAATAAAGACACATTTCAGGTAGCATTCAAAAAATAATAAAAGTATAACTTCTAGGTAGCAGGTGCACCTAGGGCTAGCTAGCATGTTAGCTTAGCACACCATCAATACACGACAATTTATGAGATTAAAACCATGTTTGTGCTCTAAACTTACTTTTTAACGCACGTTGAGTATTTTAAATAATCTTCTGTGATCTAATTTGGCTTCAGATAAAAAAATCAGACAGAAAATATACTATTGGATAGTGTTCTGCACAATGATAGTCTATATAGATTAGCATTACATTATAAATATAATCTATCATTATGAAAATACCTGGCATGGCTTGAAAAACACAGGTAACTCAAATATCAGTGCAATCATGTTTATTGTCTTCAAAACATCTGTATCTGCATGTTACAGCGCGATCTCTTGTTAGCTTTGTGTGTATCAGTGACGTCCTGGAATGTCACATGGTCATGGCTCTTCTTCATGTTCCATATATGGACTATTATTGTGCATGTAGCGCCCTCAGGCTATTGGTATGAATTAAAAAACACAGTATCGGAATACCAAATGCTCATAAAGATTACATCGACGCATTTGGGTATAAATTCAATAAATATTATTCCTGTCTATAGAAATATGATGTAAATCTATGATAATCTATCAATATTTCTCCAAATCTGCACAGTTTTGAGCTAAAGCCCTGAGGGACGTTGTTTTGTGTATCGCTGTCATGACGACAGCACGGAGTTTTTTATGAATGAAAGCGGCTGACGCGCATAATTCATATTAAAGGTATCGACTCATTTTTTCATTTCATAACTCCTGACACAAATTAAGACATAACTGTCACTATGAGTTTCTCAGAATACAATAGTGGTCAAATACTGAAACTTGAGTATTATATATTTTTAATTATGTATAGATTGTCAAGGTATAACATTAAATCTGATAGTAATTTTGAATTAAATAAATAAATAACGCTTCAGTGCGCGGGCGATGAACTGAGATCAGCATTAAATGTAGCATTAATGGCTTATTTTCAGTGTCGAGCAACAACAACCTTTCAATTCACCTTATTTTCGAACGCGGAAGTAAATATGGGTCCAGTTTCCGGTTTTTGTGCGGCACTTCCGTTTCCTCGCTTCTCTGGGCTAACTAACGATATCGATTGCGAAGGATTATGCAGAGTTGACAGAAAAATGTTACACATGCCGTAGCAGATGAATACAACAAAGAACTAAAGCCCCGCCTCACCCAGGTCGGGTTCTGGACCTGGTTGAAAACACCCATGCATCTAGCTGGTAGATTGCCAAAACTTCGCCGGTGTCGTGCCGAAAAGTGATGGTCTGCCGAAAATTGATTGCATTATTTATTGCAATAAGTAGAGGCTTCAATCATTTTGTTATAAGTAGAATACTGCATTTTATGGGTTGTTTTCGACATTTGAAGGTATTTTAACAGGTAAAAAGGGCTGGATTTGTTGGTACACAGCAGGTAAAATAATGCAGAGTCATACGGATATTTGCAAAAGAGATCATGTCTTTATTTTATATATAGCTTAGCAGTAAGTCATGTTATTATAGGCTACAGTCCGTTTTCCAAATACAAACACGTATTCCATCGGCAACAACATGCTTCTATTATTTACTATAATCATGTAAATGTCATACCTGATTAAGCTATAAACTGCAAACACTTATTTGGCCACAATTGTTATTATTATGTTAAAAGAAACGTTAAAGTATCACACAGACATACCACGGACATAAACTGATGGTTATTTGCACGTTATGTATGTTTAATCCAGCTGTAGACGTTAGGAGACTGGGCGAAATCAATTTTCGGCGGACCATCACTTTTCGGCACGACACCGGCGCCTTCAGCACCGCCCTAAACACGGTCGAGCCAACGCTGGACTAAGTTAATATATCTATGGAGGTAGGCTATTTTGTCATGTCAAATGTATTAATAATGTCATCAGAATGCAACCAAAGCACATGATAGCAATAAGTAGATCATAGATGGCTATAAATAATTATAAATCATACAAAATAAATGCCATGATGATCATGCCATGATGACTAGATTTTATACAGGGGTTACTATAATGATTTTGTTTCTCCTTGGAGTTTTTATTCAGACTTCGTAGCCCAGCCACATTTCTGGTATCGGGTGGTCTTCTGTAGGTCTTGTGTTCACGAAATGAAAAGAACAAACATACGGTCGTTTCTTCAAATGGGCTGCGTGGCGTGTCCGTTATTTCGGCTCCCATGTTAACCGGTTATTTAGAGCTTGCACACTGCCTGCGTGACACGCGCGTCTCAGGGAAAATGCGTGCATGCTAGAAATAGAATCGATGCCTATTTTTCACGCGACACGCAAGCGTTTCGGAAGCGTTTCCAGGCAAAATAGAATAGGAAAATATGTTTGTATGTCATTTTGATATGAATACATATTAATGACATTTTGATGTTTGAATTTAGGTTTTGACATAAATGCAGATATAGCCTAAATGTAAAAAAATATATATATATTATCGATTTTCAAATATTGCACCTGTCAATACAGAACGAAATATTCTGTAGCCTATTTTGCCGTCAATACTGCCGACGTTGTCTTTGCTGCTATATATTTATGTTTAACATTAAGTGCCTTCCACAACTCTCTCCCCATATGTCGAATATATCACCAATGAGGCTTATCATGTCACCTAGCAGCAGCAACGCCTCGTCAGAGACGTTTCTGGTGTGCAAAGACATAGAAAACACCACGCAACAGAAACGCCACGCAGCCAGTGTGTCGCCGGTCGTATAGGGCGCCTGATTATTAAAATGTCAATAATTCGATGATTAAAACACTCCTGCTCCAAGTAAATCTTTCTTTTGTGCCAGTTATTATGACAACCTCTAACTGCACAAACAATCCCGGTCTTCCTCGAAGCCATAACGATGAGTTTGTTGTTACGAACAATGCTCGCCAGTGACCGGAAGTGCCTTACCGGAAGTCTCGCACAAAATACCGTCAACTGGCTGCGTCCGTATTTCCGTTAAAAATAAGGTGAATATCACGGGAATTACCCTAAACATGCAGACCCGACATCAACAGATGAAACACACAGAGAGAAACACAGAGACACACTTCCTTAAAGGACTTCCTGTGTGGTTTCTGTATATTCGCTAAATATTATGCACTCTTTTTGCAAATCTCTACACACGTTCTCACTCACTAAACTTTGCACTGCAATGCACTTGTGCTGCAAACCTACAACTACAGCACAACTAGAGTTAAACACAACTACAACAAGCGTCATCATTTACACACAACGGCTCAAAATTATTCACACTTGTTTCTAATGATGTAATCAAACCAACTGTACAAACTATGAAGTTTCAGAAGAGATCAGAGGAGATCAGAAGAAGTGAAAATGAATCATCAGACTCAGAATAAACAAAAATCGGCACACTGCTACTTCTGCTCCCAAAGATTTATAAAAAAAAGCAACGTTTCGACCCAAACAAACGGCCTGATGAAGACCTTTAGGGTCGAAACGTTGCTTTTTTAAATAAATCTTTGGGAGCAGAAGTAGCAGTGTGCCGATTTTTGTTTATTTTGAGTTTACTTCCTCAATATGGCCAAACTTTATGGACTTATGATCATCAAGCATTATTTAATATCCGTTCATCTGTACCCGACCTCTCTGGCACTGGACAATACTTTCTTCCTTGGCTTGTGAGACCTCTGGTAAGGACGGCATCAGTCAATGCCAGATCCCTTGCAAACAAATCATTCACAACGACTTGGATTTTTTATTTACTGTCGAACATGGCTGAATGCTGTTGATCTCGCCCCTATTATGGAAGCAACTCCGGCTGATTGTGACTTTCTTAGGCTGGTGGACTGGCCATTATTTTTAACAAACGTTTTAAATGTCGCTTATTGCCATTTATGAACTATCAGAGTTTTGAAGCCCAAGTGAGGATGTTGTATTACAAGAAACCAGTGCTTTGTGTAAATGTTTATCGTGCTCCTAAATATCACAAAGACTTCATTGAAGAATTCTCAGATTTTTTGTCTCACATTGTTCTAGAGCTGTAATCGGGCCTTAAAAGTTCGGCCCGAAAAGGCCCGAGCCCGACAGAGTTTGGCCCGAGCCCGACAAGTGCATTTTGATTGACAGCTTTTTAAAAGCCCGAACCCGTTTACAGCCCGACTGTCCAAAAGGCCGTCTATCAGCAGTGATAAGAGTGTCGGAGAATAGCGCGGACACGCGCTTCACACCGCGAGCCGGCACACGCACCACTCGGCGGAAAAGGGAGAGAAAGAAAAAAAGAGACTGCGCCGCACGCACACAGCACCTTTGTCTTTCGTAAAAAAAGGAGTAATTTATACATTTTTTAACATCATTTATTCATGACTAACGGAGGCTAGAGGCCACTTGGAAGTTGGAACAAAGAAATAAAATAAGTCCTCCAGAGACCAGCCTCCATTTCACCTCCTCAAGATCCATTTTCACGCTAATCTAAACACATCACCTGACCGCTCATTTACCACGCAACCCGAAGCGCGAGCCCGAGCCCGTGTAAAATAATAGAAATTAAGACCGAACCCGACCAAACCCGTCGGGTCCCGTCGGGTTCGGGCAAAGATCTTCAGCTCTACATTGTACTACTGTCTGATTCAATCTTAATTGTTGGTGATTTTAGTGTATGTTTGCTGCCCAGGAAAACCTATGGTAGCTGAATTCATAGAAATGTTGGACTCTTGATTTAGTCTGTTAGGAGTAGCACCCATAAACTTGGCCATTCTCTCGATCTCGTTCTGTCTTTAGGAATCTCGATTTGTGATCTTAATATCATGCCTCATAGTTTTTCTGATCATTGTCCAGTGGTATTTAATGTGTGTCCTTCTGCTCCTGTGTCGATGGTATGTTCCCGTATATTCACTCCACTTACAGCATCAGAATTTCTAAAAGCTTATTGCCTCTTCACAAATCCCTTGTATCGAGTCTGCATCTCCCTCTGTCGATCCAGATGAGTTGATTTCAACATTTAATTCTGTCTGTATGAACATCACGGACTCTATTGCTCCATAGAAAACGAAGGAAAGAAGAGACAGAACTCGGGCTCTTAGACGGGAATATAGAAGAGCAGATGTTAAGGGAAAGTCTTGCAAAATACCAAAAAGCTGTGAAATATTATAGAGCAAGTTACTTGTCTGATATGATTGCTAAAAACCCGCCGCGTGAGCTTTTTGCTGTTATCAATAGACTGCTTTGTCCAAGTACAAAACTTAGCTTTACTTTATCATCGGCAACGTGCGATGTGATTTTTTGTTGAGAAAATAAATGGAATCAGAGCAAGTGTTTCATCTATGGTCGCTAACCCAGTGCTAACAGATTTAACTGGAATGTATTCTTTTAGTCAGTTTGAACTGGTGTCACTCTCTGACATTAGAGATGCAGTTGCACTGTCCATTCTTAAGGAAGGTGCTGATAGTCGGCTCAAGTATCTTATCTATTATTATTAGTGGTCTACAGAATGGCATCGTACTACGTTGCCTAAAGCAAGCTAATGTTAAGCCCTATCTTCTAAGTCTGGACCCACATGGTTAAAAAAAAATTATCTACCAATTTCAATTGTCTGGCTTGTCTAAGGTACTTGAAAATGTTAATAAAAGTACCTTAAAAATAATAATATTTTGGATAAATTTCAGTCTGGTTTTAGGGGTGGTCACCGTACAGAATCAGCCCTTTTGAGAGTTGTTGATGATCTTCTTTTAATTACGGATGCAGGTAATCATGCAGCATTTATTTAACTGGATTTGTCAGCAGCCTTGAGACTTTGCATTTTCCCCCGTTCCACTGCCTGTGTTTGGCGTCTTGCGTCTTCGCTTTGAAAGATTATGCTTTCTGTGTGAACCGGCACTGAGTGAGTATCATAAGGTAATATGCAGATTTGTGTGCTGTGCCTTTTAAAATGTATCATGAGTTCTGAGCGTTCTCACAACTCTGTACTCATTCATTTGTATGTTCATCTTTTTGTTTGGGCTGTTTAATATTAGGATTTTTGTTTAAAAAAAACTCTACCATAGCACTGCCCCGCAATATCAAGCCCCGCCCATTAATCCCGCCCCCAGCACCCCCCTGGTAAAATATGTTCCCGCGGCTGGCGTGCGCCTGGCAAATCCGCCGTTATAATAGCAATCCGCCATAGAACAAGTGCGCCTGCTCTTAAAGGGAATGTGAGATGACGCTCTGATTGGTTTATTTCACGTTACGCCCAAACCACACCTATGAATAATGAAGCTACTTCAGACCAACACATTTTAGATTTGTGTCAGAGAGTCATTTATCCCGCCGGTATAATAGCAACAGCGCCAAGACCCGCCCACAAAGTTACTTGTGTTTTGCGCTTGATACTTGCGTTTCAGATCGTTAAAATAGGGCCCAGAGTGTGTGTAAGAGGAGGAAGAGGATGATGAGGAAGAGTGTGTGTAAGAGGAGGAAGAGGATGATGAGGAAGAGTGTGTGTAAGAGGAGAAAGATTGTGTGTAAGAGGAGGAAGAGTATGATGAGGAAGAGTGTGTGTAAGAGGAGGAAGAGTGTGTGTAAGAGGAGGAAGAGGATGATGAGGAAGAGTGTGTGTAAGAGGAGGAAGAGTGTGTGTAAGAGGAGGAAGAGTGTGTGTAAGAGGAGGAAGAAGATGATGAGGAAGAGTGTGTGTAAGAGGAGAAAGATTGTGTGTAAGAGGAGGAAGAGTGTGTGTAAGAGGAGGAAGAGTGAGTGTAAGATGAGGAAGTGTGTGTGTAAGAGGAGGAAGAGTGAGTGTAAGATGAGGAAGAGTGTGTGTAAGAGGAGGAAGATTGTGTGTAAGAGGAGGAAGAGTATGATGAGGTGTCCTTCACCATGTGTCTTGCTCTTCACAGACATTAGTGTGTGTGTGTGTGTGTGTGTGTGTGTGTGTGTGTGTGTGTGTGTGTGTGTGTGTGTGTGTGTGTGTGTGTGTGTGTGTGTGTGTGTGCACTGTGATTGTAGTGATTTGCTAAGGCTGATTATCCTGAGACTGCTCCTGTAACTCCGGTTCCTTTTCCCGTGATAACGGAATCTGTGGATGAGAAGAGTGTGTGTAAGAGGAGGAAGAGTGAGTGTAAGAGGAGGAAGAGTGTGTGTAAGAGGAGGAAGAGTGAGTGTAAGATGGGGAAGAGTGTGTGTAAGAGGAGAAAGAGGATGATGAGGAAGAGTGTGTGTAAGAGGGGGAAGAGTGTGTGTAAGAGGAGGAAGAGGATGATGAGGAAGAGTGTGTGTAAGAGGGGGAAGAGTGTGTGTAAGAGGAGGAAAAGGATGATGAGGAAGAGTGTGTGTAAGAGGAGGAAGAGTGTGTGTAAGAGGAGGAAAAGGATGATGAGGAAGAGTGTGTGTAAGAGGAGGAAGAGTGTGGCTGCATTTCAACACCTTTCTTACTGTCAGTAAAAGTGTTGTTGTGTGATTACCTCTGTCTCCAACTCTCATGGTGATTACACCTGTGTGTGCCTTTAGAGGGCGTGTGTGTGTGTGTGTGTGTGTGTGTGTGTGTGTGTGTGTGCCTTTAGAGGGCGCTTTAATTCTGTGGGTGAAATTCCCAAGGTGGCGTAGTCGGAAAGTAATATCAAACTGTTTATGTTGTCTGTGTGATTCAACAGATTGAAATGGAGTGGAGAAAGAAAATCACCGGCTGGAGCCTCAGAAATCACAGATCAGCAGAAATCAAGAAGACTGAGAGAAAAATGGAGGACAGAAATGAGACACAAACCAGAGAATCTCCAGAGAAAAGAGGACAGACATTTGATAGATGTGAGAGTGAGGAGATACTAAAGCCAAACTGTGAGTGCTGTTATAGTCTTATAGTCTTGCTAGATTTACTATTATTGTCTTCACACATACCAGATGTGCGATTGTGTTTAATATGTTTTATAGATTGAGAATATAACAACAAATCCCAAACAATATGAATAGTCTGATATATATTTGTGATTTCTAGTCTCCTGTGATCCAGACGAGCCTGTAAAGTTTGATTCTGATGTCAAAACTGAGGAGAGATTCTCATCAAACCCTTCATCATGATCTCAAGATCACACAACATCAGTGACGTCCAGATACCAGAAGACCTGAACATCTTCATCATCATCATCATCATCATCATCAATCTGTGATGCAGAAAAAAACTGCATATTTGTATTTTAAACCTGTTCTTGCTGCTTCACTGACACACTAGTGTTTCCTACCTCTGATAGTGTGTAAAAATAGCGAACACTTGCACATGCTTATATATATATATATACCTCATCCAGGTCTTACTCGAACCTGGGCCCGGTTCCCCGATAACGCTCACTCTTAGCGCGCTAAGATATATCTTACCAAAGTTGTTTATGTTCCTAAGTGTGTTCCCCGAACCATACCTTAGGAAGCTGCTTAAGATAAACCTTCTTACGTGCGACGTTACCCTGTGCTGTCCGTGGCGATGCTGCTGAATCTGCTGATATCGACGGCTCGAGAATCAGTTATTCTCTCGTGCAGAGGCTGTTTATGTGAGAAAGTGCTGTTCTTTATAAAAGAAGCACCTCAGAAATAGTAGAAATTACATTTATTAGGACTCATGGGATATTATAAAAAATAATCCAAACTATAATAGCCTATAATAGCCTAGCCTACATATTTTAAAATTGTATCATATATTTCTGCCATAATAACCATTTCAAAATTTTTACATGCTTTCTTCTCTTTCCCATTTTTGTTCGCTGAGGTGGAGCTGCGATGAAATATTGTTCTTGGAAATACTTTCCAGCATTTCAGTAATAAAAGTGTACATCTTGCGTACGGTGCTCGGCAGTGATCAAAAAGGATTTAAACAGTGGATTTTGAAACTCTTCTTGTAAACTCAGAGATGTGGATTCAGACGGCAATTAAATTACCACACGACCTGTTTGTCAAAAAACAGTAGGTACTAATTTGGCCAGGGATTTTTACGCGGGTTGGGTGAGAAAAAACACTGATATTATGGATTCGGACGGCACTAAAATCACAGACTTACCCCTGTAAATGTTTAAAATACCGGACGAGCCCATGAGAAGCAATATTAGCGTCCGAATAGGACTTAGCTGACTGTAGCCTATACTTTCACTGGCCTTTAAAAGCGCTTAATTAATTAAATTAATAATATTGTATAATAATATAATTAAAAATCTAACAACAATCATAATGACAATTTTATTCTTTGCATGAAAACACTTGAATTAGCCTAACTGAACACTGTCTGTGTGTATTAAAACTTCAGAATTATATTCGTATAGACCTGCAACAGTGATAAGGTGAAGCTAAGAGTGGTCCAGACCAACCTCACGAAAGTGTGACTTACAAAAGATATACTTAGCGTACGAACGTGTCGGGAATCGTGCCATAACGTTAAGAGAGAGGTTAAGGAATAGGTTAAGAACTACTTAGCAATAAGAACGTTTTGGGGAACCGGGCCCTGGTCCTTGTCCTCCAGGTGCTTTAACAAGGAGGGTAAAGACTAAAGACTCCAGCATTCAATTTAAAACGAATAGCAAGTATAAGCTGACCTCCGTTAAATAAGAAAGAGAAACACACTGGACAAACGGCTGGTCCATCACAGAGAAACACAGTCATAAACACACTTCATGTGTCTTCAGGAGAACTGTGCACTGGAGAACATCTGTGAGTGACTGAAGCCCCACCGAAATATTAATCCACTAGAAAACATAATCTCTCTAAACACACACACCTAAACATGATATTCACGTCCCTTTGGGCCTTTGAATGACAGTGTGGTTTATTTGATTTGTTTGCTTTTGTAATTTATGTGTGTGGTTGTTTTGTCACATCATGCAGTAATTCAGAATTCGGCTTCACTACGGATGCCTGGCTGCAACTTTACACTCCTTTTTTATGTTTCCGTTTGACAATAAATATTTTACTTTAAATGTTTGGCTTTCTTGTGTCCCAATTTTGTTGCTCCCTCCTGAGCCAAGTAACAAAACTGAATTTACCTTTAGAACTCTGGATTTCCAGAGTAATTCACTGCAGCAACTGCAGCAAACGTGTGTGTCGAGTTTCTTAAAGGGATAGTTCACTTTGAAATTAATTTTTGATATGTTTTAGCTTACCTCAAGGGCATCCAAGATGTAGGTGTCTTTGTTTCCGCAGTAGTTTCAATTTTGATATTTTTAGGTCAAACCGTTCTTGTCTGTCAGTCATATAATGCAGGTCTGTGGTCACTGTCTCAAAACACAAGCACAGAGTCCAAATTAAAACAATTCCCCATCGTCCAAATGAAACAATTCCCCATCATAAGTACACATTGATGGCCTAAGACACGAAACGAGCGGTTTGTGTGAGAAAACGAACAGTATTGATATCGTTTTTAGCTCTTGAAAACAGCACATGTCCAAATGATCTGACGGCGCGGGCGAGTATAGATGTATACATAGATGTCGCCTTGGCTACGGTTTCGTTCCAATGAACTGCAGTAGCCAAGGCGACATCTATGTATATATCTATACTCGCCCGCGCCGTCAGATCATTTGGACGTGTGCTGTTTTCAAGAGCTAAAAATTATATCAGAAAATTATATATTTTGGGAAATTAGATGTTTATTAAGCCTTGAATCAAAATTAAAAAATTTTTTTTTTGCCAACTCATTTTGTTTATGATATATTTTTTGTATCACATTTGATACATCAGGCTTTTTGGGAACGTTTTGCTTACAACCGTGTAGAGTTTAGATACAAAAAATCTATTATGCCTTTAACAGTTTGAAAACATAGCAGTTTCTGTCTTTGTTCAGGCAAAGATGCACCTTACACTTCTCACAGTACACATGTGAGAAGTGATTGTTGGTGCAATGCTTGCATCTTTGCACCAACAAAGTGCAAAGATGCACTTTGGCAGCCTATAGCTTTAGGCGGCCTATAGCTTTTTTATTTATTTATTTGATTTATTCCCATTCGGAAATATTTTTTTTATTACTAAGCAACCACTGAATGGAACAACACACATTATATGTCATTTTAAAGATTAGGATCTCAGCTTTTTAATGCATCTAATTACATTTATTAACATCTAACGAGTGCTGAGTAATCCCTCTAAAACCAAGTGTACCGCCAGCAGGCGCCACCTATCTGCGAAAATATTCATTACCATATTTTTCAAAAATCTTGCCTTGATTAACACAAAGTTGATGTCATTTGAAAGCTTAGAGTCTGAACTTTACAGTGAATGTATCCACTTTGAAAAACTCTTAAGTATCTTAAGTATTAAGTACTCTTAAGTATCTTAAGTATTGCTGAGTTATTTGCTGATAAATAGAATTTCTTTTTTTTCATAATCTATAAAATAATGTACTGCAATGTGTCAAAAACATCATACAGCTCATGAAACATTCTCAGATAATTGAAAATGGCACTTCATTTTTTACAGCATATTATTACAATTAAAATGAGCCCAAAATTAACATAATCTATTGCTTTTATGACAAGATATTCTTCATGGTGAAAAAAATGCCCATGAGGGGGTGTCAAAGACTGTACAAATAGGCCATCTCTTTTCCAAATGCTGTTTTGATTCCTTTATCCAAAAATTATTATTTTATTGAAGGGGGACTTCACTAAAAAAGAATTTTCCTCCTACCTTATTTCCTTCCTGAGTTATTCCATGACAAATAAGAAAGATATGCAAAATCATAATAAAAATTATATATATATATATTGTCTTTTATCCGCCGTTTCTTGGCAGGACAATGTCCAAATGTAATGTAATTTATATTTTCAAAAAATTTAAAAAGAGTTCTTTCAAACGATACCTACCTTTTCTGATATGTTAAAGGGTCGTAAAAAAAAAAGTCACACTTAGCTTCCTCCCGCCCGAAAATGGGCGACATATCCCAGATAGCACCGACTATTTGATGTGCATTTTACATCTGGAAGACATATTTTTAAGAGTGTTTGCTCATCTGCAATACGTCTATAGCCCAGAGGGTTAATATGGCATTTCAGTCATTAATTGCCATTAATTGAATCATCCCAATATTGTTAGTGTTTGCATTGTGGTAGTCATAAAGTAGATAACATTACTACAATTTGACATTACCATTAATACCTGCAGTATCAAATTTGATAGACAATTTCCAACACGATTTAATTGTAATTTAACGATTAAATTATTAAGTAATTATGCATTATTTCAATTCAGAAAGTGTTAAATTAATTATATCAGGCGCAATCCAATATTATTTTTTATCTTAACAACTTGAAATTAGCCTTTATTTTACTGCCGAAAGCATCTGGCTTGATCCAATCGCAGCCGCCATTTTGAAAAGCTAAAAAATCACCCCTCTACTGCCTGCAGTACAGTGAAATTCCACAAGATGGCAGAATACACGTATCAAAATTGATACAACCGGTTTTCAAAGAAAGTATTGCTCTCACTGATTCAATATATGTCTTAGAAACTCGTGTATCAAATATGATACGTGCGGCTTTAAAGGGTTAATTAGTGATTTGTAGAATAGGATTAGTCATCTGTGCTCCTGCAATGAAGAACTGTTGTGTTTGTGGGAGAGAGAAAAAAATCTTCAAGTTCTCTGTGACTTCAAATGTACTGATACACACGTGTGGCTCTTCTCTACAACTACAAATTCCTACGGTGGCCCAGTAGTGCACAACACAACGAATTTTAAAAAGCAAACATAAGTTCACAACACAACAAAATTAAGCCACAACACAGCGGAAATGAATTCACAACTCGTCGGAGTCGGCAGTCTTAATAGGCTATATCAATACCACGATTAGTTTGAACAGTATGTAACCATTGTATATCAACATAAAATATACTTCAGAATCACCTACATGAATTATAGCTGCGTATTTATACTGGAGAATGCTTTGACGCGCTACCACAGCGTATCCCTAAGGGAACGTCTGGCACTTCCACCAAGTGGTTAAGAAGCTTATCTTCAGTGATCTGTCTCTAGCATGTTAACCACTTTCTCTATTGATACTGTATTCTGACGTACTGTACATGAAGCGAACAGCCTTAAAAATGAATCATCTGTTCTTCTCGGCTGCAAGGTAAATCACATTTTTATTTTGGTAGCAGTTTTCATGAGGTCTTTGAGATGAAACCATATCTGTTCAGCTTAAACCACTACTGGTGTTTGTCAAAGACCTGATCTGTGATATAAAAGGGAGATAGCTCATAAAACTGTTGATAATCATCTGTCTGTATCTGTAACCCACACACAATGAAGAGAAACTCTCTTTCCTGCACTCAATGAAGAAGATTCCCTCAGTGTTTGTCATTCGAAGGTGATGAGAATCAGCTGATCGTTGTTCTTGTTATGATTGTATGTGTGAGAAGATATTTTGAAATAAAGCGGCTCCAGATTGCCCTTTGACCCTGTCCTGCAGTCTCGTGTCTCCCTCTACAGGAGATCATCAGAATCACAGCAGAGTTAAAGAAGCTACAGATGAAAATGTGTTTTACAGCAACAAATGAAAACACTTCCAGATTTCAGTTCATCAGGGAATATGAAAATCAACAAGTTGTAATTTGAAGGGAATCATTATTGAAGTCAAACACAAAGATGTCAAATGTGCGTCACTATAAAATATGACTTCTGCTGTTTTGATATTATTCTGAAGGTTTGAATGGTTTGATCAGAATCAAGATCTCTTTAGTTCCAGTGAATTCTGTGACGCTTCCAGCTTTAATATCATAAAGCAGCCTGTGATTATGATGATGAGTTTATGACAGAATCACTTTTATTCTCCGCTTTCTCCATCATGTGCTTCATCTGTCGTTTCACACAGAAGATCTCTCTGTTTCTCTTTCTGATAGAGTTAGAAACAGGGAATAATTGATGTTCTTCCCAGAGACTGTGTTTCTGGATTCTTCTGTTAGCAGAAGCTGATGATGATGTTTCATATCAGGCAAATCTCCATCAGCTCCTGATTCAACAATATGACAAACTCAGATCACTCATACATGCATTACAATCATGAGTCTCAATATAATATGTTTTATAAAAGCTAATAAAACACATTGAATAATGCAATTATTTCTACAGAATATGTTAGAAATTTTAATCTAAATTGAAAATAAATCAACACATTCACAGAAAGTATCTTCTACGTATGGGAGTCTCATTATAATTTGTTTTCCTCATTTAAAAGCTATTGAAAGATGTAATTTCTGTACAGAAGATGTTAGAAAATGTCAAATGCTAGTTCTATTCCTCCTAACACACAGAATATGATCTGCAGTTTTCATCTTTGTCCACTAGATGTCAGAAGTAGATTTGAGGTGAAACTCAAAGGCCTTTAGTTTCAGGATCAGTGTTTCTGAAACACACACTTGCGGTCTTTGCTTTGAACACTTTTACATGATGTATTTCCTCTATTTGACACAAGGGTTCATGTATAGACGAATCCGGCGAAACTACCGGAAGTAAGCGGGCGCCATAACTGAGCTGTTGCTGGGTAGCGTTGCGCCAGTGCCTCCTATCTTTCAGCTTGTAAAGTAGACCTGCCGTATGACTGCAAAACTTCCCTCTGTTAGCCATGCAATCACAGTGCACGTCTACAGCTTTCCCATTCTTCCTCTGCAGAGTTATTTGTACAGTATGAGTGTTGTTAATGGTCTGTGAAAATCGGACAGGTCCTTTTGGAACTATGTGTTTATCATCTAGAGTGTGCATTATTTGACCAACCCATCCAGAGCTCAGATAATAATTTTAACCCTCTATCAGTGACCTGTAGTTGGCATTTTGTTGATCATCGGATGCCAGGCGAAGGAGAAAATACTCTTGAATACCTTAAAACAACAGAAAGGGCGCGTTGGGGCAGTAGTAACATTACTATTATGTCTGTTGTTAATGTTTGATTTGCTTGACTGTGACTCTCACTCTGAGAACCAACAACGCTAGCAGTTAGCTGTACCTTACCCTTTCCTTTTGAAATGTGAAAATGAGATAAATAATGGTCACAAATGAAAAACATGAATTTGTTTATTTGATATCATTCATTTATTTATTGTTGCCAAATGGACAGATCTTTTTATAGTTTCCTCGTTAGCTAGTCTAGCTAGCATAGTTATTGCCAAGCTATTTTCATAAATAATCTGTAAGATCGTTTGCACCTTCATCTGTGACTGGAGGCCACTGTCTAACATCATCAACCCAACAAGTCATACTGCCTGGCTGTAGCTGTCATCGAGGGTGCGTTATCACGGAGGTTTGTTTACATACCAGTAACAGCTCAGTAATGGCGTCGCCACAAGATGGCAGCCTACACAGAACGCTCGTCGGATTCGTCTATAGGCGTAAAGACTACAAGTGTGTGTTTGATTACTCGATGGCACACACTTAAGGCTGATTTATACTTCTGCGTCGGACCTACGCCGGAGCCTCTACGCTGTAGGCAACGCATTGGTTTTCATTTATACTTCTGCGTCATTGTCCGCGTTGACGCGCAATTACACATGCAGAGGGAGCGGTCCTAGCAGACCAATCACAGCGCTTGCGTCCACGTAGAGTTGACGCATTGTTACATTTTTGAAGAGGTGCATGTCAGGTTAAGGCCTCATTATACTTCTGCGTCGGACCTACGCCGGAGCCTATACGCCGTAGGCAACGTGTTGGTTTTAATTTATACTTCTGTGTCGTTGTCCGCGTTGACGCGCACCTAGGGAGCGTGTGAAACCCCGAGGGAGGGGTTCTGGCAGACCAATCACAGCGCTTGTGTCCGCGTAGAATTGACGCGTTGTTACATTTTTGGAGAGGTGCACGTCAGGGTACGCCGTAGGGTACGCGCGCTACACACAGCCTACGACGTAGCTACGGCGGCAGTTCGACGCAGAAGCATAAATAGGCCTTTATGCCGAAGGGTACGCGCGCTACACACAGCTTACGACGTAGCTACGGCGGCAGTTCGACGCAGAAGCATAAATAGGCCTTTATGCCGAAGGGTACGCGCGCTACACACAGCCTACGACGTAGCTACGGCGGCAGTTCGACGCAGAAGTATAATTAGGCCTGTATGCCGAAGGGTACGCGCGCTACACACAGCCTACGACGTAGCTACGGCGTGAGTTCGACGCAGAAGTATAAATTGGGCTTTAGTCCTGCAAAAAATGCAAGTGTTTAGAGCTTTTATGTATTATATTTTCAATACTTTGCATTTTAAAATAAACTTCTACATGTCTGTTCAGTAGTCGCTATAACTAACAGAAGACACACATTTTAAACTGTAGTGCTTCTAATAAGTGATAAAAACAGTTGCAAATGTTGTACAAAATAGGCCTACACACACCATACTCATCTCTGCACCAATAACATGTGCAACACTTTGTTTTTACTACCAAACTATAAATTACAGTGGAATGTTTTCCTCGACATCTCGAATAAATCAGAGAATCTGATCTGAAGCTCAATGAGGACAAACTCACTGACACTCAAACACATCAGATCTTATTCATCAGTTTTATGAGGAAACTAGTTTTAGAGAACAGAAAAGTGCAGACAATGCAAACTAGCTGATCTTAAATATACTGTCATGAAAACTGAGATTAATTCTGAATGACTGTATAAAGACTGAAAGGCATGTAAGACTAAGACAGTTTTAACTTAAATAGTAAAGGTGAAACAAATAAAAACTATGGACTATAATGTAAATGTTCTGGTGAAAGTGATTCTACAAGAAACAAACACATTTTGAGAAATAATAGTCTAATAATATCTATAATGTTAAATCTTCTCATTAGATTATTATACAACATTAAGCCTTTATTTCTCTGCTTTCCAACAAACACAAAGAAAGCTTTAGAAATGAATCGTCTGTTCTTCTCTTCTGGAAGAGGAATTATATTACAGTCAAACCCATCACTGATTCTGATCTACAGTAAAATAATAAAGTCTAATCAGCCGTCGATCATTACAATAATAACACACTTGTGATTCAGTGAGTTCAGAAGAGCTTTGGTGGATTTGAGAAAGTTGGAGCTTAAAGGAGAGAAATATGAAGAATATATGTGAGAAAATCTGTTGAATCGACTTTCCTTTAGCCGGAGAAAATATCAAATAAAACTGGTAGAGAGGTCAATGAACTGTTGACAGAATGATTCTGTTGGTACTTTATAGAATAATGACAGCCAGCCAAGATAAGAAAATGCAGAAGTACTCGAATTCAGTCAAACAAAGAAGAAAGCAGAACCACTGATCTGGAAGAGTGTTTCCTGTTTTAGTCTGTCATGTTAATGTGGCAGCTTTGACTAGAGGTACACTAAAGATTTAGGAAGTTGTAAACGCAAAAAATGTACTATAACAAAAGTCGACCGGAATAAGCCCAGGCAAGGCAGCAGTGCGTTACATCAACAGACGCGCATCTCGTCCCGCAATACAGAGGTGAAACCCTTGATCCGGTCACTCAATCTGTCGAACACGAAACAGAAAAATTACTAATAAAACAAAAAAAGACAAACCACGCGAATGGCTCTGATACATACCGGAAGTGTTCTCAGCACAGCACCATACGTGAACGCTGACCTCAACATGCCACCGTATGCTCGTCAATGATCAGACTCGGAATAGTAAATACACATTCCATTGACGAAAAATCCTCATTAAAACAGACGTACCAACCTCAAAACCCGGGGCAGCCTGTGCACAGCCGCAGCCGAGACGGCACTCCAGATCTATCCCATTCATAGATGTACTTCCGTAAAAGGGGCGGTACGGATGACAACGCATCCCATAAGCGACAAAAGTCCCCCCATTGTATACTATGACATCAGACTACTGATAGGTTCAACGTTTTCGCATGACGCTGGCCAATAAATAACAAGGGTACACTTCACCCTGCTACACTTATATTGGTCTGTGGACAGACTCGACCGACTCGACTCAGGAGGAACATAAACATAACGGTAGAGTTTAGACAACGAACCAGCAAAGGACTGAAAACACAGGGAGAATACATAGGGAGAGCAAACAAAAGAGGGTAATGAGGGAGGAAAGGTGGGGCAAATGAACCAATAATCAGGTAACAAGGTGGGCAGGGTTAGACAATCGACAGGAGAGCACGTGGCACAAGGAAACATACATGACTCACACCAACATGACTAAAACACAAGCACATGGCCAATAAAACAAACGCTCGCTCACATGACAAGACAGAACAGGAGTGTCAGGGTTTAGTCACAAGAAATAGACTAGACAGAAGTGACAGAACCCTGACAGTTGCTCATCTTTGTTCATCTCCAGAACACAAATGACAATATTTCTGATGAAATCCGTCGGCTCAGGAGGGGCTCCACTGACAGCTATTTATTACCACTTTGAAGGCCCAGACAGGAAGGAAAGAAGAAATTGTTGAATAAAGTCATTATTTTGTTTTTTTGGCGCACAAAAATTATTCTCGTCGCTTCATAAAATTAAGGTTGAACTACTGGAGTCACATGGACTATTTTAACAATGTCTTTTTACTACCTTTCTGAGCCATCAAATAACTAAAGGAGGCTAAAGATTAGATTAGATTAGATTAGATTCAACTTTATTGTCATTACACAAGTACAGGTACAAGGCAACGAAATGCAGTGACTGCATAAAGACTGCAGACTCCAGCATTCAGAGAAACACATCCATAAACACACTTCATGTGTCTTCAGTTCACTGGAGAACATCTGCAGCTCGTCTGAGAGTGACTGAAGTCCCACCGAAATATTCATCCACTAGAAAACATAATCTCTATAAACACACTCACCTAAACCTGTCGTTCACTTTCCTCAGGGCCTTAAAAGACGGTGGGTCCTGTTTGATTTATTTCCTTTTGTTATTTGTGTGATTGTTTCATTTTGCACACACCACATCCAGCTTTCATTCAACATGGTGAAACAATTGAGGCTCTGAACTTCATAAGTTGTACACGGCTACGTGAGTTAACCCTCTGGGGACCAAGGTGTTTTTGGGGTCCTTGAGATGTTCTGACATGCCTTGACATTTGTGCTTTTTTCAGTTATTTATAAACATGTTAATGGCTAAGGTGTAAATTCACTCTATATAGCACAAACAGGGCTACCATAATATGCGAGCAACGTGTATGTAGATGTTTGTATTTTTAAGAGAATAATGTTTATGCGTGGTTATTGGAAAAAATAAAAATGAAAGTTGCTGAATTAAGACCACAAAACACATATTAAATATGTGCCCAACGTTAGATATGAGCAAAAATTGCTAAACAAAAGCTTATTAGATGTGGCAGTATATTCTACAGTAGCCTAAAAACTGTTTAATACGTTGCTTATACAAAATTCATTTTATTTCAACATATTCCAGTCGATTTTTACTCATCTCAGTAGGCTACAGCAAAGCAGTTTATTCTTTCACACACAGACGCGCGATTCATATTTAGGCAAAACAGTCTTTACAAATATGTACCCTTCATTCATCTCACAGAAAGGCGAGTCATATTATAGAAATGCGATTCATCTTTTTGCGGTTTACATAGGCCTACACTAACGTTATTCCAAAACGTTATTACACATCAACACTTGAGAAAAGAAAACAGCCTACCTCACTCCTCAGCGGGATCTGCTCCTCATATCAATAAAGTAGGCTACATGTAGGAGCGGTCGAAGTCTCGGACGTGGAGCTCTCGGCATCTCGAAAACACCGCGCTGATATTGATTCTCGTTTTAGTTCTCCTTTTTTATCCAAAGTCTGCTTGCCATGGTCCATAATGTTTGAACGAAACAACAACAGCGTGCAGATAGACATTGCGAACTACACAGTGGTACACCGTCGCCTTGGTTACTATCAGAGGGCTCTGGTTCATGGCTCTGGTTGCTATGTACGAGCGGAAACCAGGGAGAACGCGGATATGACGCCATTGACGGCGACAAAACGG
This sequence comes from Rutilus rutilus, assembly GCA_021464565.1. Lineage (NCBI taxonomy): Eukaryota > Metazoa > Chordata > Actinopteri > Cypriniformes > Leuciscidae > Rutilus > Rutilus rutilus. Next base: position 35,874,549 of record JAJAQA010000017.1, read on the forward strand.
AAATAAAGAAACGGGACGTGTCTTCGAATTAAATTACAAATTTCTCCTGGTTTGAAAGTTGTTGGAAACAGTCGGGATAATGTAAGTACACAACTAAAAAAAATATCTAACATAGATACAGTGATTTTTGCAATTTTTTATGCAAAAAAGTTACATATTGTGCCTTTAAAGTCGGCATGAAACGGAAGTTGAGATTGTCATTTTTTTCCTTGTTGTGACGTATATCCGAATGAAACGGCTTCTGAAATTAGAAAAATAATTTAGGGCGGGGCTTGATTTCGTCCATCGGGAATTGATTGGATCGTTGGAGGTTGGGCGTTGCACACAAAATGGAGGCAGATTTGAATGCCAGTTTAAATTTGTGGAGGATTTCTGAGAGGCGGTGTAGACACGATAGCCGCATCCTCATCGGCTCTGGCCGCACCCTTTCGCCATGGCACGTGACCGAAAGAGAAGAGAGGTCGTTTCGAGGGGGTAGGGAAGGGTAATGTATTTGATTAAAGATTATAAGGGTACACGAATTAAAAAAAAAAATTATGAATTGCACAGATAAATCATTTATAACAAACACTACAATATTACATGTAAAAAGAAGATTTGTCAAATTTGATTTCATGCCGACTTTAAATGTTTCCAGAAACAGTCTATCTATAGTCTAACAGTCTATAAGAGAGAAAATGAGGGAAACAAATCCAGAAAATCACATTGTAGGATTTTTTATGAATTAATTGGTAAATTCCTCGGTAAAATAAGTATTTGGTCAATAACAAACAAGCAAGATTTCTGGCTCTCACAGACCTGTAACTTCTTCTTTAAGATGCTCCTCTGTCCTCCACTCGTTACCTGTATTAATGGCACCTGTTTGAACTCGTTATCAGTGTAAAAGACACCTGTCCACAACCTCAAAAAGTCAATCAAAGACCAAAGAGCTGTCAAAGGACACCAGAAACAAAATTGTAGACCTCCACCAGGCTGAGAATCTGCAATAGGTAAGCAGCTTGGTGTGAAGAAATCAACTGTGGGAGCAATTATTAGAAAATGGAAGACATACAAGACCACTGATAATCTCCCTCGATCTGAGGCTCCACGCAAGATCTCACCCCGTGGGGTCAAAATGATCACAAGAATGGTGAGCAAAAATCCCAGAACCACACGGGGGGACCTAGTGAATGACCTGCAGAGAGCTGGGACCAACGTAACAAAGGCTACCATCAGTAACACACTACGCCGCCAGGGACTCAAATCCTGCAGTGCCAGACGTGTCCCCCTGCTTAAGCCAGTACATGTCCAGGCCCGTCTGAAGTTTGCTAGAGAGCATTTGGATGATCCAGAAGAGGATTGGGAGAATGTCATATGGTCAGATGAAACAAAAATAGAACTTTTTGGTAAAAACTCAACTCGTCGTGTTTGGAGGAGAAAGAACACCATACCTACTGTGAAGCATGGGGGTGGAAACATCATGCTTTGGGGCTGTTTTTCTGCAAAGGGACCAGGACGACTGATCCGTGTAAAGGAAAGAATGAATGGGGCCATGTATCGTGAGATTTTGAGTGAAAACCATCTTCCATCAGCAAGGGCATGAAGATGAAACGTGGATGGGTCTTTCAGCATGACAATGATCCCAAACACACCGCCCGGGCAACGAAGGAGTGGCTTCGTAAGAAGCATTTCAAGGTCCTGGAGACTCCAGATCTCAACCCCATAGAAAATCTTTGGAGGGAGTTGAAAGTCTGTGTTGCCCAGCGACAGCCCCAAATCATCACTGCTCTAGAGGAGATCTGCATGGAGGAATGGGCCAAAATACCAGCAACAGTGTGTGAAAACCTTGTGAAGACTTGCAGAAAACGTTTGACCTCTGTCATTGCCAACAAAGGGTATATAACAAAGTATTGAGATGAACTTTTGTTATTGACCAAATACTTATTTTGTTGCACTTATTGTATACTTATTTTAAATTCTTTAAAAATCAGACAATGTGATTTTCTGGATTTTGTTTCTCATTTTGTCTCTCATAGTTGAAGTGTACCTATGATGAAAATTACAGGCCTCTCTCATCTTTTTAATTGGGAGAACTTGCACAATTGGTGGCTGACTAAATACTTTTTTGCCCCACTGTGTGTGTATATATATATACCTCACCCAGGTCTTCAAACCTGGTCTTTGTCTTCCAGGTGCTAGAACAAGGAGGGTAAAGACTGCAGACTCCAGCATTCAGTTTAAAATGAGTTTTACTCACACAGCAAGTATAAGCAGACCTCCGTTACATACAGTAACTGTTGCATATCGTCACCTTCCTAAAATAATTGCTTAATAATAATAATAATAATAATATGCTACATAAAAATCATATTCAATATTCGAACTGAAAAAAAAAGACACCAACTATCACAGAATGACTGTTTACATAAAGCTAATAAAGAGTGCAATATTTAAAGTGTAAAACCTTCAGTTGAAAAGATATAACAGTTGTACAAATAAATATGCCTTTCGTCCTCTACATTTGAAAGTAGACGGGCTTCATTTACAGCTTGGTGAGGAATACAGTACAATCGAAACATTCTCTTCAATTTTTGGATGTTTCAGCAGAATCAGACCTTGATTTATCAATTCCGCTTTTTAAACAAAATTGGTTTAAAACCTTAAAACCTTATAGTGAGATATCTTAGTGAAGATCATACATTCAGATAATGGAATGAAAATAAACATTTACGGTATATTGAAAACAAATTTGACGACGTCCTTGATCCCCTTTACTAGTTTCTGAATGAAACCATTGTTTAACTCAGCTTGTAATCTTGCCATTTCCATTTGATTCTTTGCTAATTCTGCTCGCATTTTCTCTAGTTGTTCCCCTCGAAATTTGTGCTCTAGAGCCTCTGATTCCCTCTTTCGCTGTTCTTCATTCTCTTTCAGGATCCGTTGTTTCTCTTCCTCAATTGCTCTCTCTGCCTCCTGAAGCAAGTCATTAGTGTAATATTTTCCACCATTATCAAGGACCATTTCATCAATCTTGTGTAGCAGCTGCGTAACCTGGTTTGAATCCTTCTTCTTATTATCAATCACAAAATATTGTCCTCTGCATCTATTGACAAATTCTAGTAATTCTGGACTGTTGCGCACAAAAGTTTGAATGTCCTGTCCTTCTAGTTGATCTCCATGAGTGAACACTACCATGGTGTAATTTAATGCATTTTTACCAAATAATCTTTCAATGTATTCTATTGCTTTTGCATTTTCTTCTGTGTATCTTTCCAATCTAATAACAATCAGAATGGCATGCGGACCAGGAGCAGAATGAGAAATACACGTCTTAATTTCTCTCTCTACCTCTTCTTTACTCAAACTTGTGTCAAAAACACCAGGAGTGTCAATAATTGACATTTTTCTTCCATGAATAATCCTAAATTTCTTTTTAGACTCTCGGGTTACAGATGAAGGTGAAAGACATGATTCAAAGACTTCTTCTCCCAGGATGGTGTTTCCAGTGGCACTTTTCCCAACGCCGGTCTTTCCAACCAGGACAATCCGGAGCTCATTTTGTTCTGTTAAATAAATCACCACATTCAAGGCTTATTATTGATTTTCTGTTATTCATGACAGATAAAATAATTTAATTTTATATTAAAGCTATGTTTTGTTAATGCATACAAAGCACAAAAAGAACCACCAATAGAGGATAGGATAATGATTATTACCAATCCCATTTTCTTCGAGAACACATTGATTGAGGGAAGTTTCGGTCTCAGTCGTCCACATCTGCAAAAAGTGGATTTGGGGAAAGTGGTTGAAAGTAGATGGTATGCAAATAATTTTGGACAAGTAAATTCTATTAATTTTATTAACAAAACAAATAAATCCTGAAAATTTGTAAAAAAAAATAAACCGATGTCCATGTATTTTTAATAGTATAACAACTGACCCTGCGGAAGAGATATGAGGACATCCCCATCATCATTGCATGAAAACAGTTTTTTATCAGTCGTTTCATTTTATCATTTTTAAGTGAATATGAGTGGATTTTAAATAATGTGTTATGGTGAGCAGATGCAGTTTTAAAATGAAAATCTTGTTCATTAAGAAATGTTTTTATTTTTATTTGTTCTCTCTTCAAAATGTTTTTATCAAAACATGTGTCCTAATTTCACTTTTAATATTTGTATTTGCAGTGGAGTGAATCTTGTGACGATTTGTCAGATTATTTAAGACGTTCTAGGCTGTTTGATGAAATTACAAGATATCAACAAGAATCTTAAAAATCCTAAAATGATGAAAATATGAAAATGAACATTACATTGCCTTGAGGATTTTAATATTTAAATACTGACAGAAAGACTGTGATTGTTGGTTTGAATCACACTAGATCTCTTGTCCTAATATTATTATTTCAGTTTATTCTGAACATACAGAGCAACAGACAAAACAATATGCAATTATATTTTCATAGTGATAATTACCTGTAAACCAAATGCAAAACCACTGCAGAGAGAGAGAAACCAGATTCTGGATACAATCAGTTTCATTTTAGCTGTAGTTGGAGATTTGGAAGTGTTAAAAAGATGTAAATATAATGTAATTTATTTATTAATATAATACATACAAAGCATTATTGGCAGTTTATTTATAAAACTAATTGCATTTTGTATTTTTCATGCTAAATGGCAATTCTGTCAGTTTAATCCTACCTTTCAGTGCCGATGTGCTGATCAGAATATATCTCTTCTGCTTTGTTCAGTTTTAGTTTCATCTGTTATTTATATCAGTTCTCTGTGAAGGGGAGGAGCCTGATGACGACTGCATGCTTAAAGACACAGGTTTACTTTCTGTTACTGATGTCTCCAGACAAAAAGTTAATATAGCTCAATGCAACACTGTTTATCTTCAAGCATTTTATGTTAGCTTTTGCATTGCCGTGAATTACAACTGATGACAATCACTGATCGTCCTTGCCGTTTTGTGATGTTGAAAATAAATGAAATCCTTTATACAGGTTCAGGGTTAGTAACTTTGTGGCCAGTTATTGCCATTTCTATCCACCTTATTCCTTCGCCCAATGATGCTTTGTGTGAATTATGTAACTTCAGTTAAGCTGTAAACAATCAGTGAAAGGCTCACTCTATGAACGCAATAATACGTTTAGGGTCTACTCACCCTTCAACCATCGAACATTAAATCATTTAAAAGTGTAAAAGCATCAACAAGATACTTTCAACAGACCATGAATAACCCCAAACGGATGGTTAAATATCACTGTAGTAATATTTATCTGTAATATGTAACATGTTTGTACAGTAGCACTTGTTTGGATTATCAGCAGTTATTAAAGTTATAATGGAGGATTTTTTACTTCCGGTTGGATCACCTATACTATTGGTCCTCCTAGTTGTCAATCATTCTGGTGAATCAATCAAACTTATTCAAAAAGTGGAGAGGGTGGGTCTTATCTAAAATTCGGAAAGATCCTCCACTATACCTTTAAGTAGCTTTTTACTTTATTATTATAATACAGATAATATTTGAGTCCCACAAGCCAGCCAGCCTGAGGCAGCTGATGGGTACCGACGGGCCAAGCGGACTGCAGCCCGGGTGGTTGTGGAGGCAAAAACTCGGGCCTGGGAGGAGTTCGGTGAGGCCATGGAGAAGGACTATCGGTCGGCCTCGAAGAGATTCTGGCAAACCGTCCGGCGCCTCAGGAGGGGGAAGCAGTGCCCTACCAACGCTGTTTACAGTGGAGGTGGGCAGCTGTTGACCTCGACTGGGGATATCACCGGACGGTGGAAGGAATACTTCGAGGATCTCCTCAATCCCGCCGTCACGTCTTCCATTGAGGAAGCAGAGGCTGAGGGCTCGGAGGCAGACTCGTCCATCACCCAAGCTGAAGTCACCGAGGTAGTCAAGAAACTTCTCGGTGGCAAGGCACCTGGGGTGGATGAGATCCGCCCTGAGTACCTCAAGTCTCTGGGTGTTGTGGGGGTTTCTTGGCTGACACGCCTCTGCAGCATCGCGTGGCAGTCGGGGACAGTGCCTTTGGACTGGCAGACCGGGGTGGTGGTCCCTCTTTTCAAGAAGGGGGACCGGAGGGTGTGCTCCAACTATAGGGGGATCACACTTCTCAGCCTCCCTGGGAAAGTCTATGCCAGGGTACTGGAGAGGAGAATCCGGCCGATAGTAGAACCTCGGATTCAGGAGGAACAGTGTGGTTTTCGTCCCGGTCGTGGAACACTGGACCAGCACTATACCCTCTACAGGGTGCTGGAGGGCTCATGGGAGTTTGCCCAACCAATCCACATGTGCTCTGTGGATTTGGAGAAGGCATTCGACTGTGTCCCTCGCGGCATCTTGTGGAGGGTGCTCTGGGAGTATGGGGTCCGGGGTCCTTTGCTAAGGGCTGTCCGGTCCCTGTACGACCGGTGCAGGAGCTTGGTTCGCATTGCCGGCAGTAAGTCAGACTTGTTCCCGGTGCATGTTGGACTCCGGCAGGGCTGCCCTTTGTCGCCGGTTCTGTTCATAACTTTTATGGACAGAGTCAGGTTTTGGGACCACACGATTTCATTTCTGCTCTTTGCGGATGATGTTGTCGTGTTGGCCTCATCAGGGGCCTCATTTATAAAGCTTGCGTACGCACAAAACGGGGCTGAAAACATGCGTACGCCAGTTCCTGCGCAAAAGGTGGGATTTATAAAGAAAAACTTGACGTGAAAATGTGCGCACCTGCACGCAAACTCTGACCCATGCGTACGAACGTTTTGGAGATGGAGCACTTTGGCAACACCGATGGTGAGCTGGAGTTAAATGTATTTTTGGTCACTTTTATCCAGAAAATCTAAAGAAAATTAAACATATACAGAAAGATTATACAAATACAATTTCAATCACCAAGCCTGTCACTTGAAGCAAATATCCATTCCTTCTTAAATGTCCGCGGCAGCGAGCGTGTTGAGCCGTTTAGTGAAACTGACGCAAATAACAGTTTAAATAAATAAAATACTTCTGATATAAACATTTATATTAAATATGCCATTCAAATTAATGGAGTTAAACACTTAAACATGAAATCATTACTGAAGTTACAACAGTTTTTTAAATTCAATCATTAGAAATATTTGTTGTGGATGCGATTGTTTTTGAACACTTTTCCTGTGGCGTGCTTTAATGTTTTAACCACAGAGATAATTGCTTATCATGATAATACCAGATTGTCTGAGAAAATAGTTTCGTGTAAATAATGCCCAAGGCCTATCTGTTTCCATTAAAAATATAAATCAATTAAAAATACAATTCGGCAAGTGGAAAAGATTGAGAAAAACTTTCTCTGAAATGTATTTTACACTATTTGATTTATGTAGGCTATTCAAAAACAAGGCAAGGATAGACAACTACTTGATTTGTATTAATGTAATGTTTCTTGTACCGTTTATATCATTTGCATATGATTATTCATCCACGTGATAACGTTTAAGTTATCACGTGGATGAATAATCATATGCAAATGATATGTAGATGAGGATCTGCATAGTAAAACTAGGCGTTGTAAGCTCCATATATGGTTATTTCGGGTGGAGACGCATGTACGCACAATCTTCCGCTGACTGGGATTTATAAAGTGAATTCTGCGCAGGTTCTGGCGTACGCACGGTTTTACAAGTCTGAATATTTTTTTGCGTACGCCATTTTTGGCTTTCGGGCGCACGTACACTTTTAGTAAGGTTCCTACGCACAGTTTTATAAATGAGACCCCAGACCAGGACCTTCAGCATGCACTGGGACGGTTTGCAGCCGAGTGTGAAGCGGCTGGGATGAGAATCAGCACCTCCAAATCCGAGGCCATGGTCCTCAGTCGAAAAAGGGTGTTTGCCCGCTTCAGGTTGGTGGAGAGCTCCTGCCTCAAGTGGAGGAGTTCAAGTATCTTGGGGTTTTGTTCACGAGTGAGGGAAGGATGGAACGGGAGATTGACAGACGGATCGGTGCAGCTTCTGCAGTAATGCGGTCGCTGTACCGGTCTGTCGTGGTGAAGAAGGAGCTGAGCCGCAAGGCGAAGCTCTCGATTTACCGGTCAATCTACGTTCCTACTCTCATCTATGGTCATGAGCTTTGGGTCATGACCGAAAGGACAAGATCCCGGATACAGGCGGCCGAAATGAGCTTTCTCCGCAGGGTGGCTGGGCGATCCCTTAGAGATAGGGTGAGAAGCTCAGTCACTCGGGAGGAGCTCAGAGTAGAGCCGCTGCTCCTCCACATCGAGAGGGGTCAGCTGAGGTGGCTTGGGCATCTTTTCCGGATGCCTCCTGGACGCCTTCCCGGGAAGGTGTTCCGGGCTTGTCCCACTGGGAGGAGACCCCGGGAAAGACCTAGGACACGCTGGAGGGACTATGTCTCCCGGCTGGCCTGGGAACGCCTCGGAGTCCCCCCGGAAGAGCTGGAGGAAGTGTCTAGGGAGAGGGAAGTCTGGGCATCCCTGCTTAGACTGCTGCCCCCGCGACCCGGCCCCGGATAAGAGGAAGAAGATGGATGGATGGATGGATAATACATTTAAAAAGTTAAATTGTTATCATTCTGAAAATAGGTCTCGTGCACTGCAGGTCTTGATGCCCAATTCTGATTTGTTATCTTTACCCAATTTCGGACTCAGTGTGCAAGGACCTTAAGACAGTGGGTCTCCCTTTTGACACAACTTACCCAATGGTGTTGTGGACAAACGTTGGGTTAGCTGTGTCAAAAGGGAGGCCCACTGTCTTAGACTTTGAATACCCCTGATCTACACCATATTTATTTTATTTATCCTTTATTTTTCCAGGAAGGTCCCATTGAGATTGAGAAATCTCTTCTCCAGAAAGTCCTGGATAGCCATACTAAAAATGTTCTAAAATAATTCACTAAACAAATTCTAAGATTTAAATAGAGTTTAAGAAGTTTATCTACATGAAAACTAAATTACTGGAAGTGCAGGAGTAACTTTATATATATATATATATATTAGAGGTGGGCATAGATTAATCTAGATTAAAATGGCTCATTTGAATTCTGCCGAAGGCATTCAGAATATGTGTGCTACCCAAATAATGACTATAAAAGTAAGTCTTTGAGAACGGGTTCTCAAGCCAGGTGGTGCATTAGACCAGGGGCTCATCTCCTGTTTCCAAAATGCATCACAAACTGCTTGAGAAAGCTGTTCTACTCATAGACTGTAAAAGGTTACTACTGTACTGTTACCGTCCGTAGGCAACATTAGGTAGGCCTATGTTATTATCAACTACTATAGGCTATCAATTAGGGATGGGCGATATGGCCTAAAATCCATATTGTGATATACATTGCAGCCTCTTGCGATAACGATATATATTATAATAAACCCATTTCAGAACAGGTTACACAGACCCTGCTAAACAACTGCTGAATGTTTTTTGTTTTTTTTAAAGGGTGTATGTAGTTTTGAGAACAAATATTGTCTAAAACTGTAAGTATACAACATAATTTTGCAGATAAATAAAATGTAAGTACACTAGCTGCAGAGACTTAAGTAGGTCTAATGTTTATTATGGCTTGGAGCTTATGAAACCCCAAATTTAAAATTAGAATATTGTCTAACTGATGTCTTTTCAGTTAAAAAGAAACAACAACGATTCTTAAAATCGGGCGCAGACAGAGATTATGTGCTACACCACGATATATTGGGAATAATACGCACGCGCTGATATTCAGTGATATCATATGTTTCGTTTTGAATTTTAGGTGGTAGAAGGGATTAGTCGTGTGTTAACCACTGATATAGATCAGTGGTGTTAACTTACCGAACTGTTAGGCTACCCCACACACTCTGTCTATGTAGTTTGCTGCTGCTCGTCGGACGGCTTAAATCCAAACCAAGTCCAAATAATGTATGTTGCACCGATCTTTTTCACCAGCTTTCACTTTCAGCCGTGTTTACTTAAGATGACGACGAATATGATGCGTTGCAGCCGGGTGTTCCTCGCGGCCGCGAGTAGATTGCGTCATCATAGCTTGTGTAGTATAGAACCAGCTCCCAACCCAACTTTGAGAATAGATTAACGGCGATATTTTTTTATCGCGCGATAAGAGTCTCGCGTTAACGCAGCACGTTAACACCGATAACGGCCCACCACTAATATATATATATATATATTTCTATGACAATATCAAAAAAAAAAACTTGTGGACACAGTAGCTACAGTAATGAGAGGCCAATATTGATAAATATGGAGGCCAATATTCATATATTCAATATTCATGGTAAATCATACAGCAGGCAGTGATTAATATTCAGTGCTGGCTAGGGGTTGCACAGACTTGTCGAGTAGTCGAGAGATCGACTACTTCAACCACTACTCGGAGCTGTCGGAAACAATCGACTACTCGAGCGTGCAATATCCATAAATGAATTGAAAATAGCGAACGTCACCAACAGACACCACACATCAGATGTGTGGAAGTATTTCATCAAGGATGACAAAAATATTGTAATTTGCCAACTCTGTAAGGGGCCGTTCACATATGCGTCTAAAAACGAGTGGAAAGCGCGGCTGTGCCACTGTCTCCTTCTTGCGCTTCTGTGGCGTCTTTCGTTGCTATGCAACCACCATGAACCGCGCTCTTTATGAAACCATAAATTAATTTAAAATGGCGAACGTCACCAACATACATCACACATCAGATGTGTGGAAGTATTTCATCAAGAATGACAAAAATATAATAATTTGCCAACTCTGTAACACTACTTTAAAATACAACAGCAGTACGACAGCTATGCACAACCACCTACGACTGAAACATCCAACAACGAAGGCAAATGTTAGTGAGACGCACACCACGAAGCAAACAAGCATCGGTGAATTCTGTAAATGCCCGATTACAGATAAGAGAAAACAGGTAATTACAGATTTACTCGTGGATTTTATAGTGAAGGATATAAGACCACTCTCTGCAGTTTCAGGAGAGGGATTCAGGGGAATTATCAACTTCTTTGAACCCAGTTACACCGTTCCATCGAATGCTACACTCTGGAAAGTAATTGGCCACAAATACGACTCTCTAAAAGCGGACATTGCATCTGAAATGAAAGGCAAGAACATCTCCCTCACTACTGATCTCTGGACTTCTTGCACCATGGATCCATATATAACAATAACGGCTCACTACATCAATGAACTATGGGAGTTGAAATCAAGGGTGTTATGCACCACTATCATGCCAGGGAGACACACTGCTGTCAACATTGAGCAGATGCTCTCAGAAACCATTAATGAGTGGGAGTTACGAATATTCTGCACAGTTTATGACAACGCAAACAATATGAACTTGGCCATGGAAATCTGTGAGGCCTTGCCCCACCACATTGGTTGCAGCGGACACACGTTACAGCTTGCAGTTAAGGCAGGTTTGGATTTACCTGTGGTCTCGAAGGCTATTGACGCTGCCAGGCGTGTCGTCAGTCACTTCCGTCACTCTTCAGTGGCGACCCGCGCATTGAAAGCATGTTAGGAGCAGCTATTCATCAGAGGGAGAAAACTCCAAAGTGATTGTGTTACTAGATGGAATTCCACATTCGACATGTTGGATCGTCTTTATGAGCAGAGAATCCCAGTGCAAGCTGTACTCGCTGACGAAGCGGTAACTAATGTCCAGTATCGAAAAACTCTGGCAATAAAGTCATCTTGCTGGGATCTGATTGAGCAGCTGCTTCCCATACTGAGTCCGCTGGCTAAGGCGACAACAATCATGTGTGGAGAGCTGCACGTCGGCCTGTCCTTTCTATATCCAGTGCTTATCAATCTGACAGAAAACACTCTGCGGCCCAGCGCGGGTGATCTCACAGCCACTCAGGCATTCAAAGAGACAGTTCGGAAACAGCTGGTTATGCGGTTTAAACTGGACTCTGAAACCGTAGCCAAATCTCTACCTATTAGCGCGTGCATGTTGGATCCACGGTTTAAGCGTTTGCTGTTTCTACCAGAGAGAGCCAGAGAGGATGCCAAAGCTCATCTCGTCGAATTATTGCATGACAGCGAGACAACGCATTCAGAAACTTCAGGTGAGCTAATAATCCATAGTAAATGTTTTTTTTGTTTTTTTTTTAAATATGTTTAAACCACTTCTTTGCATAATTCACTGTCGCAACAGGTGAACAGGAGGTTGCCGCGGGCTGCAGTGGGACAACCAATGCGTTGCCTAGTGAGCATAAAAAACCAAGACTCGAGGCTGATCTCGAGGAGCTCTTTGGATGTAACTACAAAAGCCGCAATCCTACGACAAAGCAGCCAACTACCAGTGAAGATGAGATTCAAGATTATTTTCAGATGCCTGACATTCCCACCATGGGGAATCCTCTCGGATGGTGGGCATGTAATGAACGCCGGTTTCCTCGGCTATCCAAGCTGGCTAAATCGTATCTTGCTGTCCCTGCCACCAGTACACCAAGTGAAAGAGTTTTTTCCTTGGCCGGCAACACCGTCACAAGGCAAAGATCAAGCCTGCATCCCTCTCACGTCAATGCGCTTGTATTTCTAAATGCAAACCAGCGATCCACGAGCTCGACCAAAGAGTGTGGCGGCGAGAGGACAATAGCGACGATGACTTGTGTTAGTCTATAAACTTTCAAGCCGATTGAAGTAAGATACTTCTTGTTATTACTGTTGAAAATTTGGTAAACATAAAATGATTAAATGAAATGTACTCTGTGATTAAATTAACCGTTTTAACTGTTTTACTAATGTTTTAAAAATGAACCGTTTTAACTGTTTTACTAATGTTTTAATTTGTTTTATCAAACAGTTTAGAATGTTTGAATGACGCGAATTTATTGCGTTAGCAGTTACTTTCTATGCATTTTTCTTTTAACACGTACATTTCTCTGTTACATGTCATAATTATAATGTTTTTGCATTACTTTATTGTTGCATTAGGCTATGAAATTAATAAACATTTATTGATAAGAACTATTTCATGTCTTTTCATTTACAGTAGCATGAATCACGAGTAGTCGAGTAACTCGAGTATTGTTTTGATAAGAAACCGACTAGCAGAAATCAGTAGTCGTGCAACCCCTAGTGCTGGCGATGTGTGAGTGAAAAAAATGTTTACAACCTTCATACCTTCATACCTGGTCATTATACACATTATAACAACTGAAATGAGAAAAGAATGTCTGGCTTCTGATATTTTTTTTTTTATGTTGTAAAGAGTCGCTAGTGACCCTGAGGTATGTAATAGTGTTTTGTTTTTTTTACGCAGCAATAATTGAATCTCTGATGACTCAATAAGTGCAATTCAATATTCACATTAAGTATACTATCAGAAGTATTATCGATTTACTTGTTATCGATGAGCTCTGACGATAAAAGTCATGATGGTAAAAAGGATCTGCTCAAATTTAAAGGGATAGTTCACTTTGAAATTAATTTTTGGTATGTTTTAGCTTACCTCAAAGGCATCCAAGATGTAGGTGTCTTTTTTTCCGGAGTAGTTTCAATTTTGATATTTTTAGGTCAAACCGTTCTTGTCTGTCAGTCATATAATGCAGGTCTATGGTCACTGTCTCAAAACACAAGCACAGAGTCCAAATTAAACAATTCCCCATCGTCCAAATTAAACAATTCCCCATCGTAAGTACACATTGATGGCTTAAGACACGAAACGAGCGGTTTGTGTGAGAAAACGAACAGTATTTATATAGTTTTTGTCCTCTTGTAAACACACACACCCAAATGATCAGAGGACGCGGGTGCTTCGGTCTGCGCAAGCGCCGGAAAGCGACGGAAAAGGTCAGAGGGCGCGGGCGCTTCGATCTGCGCAAGCGCCGGAAATTATCTCACGCAACAATGAGTACGTCACTCATTGTTTACACAGAGATTTAAACATCTTTTAGTCCGATGTATGCACCAAGGCACTCTGTTGTTTGCTCTTCATCTGACTCATGTTCTGTTGGCTGGTATGGTTCCTGTACGCTTTCCTAAAAAAATATTGCTTGTCATTACAAAGTCAACACTAAGTAGAGCTACACGAACATGAATCCACACTGTCTATTACTATTATTATTATTATTAGGCTAGTAGTAGTAGTAGTATCATTGACTGCACCCTTATGAGTAGTACACATAGTTTCACATTGGTTTGACTAGCAGCTGCTTAGTATAGGCTACACATATCTTCTCTTATAACATATCTTATAACTCTCTCATGTAAAACCATTCTTACCAAATATATGGTGCAGAAATACATTGTATTGCTCATTTCATGTAATGCCAGCTTTACAAATACAAAGACGTTGTTCACATACCTCCGTTGGATGAGAAAACACCATAGGCACAGCTGATGATGTCAGTACTATGCGATCCTCTCCTTGGTTTATAAAATCATCAGGGGAAAAATGATCGCTGCAGACCCTCCTCAACTTTAGTACGTTTATGGGTGTGTTGTAGACTTGTAGTCAAGACCGCCTAAACCGAGACCAAGACACTACCAAGACCAGAGGGTATCGAGACCAAGACAAGACCAAGACCAAGACCAAGACAGAATAAGTCAAGACCAAGACCAAGTCGAGACCAAGACCGAGACCAAGTCGAGACCGGAGGGGAAAAAAAACAGACTAGTGTTGAAGCTAAGCTATAACTTGTATGAATTCAAGAACAGCAGCATACTAGGGTTCAGCCGCAGTTGGCAGAATAATACAGAGACAGACCATGTCATGTGTGTGACTGTGAGCTCACTGTAAATGTTTATGCAGACTGGGTGAGATCAACTATGTGTAGCAATAATTGCATGATGGCTGTTACTGCACTATTAGAGGATTGAGACTCCCTTAACTTTTGTGTACTGTTTTGTGGACTGACATGACTGGTACTGACTGGTTCATCTGACAAAAGATCAAACACCTCCAACACCATCTTGCTCCTCCAACAACTGTCTAAAGAATGAGAAATATGTAACCAATTGAAATTATACTTAATGTGTAGATGAAATCGTAACATCAAATTAAAGATACAATTATAAACTTGGATTAGGCCTAATGTTTAGTCAACACAATGGAGATATGCAGATGATGTTTAAAAGACCATTTATTTAGTCTAACACCATCCTAAATACAATACTGTAATCAAACAACACACACACACACACACACACACACACACACACACACACACACACACAGAGAGAGAGATATCAAAGACACAAAACAAATGCATCTAAGCAAATGCCTGCCTATCTCTGCCGATTTCGGAGTCTCAGACTTCAAATGAATCCATTCTGCAACTTTTAAATACATAATAAAAAATTTAAAAACTAAATTATAGGCTAAAGTGCAGGATCCGAAAGTTGGTCGTTTTGTCGCTATGGTTACACACACACACACACACCGTTGGCGGTGCGCTCAAAGTCATCTGTCAGTTGTGCAGTTACCCAAAATCTCCTGAATGAAGATAAAACCCATCATGTCACTGATATGTGTTTTTTAAATCAAGTGATCAAAGTGCTCGTTGCCGCTGCGATCAGTGGCGCGGATAAAGTGTTTTCTCGTGTGGCTTGCGCACACACCACACTGCTGCACTCGGACGCGCGCTTCAATCCGTTCCGTTGCGGATAATAATGTTGCATTATCGAACGTTGTGTCGTCGTGGATATTGTAGTATTGTATTGCTAAATCCCCGACCACTATGTCGGTCTGAGACAGCGAGACCTATACAAGACCGAGAGGTCCGAGACCAAGACAAGACCAAGACCAAAGACCGTCAAGGCCGTGACAAGACCGAGACCACGTAAAAGTGGTCTCGAGACCGGTCTCGAGACCAAGACCGGTCTCGAGACATACATCACTAGTGTGTTGATATCCAGCCGAAGAGCGATCAACCAGAACTTCAAGAGGGAAGGATTATAAATTGGGAATTCGTGAAAACTCACCACTCCCGGATGAGTTCGCGCGAGCATACGAAATTGTTTTCTTTTACGTCGGTTCAAACATCCTGGATAAGTGCAAATTAGAACCATTTCGATTAGCCGTCTTACCTACAATCTCTGTTCTGTGTAAACAATGAGTGACGTACACGCGCGAGAGATAATTTCCGGCGCTTGCGCAGATCGAAGCGCCCGCGCCCTCTGACCTTTTCCGTCGCTTTCCGGCGCTTGCGCAGACTGAAGCACCCGCGTCCTCTGATCATTTGGGTGTGTGTGTTTACAAGAGGACAAAAACTATATAAATACTCTTCGTTTTCTCACACAAACTGCTCGTTTCGTGTCTTAAGCCATCAATGTGTACTTACGATGGGGAATTGTTTAATTTGGACGATGGGGAATTGTTTAATTTGGACTTTGTGCATGCTGTTTTGAGACAGTGACCATCGACCTGCATTATATGACTGACAGTCAAGAACGGTTTGACCTAAAAATATCAAAATTGAAACTACTCCGGAAAAAAAGACACCTACATCTTGGATGCCTTTGAGGTAAGCTAAAACATACCAAAAATTAATTTCAAAGTGAACTATCCCTTTAACCCTTCTAAGTTCCAAAAGGTAACGAAATATGCTTTATTTGATTGTTTTCTCATTGTTATTAAAATATCAGGAGAGTTTATTACTGCATTTAGAGATTAATCCGCATTAGTTATAGATCCAGGTCACTAAAGACCCGAATATGTAATAATGATACGCGAAACTTTCATGTATTTAAGGACTGTGCCAGACTGAAAGCTTAATTTACATCAGAAATGACCCAACAAATCCCGATCCCCAGGGAATCTGCTGTAGATAGTGTTGAGTCCGATGAGGTCATGTGAGGATTGTGTTTCCTCCATTTCCAGGGCGTGTCAGAGGACATGTGTGTACAAGCTCACAGAAAATGACCCACACACTCAATACACACGCAGAGTGAGGAGAAATGTCCAGACACTAGGAAACAACACTGATAATATCATGGTTATTTTCCATGCGGAAACTACAAACAAAATATTTTTGCACTCCCATTTTCTCCAATGGCAAAAGAAAATATTTTTTATAAAAATTGTATTTAATGCAAATCTTTTACCACGTCATCACAGTCTATTTGCATTAAATACAATTTTTATAAAAAAATATTTTCTTTTGCCATTGGAGAAAATGGGAGTGCAAAAATATTTTGTTTGTAGTTTCCGTTCACCACTATGTGAAGATATGAATAGATTTCTGTGTTTGCACGCTGTGAGTGTTTGATCATCACTGAACTTCAATCCTTAGTTTTACTATTAGATTTTGTTTTCTCTTTCCTGATATAAAGTGTCACATTCAGACTTTCATCAGACTGACTTTCAGCAGCACACAGAAGATCTCTCTGTTTCTCTTTCTGATAGAGTTAGAAACAGGGAATAATTGATGTTCTTCCCAGAGACTGTGTTTCTGGATTCTTCTGTTAGCAGAAGCTGATGATGATGTTTCATATCAGGCAAATCTCCATCAGCTCCTGATTCAACAATATGACAAACTCAGATCACTCATACATGCATTACAATCATGAGTCTCAGTATAATGTGTTTTCCTCATTTAAAAGCTCCTGAAAGATGTCATTTCTCTAGAAGATGAAAATAAATCCACACATTCATTCACACAGAACATACCTTATTACTTCTTCAGATCAATATCTCCTCTGAATATCTGATGTGAGACGCAGCCGTATTGTTTCCTGAAGAGTTTCAAGAGTCTGAATGTTAAATGTAAAACTCAGATCTGATAAACTCCATCAGCTGCTCATTTAATCATCTCTGATTTATTAACACTGATTTCCATCAGCAGAACATTAGTGACTTTAACAGACGAACTGAAGCTGTTCAGAACAACAACAGATCAACACTTACTCAATACTCAATATCTACTGTTCACAAACACATCATAGTATACATTAAAGCAGAAGTTGCTAGAAGTTCAGTCATTCACACAAAATGTAAAATCACATTATTATTTGTGAGTTGATAATGAATGACATTCAGTGAATTAAACTGAGAGAATGTCACTTGTTTAAAATAGAAATGAAGGCATTGTAAATAAATCTGTATGAGTGTGTGTTTTCTATTCCTCCTAACACACAGAATATGATCTGCAGTTTTCATCTTTGTCCACTAGATGTCAGAAGTAGATTTGAGGTGAAACTCAAAGGCCTTTAGTTTCAGGATCAGAGACAGTGAAGAGAAACCAGAGAATCTGATCTGAAGCTCAATGAGGATCATCATGTGTCTCATATGAAGCAGAAAGAGACTCTCATCTGATCAGATTATATTACAGGATCAGAGACAGTGAAGAGAAATCAGAGAATCTGTCCGGTTTGCTCTTTCTCTCCTCCTGAGTCTCTCTCTTCTCTCGAGCGCATCTCAGCCCAGTGAGAGGACATGAGGGCTCAGAGACAGAGGAGAGGAGATCGCAGAGAGGATGGACAGAGTGTTTTCTCTTCCTGACAGATTGGTAGAGAAATAAAGTTTTGGTTATGTGAAGTAAAATTAATGTAAATTAAACAATTGTATAGGCCTACATTATTTTTATCTACTGAATTATAATTTGTAAATGAAACAAAAAAATATTTATGTAAAGTTATAACTTGTAAATGTAATAAAGAAATTATTCTGTACATTTATTTTTGTCATGTCAATTAATTTGTAAATGATAGAAAATACATTGTTCCATACATTTTTACAACTATTTTCCAAGATAAGTGATGTTTTGTGTAGACTGTTGTTGAGCTGAGCAGATCTGATGAGCTGCACTATAGAGACGCTGGTAAAGCCTCTGCCGGCGGGACATCATCTGGGATCAGGGCATGTTTCCACTGTCCACCAACAGGTTTGCAGGGCGGACTCAGATTCACTGAGATGTTCTCAGAAAGAGGGAAGAATAAATTAAATTAACTCACATCTTCAAAAATCTAACCATAAAATATTGTAACATGCAAAACCATTTAGCGCTAAACTCTGCAGGACAGCGGCTCTCCAGGACCAGTGTTTCCAATGTTTCTATGAGACATATTATATTTTTTCAATTTTATATATTTTTTTTATATTTTGTGTTTCTATTATATAGGCTACTGTTCACATTTTATAATATCAAAAATCTAATATCCATGTGTAAAAAGTCAGTTTTTCATACAATATTTGCCTCTGAGACGAAGTGGAGTGGAATAACAATCTAAAGCACTTTAGACAAATTTGATGATTTTAAGGTGATGAAAAACATGTACGAAAGAAATGAAAGGTCAAACACACACACACACACACACACACATCAGAATGTCCCTTCAGCCCTGTGACAGTGCAGTGTCGCCCTCTGCAGGAGATTACCAGCATTACAGTCGAATGTAAAAGTCAAACGGCTCATTATATCAGATCAGTCCTGCTGTTTCTGTGTTATACTGAAGCTTTCAGTCATTTCATCAGGATCTAGATCTGTTGTTCCAGTGAATCATGTGTTTAGAGCTTCATTTAAAGCCTCTGGTCAGTGTTCAAGATCTGAATGAACTGAGTTTGTGTTTCTGACAGAATCATGTTTATTCTCAGGTTGATTTTCTCTGTTATTTCAGTAAAACACACAGAAGATCTGTAGCATCTTTAAGCCGCTGGTATTGGTAATAGCGTGAGCAAGTTTTAGACGGCGTACTAACAGATGTAAGATGCAAACAGTGTCTTTCTTTATTGGGCTTCAGTTAATAAACATCGCTTACAATTCACTTCCTATGGTGTCATTCTTTCAAGTTCACAGAATATAAATCTCAGTTCATACCTTGTAGATCCAGCATGTCCAGCTCAGTCCAACACTATAATCCCACACACACACACACACACACACACACACACACACACACACACACACACACACACACACACACACACCTGTGTCTCATTAACCAAGTGCCCTAATACACCACGTGAGAGCGCCACCCAATGGACAAATATAGAATTGCATAAAATGGCCCCTACTTAAAGCATTAGCTCACTCCAGAATGGAGTTTGCCTAAAAGTTTCAGACGTGTAGCAAAAAAAAAAAAAGGTCGTTTTAGGTGCTGAAGAAAAAAGTGTTACAACCGTCCCCGGTCTCCCCTACACAGTGAGCTTTATACTCACGGATTACACCACAGAAGAATCTTAAGGCATTAGAAGAACGAAAAGCTGGATATGACACAAAGACAATCAAGACTGAATCTGTATCATGAATGTAAAGCCACACGCGAGTCCCGCGGATATATAGGAATAAGGACATTTAATTCTACAGAACGCTATAGTGCTGAATTACTACATGTGTGATGTGTGAGTTTGTCTGTGTGAGACTAGCAGTGAGCGAGATCAACATTAGCATAACACACTGAACACTTCATCATATTGAGCTTTATAACATTGATTAGTTTTATGTACATTTGCTCACCTCTACATTTACGCGTCTCTGTCGAGAAGTTAGTCGCGGACGCTAGCTCTCGGCATCTCGAGAACGCCACGCTGAACTAGTGAACACAAACAAAGTCAGAAATTGTCTCTGACACAAAGCACATTCAAAGTTTTTTTTTATTTTTAACTGAGACTATTTCTGCATCTCTATTCGCCTACTTATACTAGGCCTACGCTCTAAAAGTATGTACTCTTTTGTGAATAAAAAGTAGATACTGACTGTAACAAAAAGTAGACAAGCTTTGGGACATAGGCTACTGTCTGTAACGATTGCTCTCTGTCGCATCCCGACACAAACTGGCCTGTCAATCATCTTGTCACAGTTAAAATCCTCCACATTTAATTTCATTTTACTTCCTACCGTATTAGAGAGAAATGCAAAGCACATTGATCCAGTCACGGGTCTTTCATGCAGAGAACTCTCTAATGATGCTTTTTTAAAAGTTAAACGGATCTTTATGAAAGTCCACATTGTTATTGCAGATGAAAAATTACACGGATAACATTTTTTTTTTCTATCAGGTTAAACTTTGATTAGTCACTCAAACATTTATCTAAAACTCTCACCGTCAGTCGCACATATCCACCATGTTTTTTTTGTTTTGTTTTTAACTTTTTTTACTCGCGTTTGTAGTTCCTCCTCCAAAGTTGTGGGTAATATTAGCTTTTATAGTGAGCACGGATACACACTTCGAAAATCCAGCGGAAATTGTAGACCATCTGGGGACTTCTGACATAGGCTACACTTTTTAACATACCAGCTTTGGGACACACTTATTTCAATCTCACATGTTTAGGATGGATAGTATGGGCACTGAGACGCAGGGTATGAATCATTCATTCAACTGATTCATTCAATATACTGATGCAAGAAAGTTTTTTACATTTACAATTTAAAGGGATAGTTCACCCAAAAATGTCATTTATTACTCTCCCTCATGTCGTTCCAAACACGCAAGACTTTCATATCTTCAGAACACAAATTAAGAACTATCCCTTTAGGGGTTGTGGGGTGGTTGAGTGCTTGCAGAAGAGGTTTCGCTTCAGCTGCTTCTGAAAGATGTGATGATCTCAACAGTTCAGGTGGAGTTGCAGCTCTTCCAGCAGAGGGAGTGGAAAGGGACTTGCCTAATTCTTGTTCAGTTACTTTAGCTGCCATGAGGGAGTGCATTATCAAGGCTGGGTGCACAGATGGAACAAAGAGTTGCTTTAAGGGAAGTGCTTAGTGGGAGACGTATCCAGAGACCGCAGAGGAGAAGTGTGTATAGAGAGAGACCGCAGAGGAGAAGTGTGTATAGAGAGAGACCGCAGAGGAGAAGTGTGTATAGAGAGAGACCGCAGAGGAGAAGTGTGTATAGAGAGAGATAGCAGAGGTGATAGTAAAAGGAGACCGGAGGAGCTTGTGACTGTTTTATAGTGAGATATTGAATCATTTATTCTGTTGAATTTATTGAAAAGTAACTGATATTTTCTAATTATTCAATTAACCAAGTTTTTTTCAAAACACTTATTCGTTCAATAATGATAGTTGATTCATTAATAATTATTCATTCAATCCATTAGTCTGTGACAGATAAGAGGGAGAGGTGTGGAGCTCAAGCCCTGCACCACTGAAACTCATTCATTCATTAAGGTCAGTGAATTGGTCATTTCAAGTTAGGGCAAACAGTTAGAAGAGGTAAGATGTCAAATAAATGCAAGTCTGTTATATATTATATAATGCTGTATATGTAAGACAATTACAAAGCATAATTTTTTCTAGGAAAATGTATATGAGAATTTTTTGAGTGAGGAAACCGACAGAAAGCGGCCACTCATTCAGTTTTGGAGATGCCAGGCCACAGTTGAAGATTTCGAGACACAGAAGAAAAGTTTCCAGAAAACGTCCAAACAAAAAGCTGCAAAAGCGCCAAGTTTCATCCCTAAATTTCACTGTCTGCGAGTCTCTATTTGCCACAATGGAATAAATGCTTTGTGGGATCTCCATATCTCAGCTCTGGAAGGCTCTAGAGCCTCCAATCATGCAATCATGTCTATGTCTCAGCATCCTCTAACAGAATACAAGGTTTCGAGAATATCCAAGAAACTTTATTTTTCAACCCAAAATATCTATAACCTTATAGATTTTGTGGGCCGAAAAATAAAGTTTCTCTGATATTCTCGAAACCTTGGATTCTGTTAGAGGTGCTGAGACATAGACATGAATGCATGATTGGAGGAATTTTGGGATGAAACTTTGGGGCGAGCCCTCCATATGCGTCCAATGGCAGCTTATTTGTATGGGCGTTTGTACACGAACCTCCTATATGTACTTCTTATATTATTCAACAACATTTTATTGAAATCTACTATTTCTTTTAGATTCTTGACACAAGGATTGCACAGCTCTGTAAAGCACATGGTGGAACTGCTTTACAGGTGCACACTTTCGTTCTCTGGTGGCGATCCTTCACTATCAAGAAACGTGTGGATGACACTCACATTTCTTGTCTGAAGGTAAATTAAAATTTATGAAATAAATTTCAGGGGCAGGGGACACATTTACTTATTTACTTAAAAATATTTTAAAGGACCTTGATGAGAATGACACCTTATTCCAAGAAGTGTTGGTGGACAGAGCCCTGAAAAGGGAAACCACTTGATTTTGTGGGTATGTGTGGATACATTTTTTTATTTTTGCTCAACAGTTGTTACTCTGGTTACAGCGATTTCTGTTTATGTTGTAAAGGTCTTGAATGCTTTGTTGAATCATATTCGAGTGTACGACCCCACTGGCAACAAGTCAATTTTTTGCGATGGACCTGGCTATACTATGTTATTTTGTGCTTTGTAAATGACAAAATTGTTATCTTTATTTACTAATGTACATTTCTTAATTTCTTTTTTCTTTTGTACAAAAGCAATGCCTTCCGAAATACTAGGGGCTTTGGGAAAATGGACTGTTGAGTTCCCAGAACAGTGAAGGCTGACTCCACTTGGGTTTGGTTTGTACAGTAAGTTAAAGGACAAGTTGTTTACACTTAAAGCCCTGTTTACACATCGTTTACAGAGCGAAAGAAACCTAAAATTCTCGGGACAGCAGCATTTGTCCAAAATTTTCATCTTAACCGTTCTATTTCATCAGAAACGATCTGTAAACAGGGCATGGCAGAAATGGAGGTGAGGGACAAATGGACCTCTATGAAAAACGAGGTGATACAGGGAGAAGATCTGTGGCCTCTGAGAAGATATCGCGCATCATCTATGTTCAGCATATGACGTATAAAAGGTATGTGTAAAATATGTGTCATTTTGCAGAGTTCCCTCAAGCCAGTCCATGACAACAAGGTTCAGTGAGCTAACTATGTCTGCTGCGTTGTGCCTTCTAGTTTGCCCATCAAAGTAAAAACATTGAGTGAGCACAACAGACTTTGCGAGTGTACAGTGACGTGTTGCAGCATGTTTGTGTGTTTTGCAGAGTTCCTCGACCCCTCCATGCCTCGGCACATCTCAACTGACTGCATCATCTTGGCCTTAAGAATTGACTGCATACAACATGAATTTACTTCAAACTAAAGATTTGACTTTAGGAAAGTAAAGATATACTAGAGTATGTCTGTTTAAAGCTGCTTTGTGTTGTTGTGTATTTTAAAAAGCTCTATAAATGTCCTAAAACGATGTGCATTTTGCTTGTAGTTTTGTGTTAATAAAAATGAAATATATTACATCTCATAATTCAGTTGAATTCATTATGTAATGTATTGTGTAATTTAATTAAGTTTTGTTACTTTAAATTGTATTACTTTAAATGTTATTGTATTGTATAATGTTCTGTTTTAAGAATTAATTATGACATAAATCATATGCATTAGTACACAAATGACATGCTTGTAATAAAGAAAAGTACTGTATATTATGCCCTATTGCGTAATAACAAATAACTTTGTCACACAAACATACCTAAAAATGTTATTTCTTTCATTAATCAGGATAAAAATAAAAGATTATTATATGAATTAAGGGGTTTGATTGATTACATTAAGATTTGTGATTTCGTAATTTTATTATACTGTTCTTTAGTCAAGTACCCACAAAACAGCTAGCATTCTGTCATTTATGTAAATGTCTAAACTGTTAATAAGAAAAATAGTAATATACACAAATAAACATTATTTTATGGTTCTTTTAATAAAAAATAATGACACAGTTATAATTGCATTACGAATTGCTGTGAATACGGTAAGGCAGTATCAGTGCAGTATAAGCTCAGGTAAAGCTCAGCTAGCATGATCATCAGATAACGTTAGCTGTATGCTATGCTACTATCTAAGCTAACTAAAAAACACACTAACAACAAGAAATGTTTAATTTCACAATCTATAGCTTAAGCTCTAAGTTAAAATACATTAATGACTCGTTATAACGTAGAACAAACGTCTTCTATAATAAAGTGGTTTTGTATGATTTGTAACCAGGCACTAAAGCGATTACCCATAAAACCTGCTTTGAACCAATCGGATTGCTTGGGTCCTAAGCTCAGACTCATCTCTTCAGTCGGACTCATTTGTTCACCACACCGGGTCCAGCTTTTGAAATAATAGACCGGTCCGGGTCGGTTCGGTGTTGCACATTACGGGCCTCTTCGAGTTTGGGCATGAATTGTTGGACCCGTGTAGACCTCAGTGAAGTTTATCAGCAGAACAACATCAGGAGACTCTGAGAAATACACTGTTCATGAGTCTGTGTTGATGATGATGATGATAGTAATGATGATGAAGATGTTCAGGTCTTCAGATGCTGATGGACGTCAGTGATGATGATGATGATGAAGATGTTCTTGAGAACATGATGAAGGGTTTGATGAGAATCTCTTCTCAGTTTTGACATCAGAATCAAACTTTACAGGCTCGTCTGGGTCACAGGAGACTAGAAATCACAAATATATATCAGATTATCCTCATTGCTTTGGATTATGTTCTCATTTAAACAGACTAAAATGTGATGAAAGATTAAATTCAAAAAGTCCCATAATTATCAAACACTCACAGTTTGGTTTTATTTCTATACTCTCACGTCTAACACGTCTCTGTCCTCTTTCCTCTGGTGATTCACTGGTTTGTGTCTCATTTCTGTCCTCCATTTTTCTCTCAGTCTTCTTGTTTTCTGCTGATCTGTGATTTCTGCTGATTTTCTTTCTCCTCTTCATTTGAATCTGTTCAATCACACAGACAGAGTTTCATTAAAGCGATATAACATCATATCACGAGACATCAGATCAACTCCTGATCAACATCTGCATGAGCTCAGTGTTATTACAGCATCTCAGATTAACTCTACAATATTCACAATAATCAATGATGATGAGAAATGACAAATATAGAAATGTGAGTTTATGTGTGAGTCCTGATCATAAACATCTTTCTCTTCTCACCTCATGTTTGATCATATTTGATTCATCAGAACGACACTTTACAGCTCCGACTGGATCAACAGAGACTGGAAATGAAGAAAACAACCCGTTATCATCATAATTATAATACAGTGACTGAACTGATGATATAGACTCAGATCATAGATTCACTCGTGTTATAGTTGTATAATATTGTGTGTGTCAGCTAGTAAAGTTAGGTTAAGTCATGCAAAACACATAAAAAATAATTCAAGATTGGTTTCACATGATTTAATTATACTGACATTAGTCTTATATATATATATATAATGAGTGATCTCACAGTCTGATCTGTGTTCACTCCTGCTGCTCCGTCTGATGAACTTCACAAGATTCATGTTTTCACTCTTTATGTCTTCATGTGTTTCTTCCTGATTTACATCTAATTTAAAAAAGGAATATAGAGACAAACAATGATTACAATTTTACAAACATTCAATAATTTACTAGTAGCAGCTATCAAAGTATTTATGGTAAAATAGCAAATAATCCAGTCAGAAAATAAAGCTCCTCAGTAAAGTAGGCTTGAATGAATAATTAAATTATGCGTTTAGAAACATGTTTCCCACCTGTGAGAAGAAGAGAGATGACTATTAAGATACAGTCATGCAGTGAGAATCCTAGTGTCAACAGTAGATACAGGAGAACACACTGAGTACAGAGTCTGCTCTGCTCTTATAGAGGAGTCTACTACAAAAGGCGGAGTCTCACTTGACAACAGGGGCGGAGTCACGGCATACTGTTCACTTGACTGTAATGCAATGAGGGGCGGACTTTTGACATGTACACTCTCTGTGTCTCTCACCCTGGGAAATAAGTCCAGGAATGTAAACTGAATACATTGCGTCAGGAACACAGTCCCTTTTTTTTAGAAAGAAGAAGGTGAAGCTAAAACTGTTCATCTCTCACATGTGAGTTAGACTGGTTTCATTCTCTGTGTTGTTGAACATGTTTTTTTATCTATAAATTAGCTTATTTCACAAATAATCAAGTCAGTAACAGATTCCCAGTGTAGAGATGGTAAACTGGTGTTATATGATGATATTGTCTTGATCTGGTAATAACTCTAGCTGCTGTATTTTGCACTATAACTGTAGTTTGTTCATTGATAATGATCAGGATAATCTACATACGTTTGTATTCACAGATGATCTTTAATTTAGTTTTAAATACATTTTATTGTATTTTTACATTTTGTAATCTATACATATAGAGGCCTAAAGCAAGACAGTTTCAGCTCAAGGTTTTGGGTCATAATTAATGTTTCTGTTATTAACTGAAAGTGTGATATACATGAAAGATGTACTGATCATCCACAGCCAACGCCTTCCACACTGAGTTTACAAAACCTGTAGATCAACATGCCTGAAAAAAGTGCTTTAAACAATCAGATTACAGTTCATAGATAGTCACGGAACGGTTTAGTCACAGGTTCAGCTGATCTCCAGTTACATGACATTACTGATCTATTTCATCTGAAGATCAAAGTCAAACCAAACTCTATTCTTTAACCATTATTTGTATTTTCATCTCTGAAATTTTCTAAAACATCTTCCATACAGAAATAATTATTATCAAATAAATATCATCTTTCAGATGCTTTTTATAAAGGAAGAAGTAGGCTATTATGTGTATTTATTTGAAATGGATTTATGACCGAATTTGAGAATGTATATTATCTCTCCAGCAAGAATGCAGGCTATATTATGTTATTATACATAATATTAATTTTATTAAAGGCCCACTGACCCTTTAGATTCAGTCAGTCTCTGAATTACAGTATAACTATCATGTGACTAAAGCCAGAAAAAATATACACAAGTACAAGAAGTCAAACACAAGATTTGGCCAAACACTGTAACATTTAATGCTCTCTTCAATATGAAGTGAATAATACTTGCTTGGTAATTGTATACATTTGTAAACATTTCTAAATATGTAAACTGTCCAGATGAAATATACTGAAGAATTCAAAATACAACGGCAGATTTCTGTCTAGCTTTGTCGTACAAAATTTTTATATAAAAATATATACAGAAATATATACAAAATATACATTAATCTTAAATAAACAAAGATGAATGAAATGTGCAATAGAAATGCAAATTTTGCAGTCTTAAAAAAATGAGCAGAGCAAAATATTGTGTGAAATGAGCCTGTGTGTGATGAAGATGAAGATGAAGATGATCAAATGTTCATGGTGTGAAACTGTTGTCAGTGAAGTTTATCAGTAACATCAGGAGAATCTGAGAAATACACTGTTGATGAGTCTATAATCTGATGAAGTTCTCCTAGTGGTAAGATAAAATGCTTTGTGAATACGGCCCCTGGTCTTCAGCTGCTGATGGATGTCTGTGATGATGATGATGATCTTGAGAACATGATGAAGGGTTTGATGAGAATCTCTCCTCAGTTTTGACATCAGAATCAAACTTTACAGGCTCGTCTGGATCACAGGAGACTAGAAATCACAAATATATATCAGATTATCATAATTTATACGGATTATGTTCTCAATTTAAAACAGACTAAAATGTGATGAAAGATTAAATTAAGTCCCATAATAATCAAACACTCACAGCGTGGCTTTATTCTCTCCATACTGCTCGATCTATCACGTCTCTGTCCTCTTTTCTCTGGTGATTCTCTGGTTTGTGTCTCATTTCTGTTGATGACAGAATCTGTTGATGATCTGTTGACCATATTTGATTCATTAGAACGACACTTTACAGCTCCGACTGGATCAACAGAGACTGAAAATGAAGAAAACAACCCGTTATCATCATAATACAGAGACTGAACTGATGAAATAGACTCAGATAATAGATTCACTCATTTTTTTTCCATTAATGTGTTTTCAATTATTTCCTATAGTATATTCTCGTTAATTTCATAGCTTTTCTCTTGGTTGCGCTGGTTCCAGTTGGCTAGTGTATATTTATGTTAGAGCTATTATCCAATCATATTTCAGTCATCAGGAATGTGCCTTGAAGCCTTCAGAATCAATAGTGCGGGCGCCTGTAGCTTAAAATTAATTAAATGGTTGCTTTAACCAATCAGATAATCAGTTAGATTTAATCAGCCAATCAAATTTCAATTTGACTGCAACAAGTCCATGTCCATCTAACAGGCGCAGGCCTACAATAACATCGGCATTTTCACATCCTTTGATTGGATGGTCAGAGGAGCATGTACTATTACTAGTAGTCAGAGCAAGCAAAACACATATATAGCGAACTGCATAAACTAAAATATATCACTGTTGATTTAATAGTTTTTCAAACCACAAATTAATGTTTCTCTCCCACCTCGACCCCCAGCAGTTTTAAACCTACCGGGAAAAAATCCATCTTAACGCAGTCACAGAACACTACTGTCCGGGTAAAAACAGAATGAACTGACTGTAGTGTATGCCATGTCTGATTTTGAAGGCAAAAGTCAAAAAGTCATTGTTGGAACTGAAACGCACAGATATCCTGTAGCCTATAACAGAGTAATTGAAGTCTTCTTGAGAAGAGATATAAGGATGGATTTTGTGCAAAAATAATCAGTAGCCTAGTTTTGATGAGTAGCCTATAATGCTTATTTTTAACCCCATTTTTTCTGTGCAGAGTATGATTTAAATTTTTCTAGTAAATTTATGGTTGAATGTTTTTCAAACATTCATACTTTTGTAACGTCTGAAGAACGACAGACAAGGGAGGCTCCGCTTCTGAACTTTTTTATCTGAACGCAAAACAACATGAACGCACCAGCCTAACTTTCTCACTCGTTTCTTTCTACTCGGCCTTCTCCGAACTCACCGCATTAACCCTATAACTGCCGGTGCAAAATAAAACAGCAATTTCACAATTATAAAGAGTCTGTGCGCTACTAAAAGCGTATTAAGCGGTGGATTTATTCAGGTATGACACCACTGAAGGCCTAGGTGTGAAATGCACCGCCCGCCACTGGTTATGTGTGTCAGCTATTAAAGCCTTTCATACTAAACATAAATAGATAGCTCAAGATTGTTTTCACATGGTTTAACTATACTGATATTAGTCTTAGATTATAAATATATATAATTACTGATATTATTCTACTCACAGTCTGATCTGTGTTCACTCCTGCTGCTCTTCACAATGTTTTCACTCTTTGTCTTCATGTGTTTCTTCCTGATTTACATCTAATTTAAACAATGAAGAGGAATTTAGAGACAATCAGTGTTTACATTTTTACAACATTACAAACATTCAATCATTTACTAATAGCAGCGATCAAAGCATTTATGGTAAAATAGCAAATAATCCAGTCCGAAAATAAAGCTCCTCAGTAAAGTAGGCTTGAATGAATAATTCCGTTATGCGTTTAGAAACATGTTTCTAACCTGTGAGAAGAAGAGAGATGACTATAAAGATAAAGTCATGCAGTGAGAGTCCTAGTGTCAACTGTAGATACAAGAGAATACACTGAATACAGAGTCTTCTCCGCTCTTTATACTGACAACGGAGGGGCGGAGTCAAACTGACACACAGGCTTAGTTACACACACACATTAAACACCCTAACAACAGTCTTCATCCTCACAGTAATGTTTATCTGATACACAAGACTCATGGCAACAACGACAGGGGCAACATTCCTGCATTCCAAACAGGTTTATGAAGGATCAGACACACCCAGGCCGAAGCCTTTCTCGTCCTTACCACCACACAGGTGTCCTGTTACTGTTTATTACTGTTACCTGCCTCCACCCTCACAACTGGGCCCGCCCCCCATGCCTTCACCCTCACAACTGGGCCCGCCCCCCATGCCTTCACCCTCACAACTGGGCCCGCCCCCCATGCCTCCACCCACACAACTCACTCCTTACCACCACACAGGTGTCCTGTTACTGTCATCATTTAAACATTCTGTTCTCCTATCAGCTCTGACCCAGCCAACATTTGTATGTGGGGCCTATATGGGTATGAAATGGGCTGAAAATGGGCCCCATGTAGGATTGTCCGCGGGTTCCATAATGGACCCATGTTAATTGCCCAGATGAATTTCATGTAGGATTGAACTTGGTACTAGGTGGGATCCAAGTGGGCAACATGCACAAGACCCATCTCTGACCCAGCTTTAAGAAACACTTTTACCTTTAGATAAGAGGTAAAAGAATAACAACTTTAATGCAGTCAGGTTTATTCTATTGGAGTCAGATACTAAAAAACCTATTTGCCTCAATGAAAGTTCATTGGAAAGTTGTGTTTGAGAGCAGTTCACGTGTAATTGGAGAGTTTTGCGAGTGAACTTTTTCCAGTTCAGTAGTGAGGTTAATTTTAAGTTAATAAGATTTTATTAAGATTTTATGTTAATAACCTAATTTATGTTTGTAGTGTGTTTGGAAAATGTGCTGCATATACAATGCTAGGCATTAAATATAAATTTAAATTAATAATCCTTAATATTCTGAAATGTATAATGGTTTTTAAATGATATTTTCAGTATTTACAATATTATATATATATATATATATATATATATATATATATATATATATATAGACAGCACGAGTTCGAGTCCCAGCTAAAGGGACGTTCCCACCTCACCTCTCCTCATACTGTCCTGTCCATTAAAGGTGAAAAACCCAAATGTCATAAAAAATAACAATAATAATAAAAAAGAGCAACCTTTGCAAGGCAATGAAGAGATCTCCCATGTTTCTCACAGCCCCTTCTCATGTTGGACTTCTTTCTCTCAGAACTTTCTCATGTCTCATTTGTGCCTACTTTTATTTCTCCTAAAGACACTGCTGATTCTAAAATGAGAGATATTTGAGAATCACAACTAAGTCTCCTATAAGCTTAAAAAGAGCAACATCTGAGCAATAAAATACTCCTATAATGGAGTCTTGAAAGAGATCGCAGTAAAGAAGAGATGTTTCTTCCGCCACAGTCTCAGTTTTTGCCTCTTATTCTGTCGAATATTATGTCTCATTTGTGTATATTTTTATTTCTCCTATAAGGAATTTTAGGAGAAACATCTGAAATGCTGTTGATACTAAAATGAGAGATATATGAGAATCACATGAAGTCTCCTGAGCTTAAGGAAAGCAACCACTTAGCAATAAAATGTTCCTCTGGGATCTCGCATAGATCGGTTTAAAACCAACTCTCAGAAGTGTAACAGGAGATAATATGTGCTCAAAGATACTGGAAGTATGACTCATGTGATTCTTTCAAATTTGTCAATTTTGACGTGAGATATGGTTGGGTTGTAGGCAGAGTGCGAATTACCCCACCATTATTGGGGGGTACTGCTCCTTCACTTCTTCTATGACCATCATGGTCCACTACCATATCAATCCCCACTGTGATCGCCACATACAAGGTCTAAACATGCGACAAACTGATAATCAGTAGGCTACAGAATATCTCATTGTTATTATATATCCAAAAGAGAACTGTTTTGATCAACTCCCAAAAGTTAGAAGTTAAGTGCACTGAAATACCTTTCTAATTACTGGTAAAAGTAATACCTTTACAAGAAGCCTATGGCCTATTTCAGGGTTTTTCCTGGCTCAAAATGAGGCGGAGGTGGTAAATCATAATAATGTATTTTAATAATAAGATAATTAAATGTGTATTTGTTTTGTAGATCATCATATAGACTAATGTGTTTCCCACATTTTTTTGTTGGTGGAGCTTGGTACCTCTAGGGGGGTCTGGGGGCTTGCCCCCCTGGAAGAAAAATTTGTAGGCCTACATTTTAAAGATAAATTCATTAATCTGGTGCACTTTGAGTCACCCGAATCCACTATTAAAAATAAATAATCCACCCGCCAACCGCCTATATTCTTTGATTTAGATATCTGCATCTGATCACATTACAATTAGTCAAATTCTTAGTGTTAAGCATGATAATATGGTAACATATCACACTGAAGTAGGCTGATTGAAAATGAACATTTATTTAAAATAAAAGTTCTTCTTTTGTCAAAATTACATGTCCTTAATAGCCTAAACAGAGGCTTTATTCCCTTCAAACTTAAATTGTCAATGTTTCATTACATCACTGTTTGAAAACACTCAGAATCATTTTTTGTACCTTTATAAAGGGCATTTTCCCCTAATTTTATTAAATGTATGCTCCATCTTTCATTTCAAATTCTTAAATTTGATAAATATATTCATTTAAAATAATTAGACACTAGGCTGTTACCAATAAAATTAAATAATTTACATGGAAAAATTATAACTGTATTAAATTAGATTATTTTAAATATTTTTGAATATACAAATAAGGAATGTTGAAAAGAATGATACTTTATGAAACTAGCGTTTTGTCATTAAACGTTGACACTTGCTTGAGAAGTTGAAGTCGTTCTCTATCTCCGTTGCTTCTAGCCAGCCACGGTGGTTAAAAATGGTACGGTCCACAATAGGGGTGTCTGAAATCGCTGTACATTAAAATGTTCCTACAGTGAAAATAGGAGTTGACTTGTATTGTAACTGTAATTATATTTTTTTACAATATCAGAAAAATTATCTGACACCCCCAAAACTGATATTTCTGTCTTCATTGGGGGGTATAGTACCCCCCAGTACCCCCTATAATTCGAACTATGGTTGTAGGGTTGGATATGTTGGGGGAGGAACAGCAGCGGCCGCACTTCCACACCCAGTTCACCTTTTTGCCCATTGTACAGTCTCTTCTGTCTGTTGACTCGTCGTCATTCGGTAAATGTAACTTGAAACCGGAAACGGGGGTGGTTCAGGTGTATTCCTGTTATCCACCAGATGTTTTAGTTCCTGTTGTGTCTGTGTGATTTCTGTCATTGTTACCTGTTCAGTTTATCAGGAGAGATGTGTTTCAAACTTCCAAACCTCAGGCAAGTTGCTGCACTTCAGAGTTACTTAAGCAAGAGAAAATCAAGTCTACCTGAATATTTACAACCATTGAAATAAAATTAAATATATCTGCACTAAACAGAAAGATTGTGTAAGGTTTCCATAAATGGTATTTATTAAACATTCAACTTACTGTAGAAGATATTATCAGGCAAAAAATCTTTGGCACAAACACTCATAAACACCCTTATGGATTGACAAACATTTTCTTCATACTGTATTCTTGCCTGCACTAACACCATTATATGAGAACTGAGCTGGACGATGACATCACGGTTTACTCCAGAGTGGCTATATATGTAAATTAATAGTTAAATATCAGCTGATTTATCAGTCATTATTTCATACAGTCACTGTATTCTCAAATCATCACAATCACCGTGACCTTCATACAGTCTGTGCAGTATTTTATTATTTGTTCTGCTTTATTTTAGTGTGTCTGGTCTTAAACACCAACCTTTCACAGTGTTCACACTCAACAGATTTATTTATATTCCTTTTTGTAACCCGTAACATTCTCGTCTCAAACCCTGAACACATTACACCACAAGTGTATTATTATTATTTTAATAACTGCTTCTCTTTATAGTGCAGATCAGCATAATCTATAATATATATAATATATTATATTAAATACAGTATGTGAGCATTAATTTAGAGAGAAAACACATTTGGCAGGCAGAGCGCGAGTACAACCCGATGACGTCATGAATATGCTAATTGACGTATGACGTCATCTAGCGACATTTAGCGACTTTTAGGGAAGGCGTTAGCTACTTTCCTTTGAAAATATTTGGCAACGACCCCATAGACTTCAACGTAGAAAAGTGAAGTCAATTAGAAGCTCTCACTTCCTGATGGCTGAGCGTACTGCGCAGAGAAATCTGAATCATTCCCTTCTGAAACTTGCAGAGACGGAGAGTGTGAGTAGGAGCTGTCCATGAGCAGGAGCAGGAGAAACTTTTGCTAAGTATTCTGATTAATTACTTGTCATTTTGCCTCCCTCCACGATTGAATGAATGCATGGGAGTCAATGGAATGCTAACAGCAGGTGATGGCTTGCTACCCAATGGCTGCCCCCATAGAGCTATGCTACGCTTTCTGGGTACTGGATTACCCCCTTGGTGCAGCGTCAGTTCAAGTTGAACAAGCCTATCGACTCCACAAACACACACACCTGTGAGGCATTACATTAGTATTACGCATTACGCAACTGCCCTTTGTGATTCTTTGTTGCTGCGTGTGTTGCTTGGCAACCTCTGTGGAACTACATTGCTTGGCGGAGGAATAAATGTGTTATAACGTTATATTTTTTTTGTTGCAGGTGTTTATTTTATGAATAAAATAAATATTAAAATGAATACTTTTATGGAGTAACTGTTTTATAAAAGCAATAATAAGCCCCTTGAAGCCGTGTTTTACAGTGGATTTAGAACTATTTGCCAACTTATGGAAAGGAAAATAAGGGACAACTGTGGTTCTTTATAGGAAAATAAGGGGCTTAAAATAACACTGAAGCTTCCCCGGGCTTCAGAATATTTCAAAATAGGCTAACGATTGCGTCATAACACGCGACTCTCTGTCGCACAGTCGAGAGATTACCGTATGGACACGAGGAGAAGCTCACGGGCAATCGGGGGGACGTGTGTCGCAGACTCATGAATATTCATTAGGGAAGTCATCCCTGATTAGTCTTAACCCCAGGGGGGCAGCGTTTCATATTATGTTGAAGCTTCCCCGGGCGCCGCCATTGGCTATCAGACCATCACCTGCTGTTGGCATCCCATTGACTCCCATTCATTTTGGCGTCACTTTGACAGCGAATAACTTTACATCTGAGGCGTTTAAAGACTCCATTTGTCCATTATTTATTTCTAAAGAAACACGAAAATGTATAAAAGGCTCCATTACCTTGTATCTTACGTTATGGCCCCGTAGAAGCAGTTTTTGTAAAAGTAGGCAAACGATTGCGTCATAACCACAGGCTCTCTGTCGCACAGTAGAGAGATTACCGTATGGACAGGAGGAGAAGCTCGCGCGCAATCGGGGGGATGTGGAGGAAAAATGACAAAATAATTAATCAGAATACTTAGCAAAAGTTACTCCTGCTCCTAGCTCATGGACAGCTCCTACTCACACTCTCCGTCTCTGCAAGATTCGGAAGGGAATGATTCAGATTTCGCTTGGCACAGCTACTAGAAGACAGACGGGTTGCTCACGTCACATCTACGTCGTCACGGTGAGTGTGAGTCTGCGCAGTCGCTCAGCCATCAGGAAGTGAGTGCTTCTAATTTACTTCACTTTTCTCCATTGAATCCAATGGGGTCGCTGTGTCCAGTTTATATACTGTCTATGCTTAACCCCAGTGACGGGTAGGTTAAGGGGCGGGGTTAGGGTAGGTCATCAGACCCCCAGTGGCGGGTAGGTTAAGGGGCGGGGTTAGGGTAGGTCATCAGACCCCCAGTGACGGGTAGGTTAAGGGGCGGGGTTAGGGTAGGTCATCAGACCCCCAGTGGCGGGTAGGTTAAGGGGCGGGGTTAGGGTAGGTCATCAGACCCCCAGTGGCGGGTAGGTTTAGGGGCGGGGTTAGGGGTAGGTCATCAGACCCCCAGTGGCGGGTAGGTTTAGGGGCGGGGTCAGGGGTAGGTCATCAGACCAATCAGGGATGACTTCCCTAATGAATATTCATGAGTCTTCCCCTACCATCCTGGGAAAAAAAAGTTCGCGGCCCGGACTCTGGGCTTCTGCGTGATGATTGGAGGGTTTGTCGAAAGGCTGCGTCTCCTGTTGATTGACAGCTACTTCATACAATTAAAAGTCGCTGACGCGGAAGCTGTTCGAGCTCAGGCCCATCGCGGATTTCTTAAGTGTAGTCGAAAGACAAACTGCTGCAACTTATTTCTTGGTATTTGCTTGTCGAAATTGCTGCTAGCCAATTTTCATAATACATTTCACACAATTATACATTTATACCTTTATTATATTATTACTTTTTTTTATTTTATATTATTAGTAGTAATAATAAAAAAATATATTATTAAAATAATGAAAAATATATATTATTAGTAGTAGTATTATTATACTTTATTATATTATTATTGATACTTTTATTATATTATTACATTTATACAAATATACCTAACTCTGCTGGCCATTGAGAGGACACTGGTCAAGTCACTGGAAAAGACGCCTAGTTGTACGCCAGGGTCACAGAGCATTTTCTTGAAAAGGAACATAGAGCAGAATTTACGTATAAATAAATGAAATTTTTTTATGATGTAGGCCAAAAATGAGCTTCCCCTCTTTGAAAGACCAGCAGCCGTCACTGTTCTACACAGTTTGAGTGGAAGGCTGGTTATGAATAAAAAATTAGGGTTTGTAATAAATAATAAATTGTTGTAAAATATATTGTCTGTATACTAGGGTTGGCATTGTAAGATACTTGAGAGGAAGAGTCTGAACTGGCTATCCGTTATCAGAATTTATTCGGCAAATGCGTTTCCATCTCCCATTATGCACATTAACTCATTTTTACACAAGTCAACACGTAAAAACTTTTTTTGCTGATTACATTTTTTTTCCTAAAATTTGGCATTTGCATCACTTGTTTCTGATGCGATACTTCAGAATGAGCTTGAAAACAGGGTGATGGAAACATATAGTCTTAAGTGATCAAACTCTAGTGTGAAAGGATGGCATTGGCTGGGAATAGTAGTTTGTAGTTCATAAAATCACGAAATGCGCCTGAGAGATACTGATGAAACTTCCTGACAGCAAAAACATTCACCAAAGCTTCATTATCAATATGGCATAATTCATCCATCAAGATCCATGTGGAATAAAGCCTGAAGCCCAAGAGTCTCAAACACTGCCAAGGGTTTCTGTTCATTATAGTGAACCAGCACTTTATCCGTTTCAGCCTGAGCCTTTGTTCAACTCTTCCACAGATATTCCTCTGTTGCCTGAGAACACTTTATCATCCCACTTTTCTGGACGGCTCATATTGGTTTGATCACATCATTAGAATCAAGTGTGAACACTTTTGAGCCGTTGTGTGTCATTCGTGACATTGTGGAGCGAGTCCTGAGGACCAACATGAAGACGTGACGCTGATCATCAATCTCTCACTCACTTTGATTCTGCAGTCTTACAGTTTTCATTGATCTTTTGTGCTTTTGCTGTTTGAATACTGTATCTGTACAGTAGAGCTCCAGCTAGACAGAGATATGAAGGGTGTTTCTCTCTGCAGTGATGAGATGTATTATAGATGTCTTTAAGATGCTCCTGTTTGTCCTCCTCTCGCTACAGATACTCGTTCTTCTGAGGCATCCGCTCACCTGAGCTTCTGTGATGTTTTAAAGGAGTCATAACCTAGTATTACATTGGATACCTACTGCTGTAGTATAGTCTTTCAGGCCCTTCTAAAAAAGAAAAGTGGAAAAAAAATAAACACAGACCTACTTTTACCCTTATTTCTGAAGGCATTATTGTCTCGCAAGATCAATGCGATGTTTTGGCTGTCTAGGACGCTCATTTTAATAATGCAAATGAGGGGCGCGTTGATTGGTTGAAGGAAGGAGGGGGGTTGACACGCAGGTAACTTCAGCATCATTACAAACTGACATCATGGCGCAAGTGGTGAATGAACCCGACCCGGCCGCGACCTACGGGATTCAACCCTACATGTTTGAGCCGGACTCCGAACCAGAGCTGGAAAGGGAAGATGTAGAGTTGTTGGATGGACGTCTACATCAAGCTGTCTCTGAATGGTAAAGACAATCATTTTGACTGAGACATACATTAACATCAGTAACGAGCAAAAACGTTTGTTGCTATTTTCTATGTTCTATGTTTAGCGCACACACATAACGATACGCCAGTTGAAAGGGTTGTTGGGACAGCGTCATTAAAAATGAATTTCATCCACTGGTCCCTGATAGTTTCGTCCGATGTTGGGAGATAAAACACATTTACATGTTTTTTATGGCAATCAACCAGAGCAAGTCCGGTGTGCACTCGGTTTCTCCATCTTTCTCGACTGAACTGAATATGAGGGGGAGAGGGGAAGGGGGGCTTCCTGCTGCGGTGTCCATATATGGTATATCCTACTACCTCATGACGTCAAGAGGGAGCTGAAATCAAAATCTCGTATTTGAGTGCGCGTGCACGCGCGCTGGTTTATTTACCCTGAGGTAAACAAACGCTTCACTTTTAAATATCGGCTTCCCGGCCAGTGTATAATCGTTAGTCGATCATAACATACATTGATTCTCGTGGAAAAGTGAAAATTTCAGGTTATGACTCCTTTAATGCATTTTAAAAAGATGGATGATAGATACTGTATTCTTCAATCTTTCTGACAAACAACTAAAGCTAATGTAAATTACACTGTACACAATGTTTTCTATTATTATTAATTGTAATGTACAGTGTTTATTATAATAATCCGCAGCTCACTACTCATGAGTACTTTAACATAAGCTACTTTTTACTCTTACTCAAGTAGTTTTGTGGACAAGTACTTTTTACTCACTCCAACACATTTTCTGGAGTGTAATGGTACTTTTACTTGAGTATATTTCTCAGTTCTCCCTCCAGCACTGGACACATGATGATCCTCATTGAGCTTCAGATCAGATTCTCTGATTTCTCTTCACTGTCTCTGATCCTGAAACTAAAGGTCTTTGAGTTTCACCTCAAATCTACTTCTGACATCTAGAGGACAAAGATGAAAACTGCAGATCATATTCTGTGTGTTAGGAGGAATAGAAAACACACACTCATACAGATTTATTTACAATGCCTTCATTTCTATTTTAAACAAGTGACATTCTCTCAGTTTAATTCACTGAATGTCATTCATTATCAACTCACAAATAATAATGTGATTTTACATTTTGTGTGAATGACTGAACTTCTAGCAACTTCTGCTTTAATGTATACTATGATGTGTTTGTGAACAGTAGATATTGAGTATTGAGTAAGTGTTGATCTGTTGTTGTTCTGAACAGCTTCAGTTCGTCTGTTAAAGTCACTAATGTTCTGCTGATGGAAATCAGTGTTAATAAATCAGAGATGATTAAATGAGCAGCTGATGGAGTTTATCAGATCTGAGTTTTACATTTAACATTCAGACTCTTGAAACTCTTCAGGAAACAATACGGCTGCGTCTCACATCAGATATTCAGAGGAGATATTGATCTGAAGAAGTTATTACTTCAAATGCTTTTAATAAGTAAACTGTATTATGTGAGAATCCTCGTAATGCATTTATCACTAATCAATGATTTTATGAATATTGTTCAATTAGGAGATGATGAAGATTTGCTTGATATGAAACATAATCATCATCATCATCATCATCAGATGAATCCAGTCTCTGGTAAGAACATTAACTATTCACTTTATTTCCAGTTTGTAGTTTTAAAGGGAAGCTATGTAACTTTTTTACCTTAACTGAACAGCTTCGGAGTCAGTGGAATGGTTATATTACTTATTTCGGGTTGAATGGTGGTGGTTTCGCACCCCCCTGGTGCCCGAGAGCGGAAAAAACTCACTTGCAACTTTGGGACGCGGGTCGTGTTCCAGGAAGTATCGCGTGATATCAGGTCTCGTGATGTAGCAAATTGCTAGACGGCACTGCACACGTACACGCCCCCATTCAAGCACCGGCGGCCTAGCTATAAGCAAAGGGCAACGATAGATTGAGTTATGGCTGAGGCTGAGCCTGTAAAAAAGAAGCAGAAAGCTAGGAAATCTTTGTCGGAGGACCAACGAAAGAGGAATCGGGACACTGACCGAGCAATAAGTCAGACTCGAGTAAATATATCGGACCAGCTTTTTCAGAATGGTGAGAACTGAGAGAAACAGAAGCCTGCAAAACGGATGCTGACCTGGCTGCTGTTGCACTTGTAAGTATCTTTGGAATAAACTGTGTTAAACTTCAAGTAATTGTGACCTCAGGATGTTTGCTATTGTCTGTAAATGTTTTTATTATGATCGCTGTCTGTTACGGGCTTACTAGTACGCTTCGTTTGATACTATAACTTTGATGTTAGGCATTGTCATTAGCAAACACGTTTGGTTTCTGTAGTAGTTTGGCCGTTCCTCTGTAGGTTTTATTTGTGTAACTTGCACTTTTATTTTATGTCACTAAGTCAACGCGTCTGATAATAGGCAATAAACATGTAGCACATATCATGATCGAGCTAGAAAAAACGTTCTGATGTTTTCTTAGACAAGCAAAGGTAAACTGTCATTCTACCAGATGAACTTATAGACCTTGCTAATATAACTTTAGACAAATATTAGCCTCCGATATATATATATATATATATATATATATATATATATATATATATATATATATATATATATATATATTATGCTCATGCCCACTCTCCCAAAACTCTCTCACTCTTCGTTCGTTCCCAGTAAAAATACTAAAGTTAGTATGCATGACAACCTATTTTTTACACTCTATGATGACAACACAATAAAAAAAAAAAAAAAATCGCCATCAGTTGGAAATAAAATATTGCCTTACTTGCCTCGGTAGACATAACTGGTTTTGAAATAGCCGGTTCCTCTGCTCAGCTGGATTGACAGCTGATCAGCTGGGTTGCTCGTGGCGAGGGGGGAGGGACAACAGTTCGTTTTTACGACAGAGTGTTTGAAAGCATTTACTACCAGACACTAGGGGGAGCTTCGTAGAGAAAAAAACACTCAGACTTGCCTGGTGTCCCTTTAAAGAAAGTGAGAAACAGGTTTATTGTGATGATGAATAATGAGAATAATCATAATTCTGTCAGATCATCAAACCATGAGCTTCATCAACACACAGAATAAAGCTTTGATTGAGCCGTTAACACACGATTCACTACATTTATAAAACTATTATATATTTAATGAGCGCTTGGACTTAAATTTAACATCTTTGTGTTTAGTTCTGCTTTAATGAACTGTTCTGTTCCTGTTTGATTTCTAAGAAACTCTTCTGATCTTATTAAAACTCATAATGTGGATCATATTCCCTGATCAACTGTAAGATCTGTACATGTGCTTCATTTATGATGCTGTAAAATATGTGCATATGGAGATTTATTAATTCTGCCGTGATCCAGTAGAGAGAAACACTGCACTGTTTTTTTTTAGGCTCTTAGAGACATTTATTTAGAATAAAAGCAGACATATGTCCTGTCTGCTGTCAGTAATATATTCTTCAAGGTGCATTTCTCTTGTTGGACTTGATGACTCCAGCGCCAGTCAGCACGATCTCAATAACCTGTCTGGTCTTCATCCACAACATGGTCAGGATAGACGTCCCAAAGAGCGCTTCAAAGACCAATCCAACTAGATTAACTGGAAACCAGTAAACAGCATGAGATCACAACACTGTAACACTCACTTTTTGACTTTAGTAAACTAAACTTAATTTACTGTGTTTAACTGACAAAGAAAAGTTATTTGTACTTTTGGGAGTAACTACAACTCAAAAGCACATGCAAAAAGAAAAAAAACATAAGTTGAGAGACATAATCCATTACAAGCTCAAACTGTGCCAATGAGTGTTATTGTCTATGAATAATTACTCTTTTTGGTGTTCTGTTGTGATGCAATTAACGGTTATTAAAGGTTATGACTGTATTGTCACATTTAGTTTTGGGTTTTATATTCATGTCCAAGGTTTATGTCTCATATTTTGAAGTTTTCCCACTTTCGTATTCCTGGTTTTGTCTTGTGATCCTGTCATGTGCCCCTTTAGCTCAATGTGTAATGTTAAGGCTTGTTCGACTTGAACCGGCGCTGCACAGACCGATCGGTTTATGACATCAAAGTACCGCGAGAGCAATTCAAAAGCATATAGGTGCCGTCTACTTTCTATTCGCTCTCGCGGTACTTTGATGTCATTCACCGATCGGTCTGTGCAGCGCCGGTTCAAGTCGAACAAGCCTTTAGGGTTAGGGTTAGGGTTAGTTTGGTTCCTTGTGTTCATTGTTTTTCAGGAGTGTCTTCTTTAGATTTCAGTCTGTACATACAGCCCTCATGTTTCCACTGTCTCTGGTCTGTGTTCCCTGTCGGTGAGTCCATGTCAAGTCGTGTTAAGTCCAGGTTTATGTTATAGTTTCAAGTAATATCAAGCGAAGTCTTTGTTTATTTTGTATCTGAAAACATGGAGATGAATATAAAACCCAAAACCAAATGTGACCTGTATAAACAGACATGTAGAGCTATGATCTTGAATTTGTTTAAAGAGGATGTTTAATAGTTTATTTGGTTCTGTTGAGTAGAAATCGGTGTAGAGATGATTATAAAGGTTAGATCAGACTGTAAATACAGCATGTGCATTAAAATGTCCTTTATGGCCATCAGCAGAAGAGCAGCGAGATCCTCACGATATGGAGCATGAGCAAAACTTCTTAACCTTTATTTAACCAGGAAAGTCACATTGAGGTGAGTATTTCAGAAAGTTCATAACACCAGAAATGCTTGAGCTCCTAGACTAGAGGAACAAACTAACTTGTACAGTGTGCAAAAATCTAGAACTCAGAAGAATGTTAGCACCACTGTTAAAGAGATGGAAACACTGATTGGTATCATCTGCGCATGGGTCTGCACCAAATGCCAGGAAATCGAGCATACTGGGAAAATGACACAAGGTGTCCCATGGTGGCTGACAACATGTCAAGCAACCGTTTTCAGACCCTGCTAGCAAGTCTACACTTCACTGACAACAATGATTCGTCAAATCGGCAAGCAGGGGATAAGTGTTGGAAGATCCTTCCATGGCTTGATATGTTTCGCAAACAATGCCTGGCTATCACCCCGGCTATCTTCCCAGAAAAGTAATAATTCTGATATATGTTGTGGAAAAGAAAAGAAATAGAAAAAAAAACTGTTATTAAGCAAAAAAACTCAAAAAAAATAAAAAATAATTTCAACTGAGAAATAACATATATGTAACATTACAGATCTTTCACAAGGAGGGTTTGTATTTCAAAAACAACTGCAGAAACATGTTATAAGTGGTCCATTTGGTCTGTTTTATATGCCCCATAATGTTCCTATAAGGAGAAATTGGTCCGGGTTTTTATGGGTTAATAGATAGATACATAGGGTGAATTGCCCAGATGTGGGACACCTAAGGTCTAGTGTTTGTAGGTCCCCCATAAATACATGAATGACAGTGAAACTATGGGTTAGACAAAGCTGTGGTGTCATGTGATCAAAACCACATGACCTATCAAATGTCCAATCATATTTGAGGGTGGAGCAATCATCAAACAGGAGGCACCTTGTGTGAAGACCATCCGAAGGCCAATGACATAGAGTTTAAACAAATTTGATATTAAGGATTTAAATACATTTTAAACAAAGCAATCCTGCTACCTTTAGCCTAATATGCTTATGAAATGTTTGTCCATCAAAAAATTGTCTAACTTTGTGTGTATAAACTATATATTTTTTATTTTTTATCAAATTTCCTAGTGTCCCACATTAGGAAATGTGGTTTCCAAATCCGGGACAGCATGATCAGCCTAATGTGGGACAGTACTTAAATGAGTCAAAAATGTGTGGTGGGACATGGTTTGTGGGACAAACATGGTTATTTACATGGTTTTAGTCTTGTAATGCAATATTTGAATACTGTTAATGCAGATTTTTACAGTCATGTGAATTTTTTATTCTTGGAGGGCGGTTTGAAGGCTCTTTTTTTGTGTGTATTTGTACGTGTGCATTTTATGCATCTGGT